>JAWNZC010000416.1:4147500-4285000 GCA_035771165.1 Paragorgia papillata | reverse complement strand
AGCTTAGGAGATGATCTTGTCAAGTTTTCCTTGACGACTATACACACGAACAATTTTCCTTGTTCAAAACCTAGCATGACCAGCTTTTGAACAAGGCTCCTTGTCAAGGAAAAACTTGTCAATTTGGGTCGTACACACGAACAAATAAAACTTGTCAAGGAAAAACTTGTCAAGGAAAACTTGGTCGTCTGTGCGGCACTTAAATGTAATTTTCCGTTGGACCAGATTCGCCCGCACTACTTATGTCCAGCTGACGCCTCCGATCATCTCCGACGACCCCCGAAACCTCCAATCTCCGAAATGTAACCTCTGCGGAGGAGAGAGGCGCAGTATAGAGCCTCTGCGGAGGAGAGAGGCCTTCGATTCAGGCTTCGATTATAAAGCAGTGCCGGATTTAGGACAGGGCGGACTGGGCGGTCGCCCAGGGCCCCCACAAAATAATGTTTAAGGGGGGCCCTCCACAAAAATGTCTTCGCATGTATCTCGTGCTGATGGTGACCAATTGCAGTGGCGAGCGTTCGTTTTCGAAGCTGAAATACATCAAGAATAGACTTCGCACAACTATGACACAGGAACGGTTCACCTACTTAGCACTAATGAGCATAGAATATGATATTTTGCGTGAGATAAACGTCGATGAGCTGATAGAAGAGTTTGCTAGACGCAAGGCTCGTAAGGTGCCTGGTCTTAATGTTTTGATGTTTATAGTTTAATTAGTTATATGACTATGTAACTTAGCATACAGAAATAGAATTGATATATTGTGCTGGTCAGTGACCGCCCAGGGGCCTCCACAGTCCTAAATCCGGCGCTGTTATAAAGCACCTCTGCACTTTGCCAGTAGCCAGAGTGAACGCCTGATCCAGGCGTCTTCAAATAATAACAAAGGCTGAATTTTAAGACCGGTCTCGTATAAACAAAAGTCGGGATGACGGAAATTCAGGCTCCTCTGAGTTCTGACCGGCCTCGTGTAAACAGTCCCTGCATGATGCCCCGTCCAGACGTATCCGGATTTTTTTGAAAACGCAACTTTTGTTTTTACGGATTGGCCTTCCGTCCTCTCGTGAACGATGAACCAGTCAGCGAAACTGGAACTTTTTGAAAACGCCGTTTTCCTGTTCTCGGATTTTCCTCTTCTGGACGCGGATTGTTTTTAAAAACGGATAAAAAAGTTGCGTTTTCAAAGGGAAACGAATACGTGTGGACAAGGCCTGAGTTGGTCAATTCGTTATACGAACCTTGGCACTCCCCAAAGCATTAACACAACACCACACATATCGACTGCTGTACCGATTCCAAAATTAATATACTTGTCGCCAAAAAGGAAAGAAATATTGAAAGACAAGCCATAGAATGCGGCAGAAGCAGTAAACCTACAAGAATAGACAATGAAACAACAACAATAAAACATTATAACACAGTTTGTTTCTGCTAGCTATAGATTTTATTTTTTTTAGTTTAACTACAAACCAATCTAGTTCTAGCTAAGGGGCCGTTTACATGGACAAATGTTGTCACTAGTAGAAGGGTCACCCTGCCCCCCCCCCCTGCCTCCTCCACAGGCCCTATTGCATCATGGACAGGACACACACGCCGAATTTAGGGCCTGCAAGATCCTGTAAAAAATTTGGCAAAACTTGGCACGGAATAAATTTGCATAATTAACTACATTATTAATAGCCATGGCTATATCCGAAGATTTTGAAGGCCATTGAAGACTTATTACATACGAATCCTAGCTTTAAAATAATGCAGGAATTGTTGAAGAAAGCAATTACGGTTGAACTTTGTCAACTTTCGGCCGGAATAATCAACGAAAATACACTTTAGGGGCTGTTTTAATATGGGAGGCGGGACGGGACGTTTGCCGGGACGGGACGTTTTTCATCCCGGGTTTACACGAGTTCTACCACCCGGGACGTTCAACAAGCATCTCTAGTTCGTGTTGGACATGCTCGGTATTTCGCTTTTTTAGGGAAACTAAGCTATTTGGTCGGATAAACTGTACGTATCTTGTAGCCAGATGAATTATCTTTCTTCCAGTATATTTGATAGCTTCTACAGTGGTTTATTTCTCAAGAAAACATTCGAAGAAGACAGATTATAATACATACGAAAAAGAGTTTCAAAATAGCGGCCGCTATTATTTGGACATGTTCGGTATTTCGCTTTTTTTAAGAAAACTAAGCTATTTGGTCGGATAAACTGTACGTATTTTGTAGCCAGATGAATTATCTTTCTTCCAGTATATTTGATAGCTTCTACAGTGGACTATTTCTTGAGAAAACGTTCGGAGTGGCAAACGACTAGGCATTTTTGTTTTTGCATCACATGACAAATGTTGCAAAGTCAGCATAATATCGTCCCGGCAAAGCGGGACGGAGTGTTTACATGTGAAAAATTGTCTTGGATTTGCCGGGATCCCGGCTGAGCGAACCGGGATGAAAAACGTCCCGGCACACATCTTTCCATATAAACGGAACGGGATAAATAAGAGAGATATACATGCATGGTGAGATCCCGGCAAACGTCCCGTCCCGCCTCCCATGTAAACAGCCCCTTATTTAGTCTACCCAGAGACTCTTTGGTTTATACTTTTTCGGTTCCACAATTCCACAACAACTGAAACTTGAATTACGCTACACTATAGCCTACAATTTAACAAAATTAAATCTCATTAACTCTTGGTCAGTTGACAGTCTTCGATAGCTAAATAAACCAAAAAACAATACGAAAAACGTTTGTCGAACAGCGGCCGGAAAAAATTTGCAGGCCCTCTCAAAACTATCGCCTCTAGGCCCTAGTCTCGCTGTGCATAATGGGATCGGTCACCATTTTGTTTACAGGATCTGGCAGGCCCTCTAAACAGTGTGTCCTGTCCATGATGCAATAGGGCCTGTGGAGGAGGCAGCTGCCCCCCGAGCTATCCTGGGGGAGCCAACTTTGTGTTCATTTTACTTAGTCTCGACAGCGAGCGTTCACATGGGGAATTTCATACTTGTCTCGGGTAGTAGGGTCACCCTGGGGTAGGGTCACCCTCTTTGCGAGGTAGGGTTACCCTAGGGGGTGAGATAAAGTTGACTCGCCTACCCGAGGCAAAACTGAGAAACAAAATGGCGGAAGAAAGTGAAACAATTGATAGAGCAGCAAATACGAAGCGAAAAAAATGGTCTTGGTCTCCAACAATGGTTGAAAACCTGATAATTGGCCTGAAGAAGTATAAAAGCTTCTCTGAGATTAATTCTATCGTTTAATTCTAACAGTACAGTTACAGTTTCTTCCCGACGATCGGCCATCTTAAATTAGATGCATTAAACTATACCCAGTCCTCCAGGCTTAAGCCGATTCAGAAGTCTTAATGTAATTCCTCATGTAAACACACGACAAAGTTGTCTCGGGGGGTAGGGTGTCCCTCTTACCCGAGTCAACTTTTAGTCCATGTAAACGGCCCCTTAGTTTTGATATATAAACAATGAAACATCTTTAGCCAGATTAAGGTTACGTAACACCTTGAGGTAGTGCTTTGCGGAAAATGCAACTGCGCGTTGAGTTTAAAAGCAATCAAATTCAAATTTTACAGTTTATAGCAAACTGATTGTAGAATTGGACAGTTGATTTACAATTTTGAAAAGTATTTAAACTTGTTTTGACAAAATTCTGAAAACGCATTCGCTTTGCGCCGCGACTTTTGTTGAACTACAGTTTCAATCAAATCATGTAAAAATAGTTTTAATTGCAACTCAACTAGCTGCTCTACAAAAGTGTGTGCGGTAGCTATGGGTTTTTGTTGTTGTTATTTTTGAGATATAAGGCATTCTTTTGCAACCTCAGTTAAGTTGCGTGCATACCATGAATCGTAGTCGATTACTCAGAAATGAAAAAAAAATCATCGTATAGCTACCGCACACACTTTTGAAGCTCTTATTGTCTCCAATACATTGCGGTGAAAATTTGAAAAAAATCGGCCAAAATCGGTGTTCAACAAAAGTCTTTGATTTCGGCAGTTTAGCTGAAATTTAAAGCTGAAGAAACAAGCCTTGGAACATTTAAATTTCGCGGGAAAACAGAGCTGCTTGCAATTTTCATCGCTAAATATCTTAATGAATTTTGCTTTAAACGAAATAAACTTTTCAAAACCTTTTAGCATTTGGCTTAAGGCAGCTAATTACAATTACTAATTTTAAAAAATTACTAATTTTGGTATTTTTTAATTTCTATGGTGTAACGTAACCTTAAGTTGGCACCCAAACTATATCATATATAACAAAGCCAAAAGGCGTTAAACTGTCGAGATTTTTCCGTAACGAATTTTTTTTGAAACGAGTATTTCATCTACAATCTTACAGAGACAAAATTGTCCTAAAATTGCCCAAAATTTCACAGTAACGGTAATCTATATTATATATTATAGAATAAAGTGTCCTCTACACACGATCTGATTGGCCAGGTCCCGTGCATTTATAAGAGTATGGAAATCATGAATGGCGTGGGGTGGCGTAGGATGGCGTCACCTGGCGGGAAAAGCCAGCCAGGTTTCAAAACTCTCCAACTTTTAGCTTTTTTTTTGTTCTTATTTAAAAAAAAACTAAACTAAACTAACCTTATTTATACTGGATAATTCTATCAGTTATATTTAAACTGTTATCCTCAGAGGTCCAGTAAGGGCCCACCCTCATTGGGCCAGTGTTGCTACAGGAGTACCCGGAGGAAACCTGTGGTGTTTGGTAGAGTCAAACTGGAAGCACTCTTCTCACATGCGGCCAAGGTGAATTTTTTTTAATCGGCGTGCAGGAATCGAACCCGGCTCGCAGAGGTGAAAGACACGTGCACTAACCACTGTGCCACCAACACCCCCAAAATAAAACATATCGCTCATGTGCATATATATATACTCTTATAAAGGGACGTTTGACCTCATTTGAACTCGAAAGAAGTGTAAAGGTACTCGGCTATCGCCTCGTGTTTCTACTCAAATTCTTTCGTGTTCAAATGACGTCAAATATACCTTTATAAGGGTGCATATGTACGGATACCCTGCGAGCAGAGCCTTCTTTTCCTTATTTCTTCGCTGAGAGAGAGGAAGAAAAGTAGGCTCTGCTGTATTCGTGTTTGGCTTCGTCCAATATTTAGGACGAAGTAACCCGTTTAAGACACGTTTAACCGGTTCTCGTTTTGTTTTCTGCTCTGATTGGGACTGGGTTCGAGATTGTAACCAAGCAACTGACATACATGCGCAATGGAAACCAGTCGCGAATACAGCAGAGCCTACTTTCCTTCCTCTCTCTCAGCGAAGAAATAAGGAAAAGAAGGCTCTGCTCGCAGGGTAATGTACGGAACTTCATGTTCTATTCGTTAAAAAACATAAAAGAGATACTAGAAACCTGCACAGAAGTACGGATGCTCAAAATAAAAGCGAGATTGAAAGGGATCGGAAATGTGACGTCTTAACTTCTGTTGGCCCGACAGCAATTGACGGTACCGAAAAAGATGGTGGCGGTACATTTAACCATAATGCTTTGCGACCTCAAATCAGATGAAATAACAACTAAAGTTTATCATGCTAAAATGGATTAGGGGCGGACCATTAGAAAAGTGATGCGGGGGGGGGGGGGTGACTTTTTCAGCTTGCACGAATTTTTTTCTTTATCATTTGCTTGTGCAGGAATTTTTTTTATTGTCTAATCCTTTGCATGAATTTTTTTTATTACACATACCTAGTTTTCACCATGAGAAGGCTCTGCACGAATTTTTTTTCTCAAGCTTTCTTTGTGTATGAATTTTTTTTTCGAGCACATTGCCTTGCACGAATTATTTTTTGGTTTCTCCCCCCCCCCCCCCCAATCACTTTTCTAATGGTCCACCCCTTAAACAAGCAAGAACTTCATTCCTACCAAAGTTGATCGTTTTAAACCCCTGTCTTCCGATTATTCTGCAACGATATTTAATGTGCGCAAAGGATTGTGGTTAAATGTACAAGCCGCCATCTTTTTCGGTACGGTCAATTAAATTTAGGCCAATTTGTGTAAAAACTTGCTCTCCAATGTTCAAACATCCTCCAAGTTGTTAGTTCATTCGTAGTTCTTAATTTACAGCTTTAATTTTTAAGTTTGCAGCCCAGAATTCCAATAGAAGATAACCGAGGCTTATTTAAAATAGAGCTACATGTAAATTCCCGTGGGATAAACTTGTACACCAATATGGCCGCCATCTTATTTTTCGGTAAAGCAATATGGCCGCCGTGACGTCAGATGAAAACGATCTGTAGTATACTTACCAAACAATAATTAGGATACAGCTCGTTTTTCGTAATGTTCGAGACCTAAACAAGTCTAGAACATTCGCTTTTCTTTGCTGAGTGGGTCGACTAGCTTCGTTAGTGTTGCTTGCCGACTTTATTATTTGGTCAAAGGCCTCAGAAGGGAATGGCAGTTTGTTGAAAGCAACCGTCCTTCTTACGACCATTGCAGCCTGGTTGAACTTTTTACGTAACAGTAGCCACCGTAAAGACTCGGGGACAAAGCTAGAAAAATGCAAACAAGCAGTGCCTGGCAAACTTTCAGTAATTCAGTTTGTCCCTACAGAAATTTCTATTCAAATATCTATATACTGGACACACTTAAGAGTTGTTTTTGACCCAATGTTTCGACACTCTGATCTAGTGTCGTCAAAAACAACAAAAACTGAAAAAAGCCAATAACCTCGTACCCAGGCTCTTGACGCTCTTCCTTCACAATAAAAACAAAGATGGCAACCTCGTACCCAGCATAGAGATCATATAAATACTAGAGGGGGCATTGGCGGGAAAATTTGGTAACCACATGGCAGCTGCTATTACCTATGATATTTCAGTCAATTGGTTGGCAAATGTACTAGACCCAGTCCTTTGCCAACCAACGCGCCAAATGTTTGCCTCCAAAAAACCCAAGATGGCGGCCTTCAATTGGTTACCCGCGGTTGGCTGAAATTAAGATAGGATGCCTCCTCTAGTATTTATATGATCTCTATGGTATCCAGGGCCTTCAGAGAAGATCCTGGGTATGAGGTTGCAAAGATGGCGGCCAAGATTTGAAATAGAGTAAACCTTTTCAAATACCCTGCGAGCAGAGCCTTCTTTTCCTTATTTCTTCGTTGAGCGAGAGGAAGAAAAGTAGACTGCTGTATTCGTGACTGGTTTCCATTGCGCATGCATGTCAGTTGCTTGGTTACAATCTCGAACCCAGTCCCAATCAGAGCAGAAAACAAAACGAGAACCGGTTAAACGGGTCTTAAACGGGTCACTTCGTCCTAAATCTTGGACGAAGCCAAACACGAATACAGGAGAGCTGACAGAGCCTACTTTTCTTCCTCTCTCTCAGCGAAGAAATAAGGAAAAGAAGGCTCTGCTCGCAGGGTACTTTTCAAATAGCGGTGAAAGAAACGAAACGTTTTTAAGCCCGGGTTTTAAGCAACCAAATATACGAAGAGTGTACGGGCCGGAAGTAGAGATGAGCCGATTAATCGGAAACTAATCGGCAAAGCCGATTAATCGGCTAATTTAAAATAATCGGTAATCGGCCGATTATTTTGAATAATCGGCAAAATAATCGGCATTTCAACTTCTTCACACATGGTGCAAATACATGCCGAGTGAGTCATAACAAACCGATGGCGAGAGCGTTAGAGATTGTTGATGATGCAAATACTTATACGCGGCCGCCTTACAAAATCTTCGCTTATTTTTGTTGGCTATAAAAAAAGAAGAAGAACCTGAACAAACCGGCTTTTTATTTATATAAAAAAAAATGTTCGAAAATATAATTTTTTTCTGTCACTATCAAAGTGAAAAGGTTGTGAACAGCCAAAATTTTGAAGAACAAATACTGACATTTCCAGCGGAGCCCTTCATCACTATTTTGTAAACAAACAAAACGTGCAATAAATGTTTAGTATGCAACACGATCCATTTTCTTTTCACTCTTCTAGCAAAACCTTGATTTCTGTTATATTTCCAAAATATTGTTTTTCCCTAGCAAGCTCAATAAACATTGCGAAACTGCGCGGGGATTGGTAACCAACAACTTACCGATAATCGGTATATGCCGATTAATCGGCCGATTAGTTTAAATAATCGGCCACCGATTAATCGGCTTCAGTAATCGGCAATTTTCGTGATCGGCTCATCTCTAGCCGGAAGGGCACTTTATTTGTCGTAAGTACAGTTGACTTATAAAGGAGTGGAAGTGTTTTTACCAGGGGTTACAAACACGAGAGGACAATGAAAATCACGAGGCCGTTAACCGAGTAATTTTCATTTCTCGAGTGTTTGTAAAACGTGAGAGAATAATGAGACTTTTATTGTTTTCGATGTTTTACAAACACGAGAGAACATTGAAAATTACGAGGTAATAGGCCGAGTGTTTTTGTTGTAACCCGGGGTAAAACACGATACACGAGTTTATGAATAGCTTCTCAGTGGTCTATTATAGCATAGTTAATGGAGCGTATACATGGTTTGGAAAGTCATCCAAAGTCATTGTTCTATGTTTTTGTGTAAGTTTATGGAAATTTGCGCAACTTCACGGTATTGTATATTCTGTATAATGAAGCAGTCGTCCAATAGCAACGATCGGGTTTAATTAGTGTGGTCCTTCATCGTCACGTGTTGTGGTGCTTCGTCGTCACGTGTTCATAGAATTTACTTCCATATAAGGAACTCCATTGTCTTTCAACATTACTTCAAGTTAAAAGACAGTAGAGCTTCCAAACCATATGTTCTATTAACTATGATTAGAGTAGAGGCACTTGGTGATATTGGTGCATATTAGATAAGAAAATGATGTATATTTATAGTACCCAATGGTCTCATGTTGACTTTATAATTAAGAATGTGCATGCCCAGGGCCGTATTAACAAATTTTCCGCCCCGGAGCAAATTATCAAAGGTGCCCATGATCACCCCCCGGAAACTATCACCTCCCCCTGTTTGTCATGAAAAAATTACTGCTTTCTAAAATTTGCCGTCCCCAGACGCCCCAAAAAATGTTCCGCCCCAAAAAATGTTCCGCCCCGGGGCAAGTGCCCCCCCCCCCCCCCTTTAATCCGGCCCTGTTTGTGCCGTTTATTATCTGATTTCTTAATTATAAATTCAGTTTGTGCGACATTTACCGGGTTTCAAAACTCATGCACGTGACCAAATGTTTTTGGTTTTTGATGCAATCACAGGTCGCCCAAGCTCATGGTGTGAGGAGTTATGTATACAAGAATTTAAGTCAAAATGATAGAATATTTCCTCTTAATTGCTTTAAATTTTTGAAATATACTGAAATATAGTGTACTCTCTAGTACAAAGTGTATTTGTCTTACTGATGTGGCTTCGGTGAGATTTTATAAACAGTCTGGGACTGCACGCAGGCTATATATAAACCCGACATAGCCATGTTTTATTTATATTAAAACGCAAACACTACCGTACGAATATTCAACAAAATAAAAGTTTATGAAAATTGCTGTTTTACTTACATGTTTATTGTGTCAATACGTTTGTCTTTTTTTTTTGATCATTCCGCCAATTATTCCTCGAATTTCGAAAACCCGAAGTACGCTTCAATATTACTTTGAAAAAGCCCATAAAATAGAAGAGATACATGTAGAAATGGGGGAAAATGAAAATATTTATTCAACTAACGCTTTGGAATCTCTGTCTCGTTATTTTGATAGTCGACGTCTTTGAAAAACTCACTCGTGTATATTTTTTTCGAAATTGCACTCGAAACCATGCTATTACCTATACAAATTAACCCTTACCATAACAAGAGAAGCTGAATGAAAGGGATCACAGAAATAGCAAGTTGAGTGAATTTCCAGTCCCTGATAAGATAAGCAAAGAGACCAAACATCGCTGCACCACCACTCGCCAACATTCCGCAAAATACAGCTGCCCGAGCACGGTATTTTGTCGGAAACATTTCTAGGGCCAGGACGAACGTAGTATTGAATATGCCCTAAAGATGGCAAAGACAAGGTAACTGAAATCTTATATTAAGGATTAAAGCACTCGCGTGGGTGTTTCATCGGAATTTACATCCACGTGTTCACTAACAACGAGAAATTAAATACTGCTCGAGGCGAAGCCGAATGCAGTATTTAATTTCGAGTTCCTTGTTAGTAAAACTCCGATAAAACACGAACAAAGAGTGCTTTAAACATTTCAATATTCAATTTGAGTACAGATATGAAATTTACGCTTGCGAAATGAGTGACAATCTGATCATTTACAGCTAAAAGCACTCTAATTCCAAATGTCGCTCTTAAAGTGTCACTGTCAAATGTCACTAGCTGTCTTATTTGAAAGAACACTTAAAATGACAGAGTAACATCTTTTGCAGTTTTCGGTTTCGTTGCTTCGTTGAGGTATTTTAGGTTGTTTGACAGACAAATTAAAAAATTTGACTTCACATGTGCATAATGAGTTATCCATCGGAGAAGGTTATATATCTTTGCCATTAATATCAAACATATACCCTGCAAGTCAGAGCCCCTTTCCGACCTACGCAGGCTTCGGGGGAAAGTGGGCTCCGCCAACAAACTCGATATTTCTTTTTGAGCATGCGTGAGCGGTTGCCATGATACTATTTTGGGCCCAGACTCTAACGCGTTACTTGCTATTTTCCTGCTTGCGCGTGCTCATAAACTAGAACTTGTTTGACCAGTTCAAAACCTGATTGACTCGCCCCAAACTTGGGGCGAAGATCGAGTTTGTTGGTAGAGCTAGCCCAGTTTCCCCCGAAGCTTGCGTAGGTCGGAAAGGGCCTCTGACTCGCAGGGTATCAAGCATACTGATCACTTGAAAACCTACATGTTTGGTGCTATGGGAGAAACATACTCACACGCTTCCTTCGAATAAATTTCGTTTGATAATAGCAACGATATATGACCTTCTCCGATAACTTATTATGCACATGTGGCGTCAAGATGTTTAATTTGCATATTACCTCAACAACGCAGCAAGGAAACGGAAAACTACAAAAGATGTCATTTTAAGTGTTCTTTCAAATAATTAGACAGACTTAGGCCTGGTTCATACGTCACATTTAATTCAGACGAATTTAATTTATAGTTAAAGTCGACGTAAACTCGAATTCGTTTCATGCGACGAATTTAATTCAGTGACGAGCAAGGAAAATCCCGCTGGATCGCGCCAAAAACGTCCAATACGCATGCGAAGTAAACAAAAATCTGTTCAGGGCTCTAAAAATATGTTATCATAATTTATGCATTTAATTCGATGCGACGATACAGCGACGCCTGAAACCAACACGCATTTCAGACGTTGTATGCTAATTACAGAGTGATAAATCGAGACAATCCGTCTCACCGTGACGGATACAATGTCTCAGACGAATTTAACTCTTCAGTCGAATTTAATTTGTTTCATACAGTCGCATTTAATTGATTGAGTTAAATTTATCTGAATTAAATGCGACGTATGAACCAGGCCTTACCGTAAATGTTCGATTTAGCGCCGCGGCGCTTATTAAAATTTGCAATCTTTTGGTGCGGCGCTTAATCGAGAGCGGCGCTTATTAAAAAAAGTTGACAAAATGCTCATAACACAACTTTAACTATCCATAGAAAAACCCAATAAATTTAACCCAATAATTTTCATGATACCCAATAGCACAATAAATTCAAAAAAGAACGTCAACGTCCTGGTCATCGCCTTCTTCATCGTCGTCTATCCATAGATGTGGATCAGAGGCATCTTCGACATCTGAATCAGAGACTTCAAAAGGGATTTGTGTCCGGCTCTTTTAGGATGGACAGCTGCTATCTAAGTACCTCGCGACCTTGACTGCAGGGCTCGCCTTCCTTGAAACAATGAATTACGTCGTCGTCGGAACCGTCAATGGGAAGACTCAACGCACACGATTCAAACGATTTCTTTATCAAATCGGTTGATAACTCAGCCCACGAATCAATGATCCATTGCAAAATAGTTCTCCTAGGTGGGGCTTTCAAATTTCCGCCTTCTGTTTCTTCGTGGATTCCAACCGTAGCTAACCATTCGTCGTACTTCTCGGTGCATGCTGCTTTAAATGGTTTGTTCCAGTTCACGTCGGGTGCCTGTATGTACTTGGTACATCCACCGGGAACAACTGCCACGTCAATTTTCTTAGACTTCAATGAACATGCGACACTTTCTTCGATATGGCATTCAAACGAATCCCAAGCTAAGAAGCGACGAGCGAAAGCAACTGTTCCAAGTACTGATTCAAGCCAAACATGGGTCAGTTCAGTGTTCATCCAAGCATTTTTCGAGCTGGCAACAACGGCATGTCGTCTAAACTCCTTGTTCATTGCAGATGTTTCACGTTTGGCATTCTTGAACACGACCATTGGCTTGAGTTTAGTTCTATCTGCTTTCGCAGCTAAACACACTGACACCCTGCTTTTTTCATGACCAGTTGTCTTCATCGTGATTGTTTTCTTGCCTGTCGAATCAATTGTAGTTTCAGACACCATGTCGGACCAAATAGGGGTTTCATCCATCGCTATTATTTGCGAAGGTGCATATTTGTTCTTTTCTGATAATCGTCTGACTTGCAGTACATACGATACGAGTTTTCCGATAAGCCTCTCTGGGTCTTTTTGGGCAACCGATAATTTTCTTCTCAGTGAAAGACCATTTCGTCGCAAAAAATTTGCAAGCCAACCATCAGAGGCCTTAAATTCGTCAGCTTCGACACTTCCGTTGCCCTTCATCTCACGATATGTGATCTCGGCCTTTTTCTTGACAAGTTTTCTGGATACTCTTAGTCCTTGTGAGCGGCGATTAGAAATCCAGTTCAAGATCATTTCTTCGAGCTCTGTACTTAAAGGCTTTGGTCCAGCACCATCCAATCTTTTTCTTTTCTTTCCATTGTTAACCTTGGCTAGAGCTGTTATCTCAATCTTACTTTTCTTCCATTCTCGAACCCTCTTCTCATCTATGCCAAATTTACGTGCAGCTGCACGGTTACTGCTGTCTTGTGCGTAAGCGACAAAAAGCGCACACGTTTCCCTTTATGAGACATTTCATCGTTTGATCTAATACTAACATTCGCCATACTAGAGATGCACGATCAGACTGAATCAACTCAAGAGAGTCAGAAGCGACGGAAGCAATTCCTTTTATGCTTTAGAACAATGAGCGATAATTAACTCACAAAAATGGTAACATGCACGGCACATGTCAATTGATGTCGGAATTCTTTTTCAACAATGAGCGATAACTCACAAAAATGGTAATTACACGACACAATCGATATAGAATAGATTATCTTGAAGAATTATCTTGCCTCTTGATCGGAAAACATGGCACGTTCGGTCGCTGCAGAGTTTGAAATGTTTTACATGCAGCGTAGATTTTGAAACAGTTATCCGTGGCCATCATATTTACAAATCCGTTTGGAAACCATGCGATGGAGAAATGTTAAACTGCGTTGAAGATAAACGTGGTGAGGCAATGGAGTACGACAAAAATGCAATTGGCGTGTACAGAACTCCATCGGAAAGCGAACAGAAGATGTTAGTGGGTCAAGTTCCCATCGAACTATCAAGTCTGATGAACAATTTTTTGAAGGCAAATGATTCGAACAAGTTGGTAGCCAAAGTTTCTGGAAAGAGAAAACGAGAAGTCGGTCTGGTTGTTCCAGCAAAATTCACAGCTCTGACGAAGGAGTACAGATTGGCGAAAATACTGGGCGAGCAGCTTCAGGCTCGCAAAGAAAAATACACACACTTTGAGATCGTACACGTAGAAAAACCGTTTAAAAACGTTCCAGTGATGTATTAAAGATATGTTGATATGTTAGCGTATCGGTTTGTGTTTTTTTGCTGATTCATCTTTTTCGAAGGTGCGGCGCTTAATCGAGAGCGGCGCTTATTAAATTATCCTGCTTCTGGATGCGGCGTTTAATCGAGAGCGGCGCTAAATCGAACATTTACGGTAATTTTCGTTTCATCGGCACTTTAACGCGTCATATCTCTACAGACATTATTTGGTATTTATCATGTATATCAATCAATCAATCAATCACTTATTTAAATAAACATGACGGTAGAAGTGTGAAACACGAATTTAAAAAGAAAAAATCTAACTTTAGAATTGAATTTTATCGTCACGTATTTGTGAAACATTCACTTTAATATTTCCACAGAAAAAATACTGCAGTATCACAGTAATGTACCGTTTATTATGAAGTACTGAGACCTCCATGTTATGAGACACGTAATATACATGTAGATGGCAAAAAAATCTGAATTTTGATTGACTGAGAGCAGTGCAGTTTAAGTCTTTCCAGGCGCCATACGACTCTCAAGTCTTAAAGGGTATTGGCAATAAAAATTAAGTTTGTCTCATTTGAAAGAACTCGTCAAATGGTATAAGAAGACCTTCTACAATTTTTCCGTATCTGTTTTGGTTTTGGAAATATTTCGACCAAAGACAGCGTGCTGTCCGCCATCTTGTTGTAATATTGGGTCTAATTAACTAGGAAATTGGTGACGTCACAACCAGGGTAAACCTGATGAAACTACTCCGTGGGTGACCAAATTTCCACGGAAGGCTTTTTAAATGTTGTGGGTCAATTTAAAATGGAAATAGCGCAACAAAATCGAGTTTCTAGCTCATAATGTCATAAGGTTGGCAAGATAAAAATTTCACTTTACCCGCTTATGTCACATGCATATCGAAAATAATTCCAAGATGGGGAACAGCACGCTGTCTTTGGTCCAAATATTTCCAAAACCAAAACATACGGAAAAATTGTAAAAGGTCTTCTTATACCATTTGACGAGTTCTTTCAAATGAGACAAACTTAATTTTTATTGCCAATACAGTATGTTATTAACTCTGGCAAACGTCAGACAATTTTCCACGAACGAGTTAAGGAAATACAGTGCAGGAAAAAAACGGAATACAGTTCAAATTTTCGGAGTGAATGAGCCAATCAAAAACAAGAAACACCGAATTCTACAGCGGATTTTGACGGATGGTATTTTGCAACCTCGTTCCCAGGCTCTTTCGGCTCTCACAAAATAAACAAAGATAGCGACCAAGTTCGGAATAGTGGGGGACAATTCGTAATTCAAATTTGACGTTAATTGTTCGTTATATATCGTCAAGTAAAGCGTCTGCAAGAAGACTAGAAGATCCTTAGTGCTTTGTGTAAACTTTGTGTAAAGTAGTGGTGAAAGAAGCGAAGCGTTTTTAAACAACCAAACTGTATACGAAGACACAAAGTCGATTGGCTGAAAGGACACTTATGTTGTAACTTGTAAGTACAGTTGAGTTAAACCATTTATATTACTTTAATAGGTAACAGCAGCATGGACTTTCCATGGATTGTAAAAGGACTTTTACTAAAAAAGTCTTTTTAGTTTTTACTATCCATGGTCTTTCCGACTTGTGCTATTTTGATGGCCTTTGAAAAGCTCACTCGTGCATGTTTTTTCCAATTTCCACTCAAAACTATACTATTACCTATATACAAATATTGAAATAAAACTCGTACGTTTCAAATCTCTCATTCACTAATATCTACTGTATATAACTGGATTGCTCATCCAAGGTCCAAAAATGAGTATGTACCAAGATGGCCGCCACAGAAACTTTGTCGTGTGTTTTTGTAGCACGGAAAGAATCAGAACTGCTATTAGAAGAAGCTCTGTTTTTGCTTTTGTTTGTATTACTAAGCAGTAAGACGTGTTATTTTGTAGGATTTTGTTCTGTCCAGGCAGGGCTGGATTGGGGCTGCGTGGGGCCCCTGGCATATTTTCAGCATGGGGCCCCTTAATTAAACGGGCCCAACGCTTTCTAGAAAGCAAGTACAGAACAAAAAAAATTGTGCAATCAGAAAGTGTCGGGGCCCCAAAAAGCTTGTGGCCCACGGCATATGCTGCTTTTGCCATATATGGTTAATCTGGTACTGTACATAGGCATAGGCTATACGCAGCCATTGCAGCCATACAAGATCTAAAGTATAAAAATTTTTTATGAACTATTTTTTTGGGGCCCTAAAGATTAGGGGACCTTAAAGATTGGTGGGCCCTGGCTGCAGCCCAGTCAGCCCCCCCCCCCCCCCCTTTAATCTGCCCCTGTGTCTAGTAATTCACAAACTTTCCTATAGATTGTTCGCAATCACAAGACATTGGATGCCATCTTGGTTGATTTCCAGTTCATTTCCATAGCCCGTGTAAAAACAAACATGGTGGTGAGTGGTTAATTGTGAACAGTGTTTGCCAATTAACTAAAAAGTCAACAAAGATGGTGGATGTGACGTCATGTGCAAACAATCTCAAAACTCTTGTAAGTTGTTCCTTGTAAAACTATTTATATACCATAATTGATAGTATAACATATATCTCCTTCAGGTATGTAGTTAACAATTTTGGACTGTATTTGCTGGTGGCAATGGTAAATTGCCATTTGCCATCTGACAATTGTTCTCTGGCTTTCCCAACTACACCCAAGTAAACTCTTGTAATTTTCTTTCCACCCTGACCAAATTTGGTCATGTGATGTCAAGATTTGTTTTTGTATCAAATCATGAGATTGGGAACTACTCATAAACAAGCAAAGTACACTTGACCTAGCCTGGTACCCTTGCCCAATTTCAAAAGAAATATGGGCCAGGTAACCACTAATCTCATTCTCGCGTCATCAGGGCTAAATCCACTTATGACGATTGCATGTTTACTCATAGCCACTAAAAACACGCGAAATTTCAACCAATAGGAAAGCAGAAGTCTTTAGTGGTTACCTGGCCCATATTCTTTGATTGGGCCAGGGTACCAGGCTACACTTGACCTAGCTGAAGTACCAATATGACAGCCACCAGCCAGTGGCTTCAAAATGTTTACTGCTGACCAATAGGAATGAGCAATCCTGAGTTATATACAGTAAACAGATCAGTGGTGCGCCACAAACACACACCACTACCCCTAGCAGCCACTAGATGCAGGCTAGTATGCTCACCTGAATTTCGATACCCAATAAGAATCTTAAAATGACAAAGGCGATATAAGTTCTAAACAAAAATATCGACACACCAAGGACACCTGCCATAAAAAGGGCAAATGCAAGAACTGGCTTTCGTCCATATTTATCTGCCAGAAAACCATAAAGCAGTCCACCGACCATGACACCACTGAAATAAATGGTTATGGTCAAATCACTTTTGTATGCATCATTGCAAACAAGATCAAACTGTCAAAGAAAAAGAAAAAATAGGTAACTTAATGGCACTCTACAGTACAGGTAGCTGCAGTGGCGTGGTGGCTGGGGTTGCAGAAGGGGCGCCAAAACTAGCAAGGGCGCCAAAACTTAACAAAATAAACCTATTTCTTTGTATAGCTATGTCTTCAATGGGGGGGATATAAAGATCTGAAATCTGTAATCTTTTGTGTTTTCTATGAAGTTTTATAATCTTCAGAATTCTGTAAAATCTCACTCCAAAATGCAGGAAATGGCATATCAGAGACTCTAGATTTCAAAATTTTCTGGGGGGAGCATGCCCCCGGACCCCCATACAGGTTTGGCGCTACTTCGCCGCTTGCATTGGTGTGGTCTTTGAGAGAACCCATTGTTTGTTGTAATATTATATAATATTGCTACTTCAGTTATTTTAAAACAAAAAATGTGATCATTTATCAAATACATGCAGTAATGTCTTTTTTTCTTCTTTTTTTTGGGGGGGTGGGCACCAAAGCTAATCTGGCCACCCCAGCCTGAAAGCTGAGACTGCATAATATGTGTATCTGCACCAATGGGTAAATTAGGGGGGTGTTTATAGAGAAATGTTAATGAGCCATCCCACTAACCAGGGTAGCTTAATACCAGTATAAATAATGCATGTGTATTTGTACTACAATGGGAAAAAAAATTGCATGTCGCATTGGTTGACCACTTTATTCTATAGAAAATGAAACTATCAAGTCTATGGTTATTTGTTAATTCAGCTAAGTAATTAGTTAAATGTTTGAATAATACAGTATTAAGCATCATGATGCATCAATAATTTTTCTACTCAGTTCTTTTATGGAAAAGCTTACAGTAAGATTTTTATAAAAATTTCATGCCATTTTCAACCAAATTCAACCAAAATTTAATGGGTTGGTCACTGCTCAGTAATCAACCTGTCCACAAAGTTACATAAAATTTGGATCAGAACCAACATAATCTGTAGAAAATCAAACTATCAAGTCTGGTTATTTGTTAATTCAGCTAAGTAATTAGTTAAATGTTTGAATAATACAGTATTAAGCATCATGATACATCAAGCATTTTTCTACTCAGCTCTTTTATGGAGAAGCTAATACAGTCAGATTTTTATAAAAATTTCATGCCATTTTCAACCAAATTCAACCAAAATTTAATGGGTTGGTCACTGGTCGCTAATCAACCTGTCCACAAAGTTACATAAAATTTGGATCAGAACCAACATAATAATCTGTACAGCTGTACTGTATATATAAATTCATACAGTCATACAATCCCCAGGATTTTGTTCCTAAATCCTACTGCAGTATGTTAAGCTGAAAAGCATGTAAGTAATGATCCAGTTCTGGCTTCTTCCACAGGAAACTTTGTGGGCCTTTGATATTAGGGAGAGGTGAGAAAAACTCGTGGTGAATACTGACAATTGGGCAAACTATGGTGGACGTTGTTCTCTCCCCAGCCCTCCAAAGTGACACTCCCTTATGCCCAGCCTGCAGAGGAGGATAGTAGAGGTCAGTCACCTTCTGACGAAGGAGTGGATAACTCCAAAATAGGTTCAAACTGGACTCAGGAAGGGAATTAGACACAAGCATCAACAATTACATAGCAGAAACAAGGTAAAAATATTTATTTTGTGTCTTATTTAATTTGTCGAATTTGTGTCAAAAGGATTTGCCAAAAGCAGGCATTTTCAAATTCTACAAGCACAGTAATTACATGTAGATGGGATGACTCTGTGAGACCTTTTGCAAAAAGTGACAAATTAAACTTTATTGCACATCCCACAAGCTTCTCCAGTGCAGTGGTGTATAAAGTTTCCGAGGGGCCAGCGCAAGATTGGAGTTACGTTTATCTATAATTCCATACTTCAAAAGGCGAGATATTCGTAATTCGGAAGACTCATCTAAGTGGGGTCTATATTTAATATAGTTTGGGGGTTAGACGGTTTTAGCCATTATTTTAGGACGGATTTCGATCATATCCAGTTTTTCGGGGCAGTTTGCGCTTAACTGAGACCCGTTCCGTTGTGGGGAAACTTTGAAATGTCCTCACCGGATACGATTATCTTCTAGAATGTAGAGCGCTTTTCGGAATTTGGAGAACTGGCAATGATTTCTCAAAAACGCGGTTATGTGAAACGAAAAAGTGGTTGTGGTTAAAATTGCCAAAATAGAACGGTTTTCGGAAGTTCAACCCCCTCTGTGATCCTTCCAAACCGATCGCATCACTATAGATCAATCAGTCGTGCGAACCACTGATGTGATTTTGCCCCGATATTTCATATAAACTGCGTTGTCGCGCAAATCTTTCCATACGTCTGATATAACAGTAGTTTCTCCGTCCTCGAAATAGTAAGTCCATCCATCAGTGCAAGGAATTGTCTGCGTTGTGTTGTTGCCTGCATATAAATGACATCCATCCCATTGTCTTTCGTGGTTTCTCAGCACGATAGGAACCCAATCTACAGACTCGTCGCTCTCCAGTTTACAGTGATGTTTTGTTTTGGCGGCATAAAATACCATGGCTAAATGATTAGACAAAACAAGAAGCATATTCGTCACCAGAAAAGAGTAAGCTACGAGCTGAAATTTCCCAGGATCTCCGATTGTTCTCATCAAGGTATCCACGCTTTTTACATCCATATTGAATCACTAAAGTTGTTTCTTATAATCTTATTCGACTGTGCGTTTCATATTACAGTAATACGCAATAGCCTACAAAGCAGGCAGGAAACCATCCAGTGACGTCCGTTCGGAGGTTTGATACTCAGTTTGCAGCAAGGGTTAGCAATAGGAGAGCTATAGCTTTCCTCCCCCGGCCCAATCTCTTATAAGGTAGGGCCAGAGGCGTCGTGGCTCTGAGATTTTAATTAGGGGTGGCCAGGCGCGTAATTACCAGATTTTTCCGACGTCACCTATATAGAAAAACGCCTTCATAAAATATATCGGGTAAAAATCTATATAATAGAAATCCTTACATTGCATCAAGCAGAAATCTTTACACTGCATCAAGCAGAAATTCTTACACTGCATCAAGCAGACATCCTTACGCTCCATCAAGCACAAATTCTTACACTGCATCAAGCAGAAATCCTTACATTGCATCAAGCAGAAATCCTTACACTGCATCAAGCAGAAATCCTTACACTGTATCAAGCAGAAATCCTTACACTGCATCAAGCTGAGAAATCCTTACGCTCCATCAAGCAGAAATCCTTACACTGCATCAAGCAGAAATCCTTACATTGCATCAAGCAGAAATCCTTACACATGCATCAAGCGAAAATCCTTACATTGCATCAAGCAGAAATTCTTACACTGCATCAAGCAGAAATTCTTGCATTGCATCGAGCAGAAATTCTTACACTGCATCAAGTAGAACGTCTTACACTGAATCAAGCAGAAATCTTTACACTGCATCAAGCAGAAATTCTTACACTGCATCAAGCAGAAATTCTTGCATTGCATCGAGCAGAAATTCTTACACTGCATCAAGCAGAACGTCTTACACTGCATCAAGCAGAAATCTTTACACTGCATCAAGCAGAAATCTTTACACTGCATCAAGCAGACATTCTTACGCTGCATCAAGCAGAAATTCTTACACTGCATCAAGCAGAAATCTTTACATTGCATCAAGCAGAAATCCTTACACTGCATCAAGCAGAAATTCTTACACTGCATCAAGCAGAAATCCTTACACTGCATCAAGCAGAAATCCTTACATTGCATCAACCAGAAATTCTTACACTGCATCAAGCAGAAATCCTTACGCTCCATCAAGCAGAAATCCTTACATTGCATCAAGCAGAAATTCTTACATTGTATCAAGCAGAAATCCTTACATTGCATCAAGCAGAAATCCTTATACATTGCATCAAGCAGAAGTTTTTACACTGCATCAAGCAGAAATCCTTACATTGCATCAAGCAGAAATTCTTACATTGTATCAAGCAGAAATACTTGCACTGCATCAAGCAGAAATTCTTACACTGCATCAAGCAGAAATCTTTACATTGCATCAAGCAGAAATCCTTACACATGCATCAAGCGAAAATCCTTACATTGCATCAAGCAGAAATCCTTACACATGCATCAAGCGAAAATCCTTACATTGCATCAAGCAGAAATTCTTACACTGCATCAAGCAGAAATTCTTGCATTGCATCGAGCAGAAATTCTTACACTGCATCAAGCAGAACGTCTTACACTGAATCAAGCAGAAATCTTTACACTGCATCAAGCAGAAATTCTTACACTGCATCAAGCAGAAATTCTTGCATTGCATCGAGCAGAAATTCTTACACTGCATCAAGCAGAAATCTTTACACTGCATCAGGCAGAAATCTTTACACTGCATCAAGCAGAAATCCTTACACTGCATCAAGCAGAAATTCTTACACTGCATCAAGCAGAAATCCTTAAACTGCATCAAGCAGAAATCCTTACATTGCATCAACCAGAAATTCTTACACTGCATCAAGCAGAAATCCTTACGCTCCATCAAGCAGAAATCCTTACATTGCATCAAGCAGAAATTCTTACATTGTATCAAGCAGAAATCCTTACATTGCATCAAGCAGAAATCCTTATACATTGCATCAAGCAGAAGTTTTTACACTGCATCAAGCAGAAATCCTTACATTGCATCAAGCAGAAATTCTTACATTGTATCAAGCAGAAATCCTTACATTGCATCAAGCAGAAATCCTTATACATTGCATCAAGCAGAAGTTTTTACACTGCATCAAGCAGAAATCCTTACATTGCATCAAGCAGAAATTCTTACATTGTATCAAGCAGAAATACTTGCACTGCATCAAGCAGAAATTCTTACACTGCATCAAGCAGAAATCTTTACATTGCATCAAGCAGAAATCCTTACACATGCATCAAGCGAAAATCCTTACATTGCATCAAGCAGAAATCCTTACACATGCATCAAGCGAAAATCCTTACATTGCATCAAGCAGAAATTCTTACACTGCATCAAGCAGAAATTCTTGCATTGCATCGAGCAGAAATTCTTACACTGCATCAAGCAGAAATCTTTACACTGCATCAAGCAGAAATTCTTACACTGCATCAAGCAGAAATTCTTGCATTGCATCGAGCAGAAATTCTTACACTGCATCAAGCAGAACGTCTTACACTGAATCAAGCAGAAATCTTTACACTGCATCAAGCAGAAATTCTTACACTGCATCAAGCAGAAATTCTTGCATTGCATCGAGCAGAAATTCTTACACTGCATCAAGCAGAAATCTTTACACTGCATCAGGCAGAAATCTTTACACTGCATCAAGCAGAAATCCTTACACTGCATCAAGCAGAAATTCGTACACTGCATCAAGCAGAAATCCTTAAACTGCATCAAGCAGAAATCCTTACATTGCATCAACCAGAAATTCTTACACTGCATCAAGCAGAAATCCTTACGCTCCATCAAGCAGAAATCCTTACATTGCATCAAGCAGAAATTCTTACATTGTATCAAGCAGAAATCCTTACATTGCATCAAGCAGAAATCCTTATACATTGCATCAAGCAGAAGTTTTTACACTGCATCAAGCAGAAATCCTTACATTGCATCAAGCAGAAATTCTTACATTGTATCAAGCAGAAATACTTGCACTGCATCAAGCAGAAATCCTTACACTGCATCGAGCAGAAATCCTTACACTGCATCAAACAGAAATTCTTACACTGCATCAAACAGAAATTCTTACATTGCATCGAGCAGAAATCCTTACACTGCATCAGCAGAAATCTTTACATTGCATCGAGCAGAAATCCTTACACTGCATCTAGCAGAAATTCTTGCATTGCATCGAGCAGAAATTCTTACACTGCATCAAGCAGAAATCTTTACACTGCATCAAGCAGAAATTCTTACACTGCATCAAGCAGAAATTCTTACATTGCATCGAGCAGAAATTCTTACACTGCATCAAGCAGAAATTACACTGCATCAAGCAGAAATCTTACACTGCATCAAGCAGAAATCCTTACATTGCATCAAGCAGAAATCCTTACATTGCATCAAGCAGAAATCCTTACATTGCATCAAGCAGAAATCCTGCATCAAGCAGAAATCCTGCATCAAGCAGAAATACTTGCACTGCATCAAGCAGAAATCCTTACACTGCATCGAGCAGAAATCCTTACACTGCATCAAACAGAAATTCTTACACTGCATCAAACAGAAATTCTTACATTGCATCGAGCAGAAATCCTTACACTGCATCAGCAGAAATCTTTACATTGCATCGAGCAGAAATCCTTACACTGCATCTAGCAGAAATTCTTGCATTGCATCGAGCAGAAATTCTTACACTGCATCAAGCAGAAATCTTTACACTGCATCAAGCAGAAATTCTTACACTGCATCAAGCAGAAATTCTTGCATTGCATCGAGCAGAAATTCTTACACTGCATCAAGCAGAACGTCTTACACTGAATCAAGCAGAAATCTTTACACTGCATCAAGCAGAAATTCTTACACTGCATCAAGCAGAAATTCTTGCATTGCATCGAGCAGAAATTCTTACACTGCATCAAGCAGAAATCTTTACACTGCATCAGGCAGAAATCTTTACACTGCATCAAGCAGAAATCCTTACACTGCATCAAGCAGAAATTCTTACACTGCATCAAGCAGAAATCCTTACACTGCATCAAGCAGAAATCCTTACATTGCATCAACCAGAAATTCTTACACTGCATCAAGCAGAAATCCTTACGCTCCATCAAGCAGAAATCCTTACATTGCATCAAGCAGAAATTCTTACATTGTATCAAGCAGAAATCCTTACATTGCATCAAGCAGAAATCCTTATACATTGCATCAAGCAGAAGTTTTTACACTGCATCAAGCAGAAATCCTTACATTGCATCAAGCAGAAATTCTTACATTGTATCAAGCAGAAATCCTTGCACTGCATCAAGCAGAAATCCTTACACTGCATCAAGCAGAATCCTTACACTGCATCGACCAGAAATCCTTACACTGCATCAAACAGAAATTCTTACATTGCATCGAGCAGAAATCCTTACACTGCATCAGCAGAAATCTTTACATTGCATCGAGCAGAAATCCTTACACTGCATCTAGCAGAATTCCTTACACTGCATCAAGCAGAAATTTTTACACTGCATCAAGCAGAATCCTTACACTGCATCAAGCAGAAATTTTTACACTGCATCAAGCAGAATCCTTACACTGCATCGACCAGAAATCCTTACACTGCATCAGCAGAAATCTTTACACTGCATCAAGCAGAAATCCTTACACTTTGAAATCCTACACTTTGAAATCCTACAATTTTACACTACAATCCTACACACAAGCAGAAATCCTACACTTTGCGTTATAATATATATACATTGCATCGAGCAGAAATCCTTACACTGCATCAGCAGAAATCTTTACATTGCATCGAGCAGAAATCCTTACACTGCATCTAGCAGAATTCCTTACACTGCATCAAGCAGAAATTTTTACACTGCATCAAGCAGAATCCTTACACTGCATCAAGCAGAAATTTTTACACTGCATCAAGCAGAATCCTTACACTGCATCGAGCAGAAATCCTTACACTGCATCAGCAGAAATCTTTACACTGCATCAAGCAGAAATTCTTACACTGCATCAAACAGAAATCTTTACACTGCATTAAGTATACGTTAGCTACCGAACCCGAGGTAACTATGTCAGTTATTTACCGAGGCTCGAAGGACCGAGATAAATAACTTACGTAGTTACCGAGGTTGAGGTAACTAACCTACTTAGTTCAACCATGGATAGTAAAAAGACTGGATTGGAAACTTGATGGCGTGAGCATAACAACCTGGTTGCAATTGACAAGCTTAAAAAACCCGAGTATATTCAAAATTTGGGATTAATACAGCCTAAAATGATAATCGAATTGTCTGTAACTACGACAAAGCCACAATAGGACAAAATGCCCGTCTATTCTTACTCATTTTAAAAGAAGATATCAAGGTTTACTAGTTAAAATATGCATCCCAAATTCCAAGCAAAACAAAGCGCAATTTGGGGACGCCAGTTTCTTGAAAACAACACAGGAATCATCAAAACAAAGATCAACAACGCTTACCCCGAACGCTCGATTGTGGCTTAGGCAGGTTTGTAAGGCGATAAAATCATTTGAAACGTCAACATAGTCATCTGAATGAGAGGATATGAAGAATTTGAAGAAATGTTCACTAAAAACCTCAGTAAAACAAGCGTACTCACGCCATTCGTGACATCACAATTTGCAACTAGGTTTCAACATCTCTCGAGCAAAGAAAAACGCTTTTCAGCCAATCGGCGGCCTGGAAACACCTCACGTGACTATTAGTTTCCAATCCACTCATTTTACTATCCATGGTTCAACAATCGAAATAGAGTAAAGTTAGATATACTGCCGAAGCAGATGACGTATGGGAGTCTAACGTTTCGAGGGAAGGCCCTTCATCAGAGAGAAACGTAAAGAGTGTAAACAAACGATGAGCTTATCACGATCGGAAATCGCATAGAAAATTGGCCACTTTCATGGGGCAATTCGCAGTCCACGTGCGTGCTGGCTCAAGTGAGTTCTGAGGACATTTGAAACTGATGAATTTGGGGAGGGTAATGGCTTCGTACATCGCGAAAATTCCACGAGTTGTCAACAAACCGTATTCTATGGCAAGCCCAACATTCGTGCTATGCGCTCGTGGAAGAATTATGGTCGAGCGACGATTTTGAGCGGAGATGTTTGACTTTGAGCTCGGGGTGTCCTCGCTGAAGTGTGCAGCCTGTCGGCCATGTATTGACGACGTTTACACGGAAGATATTCGTTCTACGCATGCGTAGCTAATACGGGTCAGCCCGTATTTCGCGAGCATCGACAACCGCCATTTCCGATCGTGATACGAAAGGTAATCATGTGACCAAAAATAAGCCAATCAAATCAAATCAAAATAACAATAACAAATCGATGAGATGCGAAAGACATTTGCTATTCATACCGTCGATGAGCAAAAATCGACGTCTTTCGCATCTCATTATCGATTTGTTATTGTTATTTTGATTTGATTGGCTTATTTTTGGTCACATGATTACCTTTCGAATATAAGCTCATCGTTTGTTTACACTCTTTACGTTTCTCTCTGACGAAGGGCCTTCGCTCGAAACGTTATAATATAATAATAATACATACATACATACATACATACGTTTTAGGAGCATTATACAGCGCTCAAAGCTCTGCACAGATCGAGAACGCTCTATCACCGTACGATACAGTATTTGACTTGGGTATAACCAGCAAGTTCTGACTAGAAGATCTTAAGGTACGAGATGGCGTATACCTCTGCAGTAAATCAGAGATAAAAGTCAGGGGCAAGGCAGTGGAGAGATTTATAGGTGATTCAAAAACAACATTAATAATTCATGAGGAAAACACAAAGGAAATCAGTACCATGTCCGTGGTTTTATACCTGATAAAACTTCTTGACGTCAGAACGAATACTAATGAACATACAATTTTATATAAAGAATACTAATGAACATACAATTTTATATAAAGAATACTAATGAACATAACATCCAATAACGAACCGTTTTTGAAGCCATTCAAAACACTCGCATCACGCGTTTTATCAGATCTAAAACACTCGGGCTGCGCCCTCGTAGTTTTAAATCTGATAAAACACTCCTGCTCGTGTTTTAAATATTACTTCAAAGTATCTTATAATTAATTCTAGACTTAACAGGGAGACAATGAAGTTGTCGGAGTGTTGGAGTGATATGAACAGATTTCTTTACTTTAGTAACTAGTTGGGCGGCAGTGTTCTGTAAGCGTTGAAGCTTATCAATTTCGCAGGCAGGAAGACCAAACAGGATACTATTGCAATAGTATAGACGAGAAGTAATGAAAGCGTGAACCAGCTTCTCGCAGTCACGTTGACATAGATACTTGCGAATCCTTCCGATGTTACGGATAGCAAAAGAGGCAGACTTGAAGATGTTGTAGTTATAGTCAACTTGAGGTGACTGTCCAAGGCAAGGTCACGGGCAACAGGAACTGGAGGAATGATTGTACCATCAATGGATAAACCTGGCATCAGGTCGCATTCCGAGATGAAAGATGGACGATCTTCGTCTTGCCTGGATTGCACGCAAGTTTATTAGCGGTGTACCAGATTAAAATATCTTTAACGCATAGCTCCAATTTAGTTAATGTAGCAGATCGGTCGTGTGTAGAGTTAATATATATATATATATATATATATATATATATATATATATATATATATATATATATATATATATATATATATATATAGTTGAGTGTCATCTGCATGCATCATGCAATCGAGATTGTGCGCCTTGATTGGATCTTCCAACGGTGCGAAGTACAGAGAAAACAAAAGCGGTCCCAATACAGAACCCTGCGGTACACCAAACTGTAAAGTCTTGCTGGTGGAAACGGTATTTCTAACAACAACCGACTGTGCTCTGTTAGTGAGGTATGATCGGAACCATGCTAGCACGGTGCCACAGATCCCATAACGTTGGTAAAGTCTCTCCAAAAGGAGGTCGTGGTCGATTGTATCGAATGCAGACGATAGATCAAGGAGAACTAAGACCACTTCACGTCTAGAATCAATAGCACGGAGAATATCATTCATCACGCGCAGCATTGCTGTCTCCGCACTGTGGAATACTCTGTATGCTGACTGGAATTTAGTACACAGCCCATTTTCGATGAGGTAATTTGTCGTCTGTACGGAGGCAACCCGTTCCAGGGACTTAGACAGGAAGGCTATATGTTAGTGATCGGACGATAGCTTGGGAATTCTTCCTTGTCAGTGGCGGATTTTTCCAAAGATGGATAAATGATACCGATTTTTAAAGACGAAGCCACGAAGGGAACACATCCCTCAGATAACGATGTATTAATAATTTTAGTAACTGAAGGAACGAGGAGATCAAGATCTTACTTCATAATAAATACAGGAACGGGATCAAGCAAGCACGACTTTGTAGAAGCTTTTTCAAGCATCTCACAGACAGGTTTCTTTGACACTGTAGCAAAATCTGAGAGTGACGATTGACAGGCTGGAAAGTCAACAGTAACAGAGAGTTCCACGGATGACAATTCAGAACTCCCCAGGTCGTCACGCAGCTTCTGAATCTTGGTATGAAAGTAGCTAGCTACTAAACGCCTCAGCTAGATCGGGGAGTGAGTCATGCGAAGGCAGAGGAGGAATAGCCTTTACGCGGAATAAGCCGTCAATCATCTGGAATAGCTGGTGGTTATTAGAGTTGGAGATCTTCGTTTTGTACACTGTAAAAACTGATTGGTTGAAACAACCAATTTTAATGGTTGTCTCAGACTCAGACCAATTTTAATTGGTTGAAATAACCATATTTTGGTTGTTTCAACCAATAATTTAAGTTGTTTTAACCTTTAAAAATTGGTCAAAACGTGAGTCTGAGACAACCAATTCAAATAGGTTGTTTCAACCAGTCAGTTTTTACAGTGTAGTACCCAGTTTTTGCTGCATTAAGTGCAGTTGTATATTCACTGCATTTATCCCTGTACAGCTGACGGTGTACTTCCAGATGAGTTGACATGAATTTCCATTCATATCGGCGCCTCTCTTTCTTCAATGCCCTCAACTCATCCGTTTACCATAGAGCATTTGGACGTATTGTCACCGATCGCTTTTTTTCTGGAGCATGCTTGTCTAAAGCCTCACGAAGAACTTGATTGAATTGATCAGTAATGAAGTTAACATCCGACGAAGAATGACTATGCAATGATGCCCTCAGATCTTCCCGCTATAACTGCTGATCAATACGCTGGAGATCGCGATACGTAATAGACTTTTGGTAGCCCTAGGCCTTGGTCTGACGGTAAATCAAACACTAACTCTATAGATGGTGAGAGCAAACTATCATCCTGGCGATCAATGACAAGGTCCAGGGTGTTACCACAGCGATGAATTGGGGCAGTGACTCGTTGTTGTAGACCAGCTGACTCAAGCAGATCAACAAACCTGACACTATCAGCGTTAGTAGTGATGTCCATATGGAAGTTAAAATCTCCAGTGATAAGCAGATTTCCAGACAAAACAGTAAGATCCTCCAACAAGACGGAGAATTCATCAAAAAATATTGAAACTGAGAGTTTGTTCTTATTGGAGGGTGGAGGTCTATAAATCGCAACAAGCCGAATCATTGATTTATGTAACGTGACAGAGAGATCGAGATACTCCATGGACTTAAAAGCCGAGACATCGTTTTCTTTTACACAAAACCCTTCCGAAATAAAATACCAACTCCTCCTCCTTTCCTGTTATATCTAGGCAGATGTAAGAAGTTGAAATCAGCTAAAGTGTTTAGCTAAACTGTTTCTAGCAGAAAGCCAAGTTTCAGTTAAAACAAAACGCCTAGAAATAACGAAGTCGCAGATAGAGGCTGATTTCCTATTAATTGAATGCACGTTCCAGACGGCAAACCGCAAACGCGGCATTGTCTTTGAGACTTGAAATTCATGACTGAATACTAATAATGTTATTATAGTTTCTTGATCGATGCGTGACTGGTCTGCACTTAGGACGTGTGGTCGTTCGCACTGTAATAGGCCAAAGATGTCGACGATTGTTCTCGTTGACATCACTATTCAAATCTAAGATAAGAAATTTGAAATGTTTGAAGTGTTGTTCGATATGAGTCTTTGGACAGAAAAAGAACATACGCCAGCCCTAGATCCACTTGTCCAGGTCAAATGCATTTCTTTGAGATACATGGCCAGTTGCAGGGAGACACGGTCTGGTGCATAACGCTTCAGTGACAACATTTCACTTCTTGAATAACTAAGGCGTGACCATGAAGTCGAGCGATTCTCGTTCATTTCATTTGCCCTAAAACAATGCCTTTGTAATATATCAGGACCAGGGTTTGACGAAACGTCCATATGCAGTGTAAGATCCATAACAAATGGCCTTGATGGAAGTACCAGACATGTAGATCCATGTTTAGACAGCTTCATTAAAGCACGAGAAACTTTAAACTTCGATTCCAGCACATTTCGTTTGATAAGCACATGGGTAGGCAGAGCAAACTCTCGGTCCGTATTGGTTGAAAACAGACAATCCGCACGAAATCCACGTCAGACTCCTATACGTTCTCTGTTTCGGCAATATATCTAACCTTACTCTATTTCGATTGTTGTTTCTACACTGCCTACGCAGCACGCAACTTTTATTTCGCTACTTAGTTCAAGATCACATGCAGAGGTTGCCTAAGAAAACTGAGATACTGAGGTCGTTATCACAGAGTTTGTCTAAAAATCCTTACATTGCATCAAGCAGAAATCCTTAAGCCCTAACCAAACGAGAACGCAAGTCATCGCAAGTTGGCAGTCACGCTATATGAGCCAGCCGCTCTGAATAATTTCCCGAAAATATCATGTACCGTGACAAAGTTAAAACTTGTTTAAAACACTCATGAAACCTTTATTTTGTTAATTTGGGTGTTCGAACGACCGCCACAGAAATTCGTGACTGCCAACTTGTGATGACTTGCGTTCTCGTTTGATTATAGTCTGCTGCAGACTGTCCGCTCCCCCCTCCCCCCACCCGAAGGTGGCTCTCCCGCTTCCGGGGAGCGGGTCGAGAGATAGTCTGCACGCAGACTAGTTTGATTAGGGCTTTACACTGCATCAACAAAAATCCTTACACCTCATCAGGGGAAAATGCCACCAACTTCTCTCATTCTGGATAACAATAATGGGCAAAGGAGCATTAAAAATGGAAAAAAAATGAAAATGAAAGTGAACTGCGCCACAGGGGTAAATGCATAGCGGTATGCAAAGAGTGTAGGTATTCTATATATGTGACACACCTAGCGCATGCTCTGTCACTTCCATGATATTTACCCAAACGTTAAGTCATGACTACGTTGGATGATTGAAATGGCAAACAGAAGTGTTATTACTGGTAAGTAAACGTAAACATATGATACTGTCATTACGTCTCTTTCCTGGTGGTTCGTTTCTCTGAAAAAAGACTTGGAAAGTTGAGCATTTTCATGCATTCATAATGAACTAAAAAGAGTAACGCATTCTGTTCAAAAAAACTAATCTTTAAATATATATTGTTAACTTGGATATGTATCTGTGTCAACTACGCTGATATTTTATCGGCCCAAATTAGTTAAAACATGCTTATCCTAATGTACATTGGCGTGATATAGATTTACTTTAAAAACGAAAGTATCTATACTAATTGATCGGTTTTCAATCATGTTAATTTGAATGACGAATCTTTTTCGTGTTGTTCTGCAAGCGGTGGTGTTGGTGATGGGAATACATCGTTTACGGAAGGTTCATCCTTACATATACTACTATTTCGCATGGATCATACAATTTCGCATGGATCATACAGTCATTTCTTAAAAACAAACTCGGAGAGCTATACTGACCAGCATTCGAGACGTTGTGGTGCTTCGAGGAATCTGACTCCCACGCGGTTTAGTATAAAACGGCGAGTTGTCTGAACTTTATCAACGACCCCAGCCATACGTAAAGGAATTAACTGATTTGTTTGAGTCTAAATCATGCTTCGTTTGATCGTTATCAAATTATTTATAATCAACTTTCTAAACTAGAAAACTGTTTCGGGAGAGACAGCTGGCTATCGCGGTGACCCGTTTATTGAAGGCTGTTATGAATTTATTATTGTCTATATGACAAAGCAATACAAAAAATAATGGTAGTGCCTTTGTTGGCTATATGTTGCATCCTTTCCCCCATTCTGAGATATCCCCTTAATGCACATACGCAACAGAAATACCCTAAAATATATTCGAGCTCTGTCATTTTGTTTATTATGTTTGATTTGTATGAAATTAGAACACGATTGAAGCAGGTACGTATAGCCAGAGATTAGCTCAAAAAGCTTATTCCGAGTGATACCCAAACGAAACTTTATTATTTTCTATTATCTCCGATCTCCAATACTGCTCCATAGTATGGCATAATACTGCAATGCTTGAAACAAGTTTCTGACAAATTAGAGAAGATAAATAAACGAGCACTGCGCAGTCCTAGATGACTACCACAGTACATACGATTAGGAATTACTTGATAAAACTGGAAAAACAACATTGTATTCCAAACGTGTACCGGATATTGCTGTAATAGTAATGAAATGTAATGGTCTATACAGAATTGCCCCCCAATATGTGAAGGAACCGTTGTCGTAGTAAAGCTCAGCCACTATGATTTAAGTAATAAAAACAAACTTGATCGAGTCCCAGCAGTAAACACCAAAGCGCATGGATTGGAATAAACTCTTTTAGAGCCTTTGCCTTTCGAGTCTGGAACCTGAGCTACCACCAAAAGTCAAAGACAAACGGAAACACTGAAAAAAATGTAAAAAATAATTAGGACAATGCACTTTCATAGGAACCAATATTATATAGTATAAATTCGTAACTCTTTATGTTATATATCATTCACGAGGAGGAGTGTTTCATCAGGATTTCCAAACACCGAGACTTTTGTTGAAAACCGAGGCGAAGCCGAGGTTGTTGAACAAATTTCGAGTGTTCAAAGTGCATGGGGAGCCGAAATGCGACAAATTTCTAGAGAAGTCTGTGGACATGCTCTTCCAGCAAATTTTATAATATATACCCTCTTAATTAAGGTTAACTTGTTCTTGACTGAATCAGTCTTCTTGGACTTATGCAAACGTTAGTATTTTCCTCTGGCTGACACCAGGCGATTTTACTTGTCAAGGGGAGAGCTGCCCGAGACACAATACAGTCCGTTTTCCGCATGTCCATATAGGATTGTTAACGTCTTGATTTGATTACGTCCTTATAATTTTGAAAAAATTTTGATAAAGATTAATACAACTTCGAAAAAAAGGCTTGAACAAATCAGTTCAAAGATTTACTTCAGATGTCCGGTTTCCAGCAGCATAAAAAACAACACTACAGCAACTATCATGCAGCTCTGCTGGTATAATATTGAGTATATTGTTTCCTGCTATATATGCTGCCAGTGCTCGACAAAAAAGGGCTGTATGTTTGTATCTGATGAATTGGCTATTTTATTTCGGCGAACAAGATCATCGACTATTGGCCAGAAATGAAAAAGAAACTAGAATGAAAAAAAGCATATTCAATTTTCGGTGGAGTCCCCAACAGCAAAATCAAAGAACATGCGCAAAATGGTCTTTTATAGTTTCCTTTTAAAGTACATCATCTAAATACTTAAAACACGTAAACATCACATAGATACTGAAAACACATGTAACATTTAGATTGAATACGCTGTTTTTTGTATCTCATAAGGGAAGGGTGCTGTGGCTCTCCGTTGGCTACATTCCTGATTTGAAGTATCAAACACGAGAAGGAGTATTTGATCTGATATCAAACACAGACTGAGAAGAGTGTTGATAAAATATGGCGAAGTCGTATAGTTTTCTTAACTATAACTTTGAGGTGTTTTGATATCAGATCAAACACAATTTTCGAGTGTTTGATATAGCTCTTTAAATGAATCAGTATTCACCGCCACTGAGATGAATTAATTGTTTTAGCATATATACACCACACATGCAGTAAACGAAACAAAGAACTTTACACTGCTAGCGGTTTCTCTGTGTTTTCATAGATAGGGTCGCACGGCATGATGTACTCGATATTTGTTCGGGCTGTTGAATATATAAAGAATGAAGACATAAGACAATTAGTAACAAGTTCTTATATATGACCGTCAAGAAACATTAAGGAACATTAAGAAACCAGTAAGGATCCTTATTCCTTACCATTCAAATGTGATGGTAGTGTAAAGGTTTGCCCAAAGCTCCAAAAACGCGAAGTTCGTATGAGGAATAACATTCACAACAACACTGATCAACCACACAGGTTTTAATAGACCTATTCGCGCCCATCACATGGAAAATTAAATATTTACAACCCGACCCGGGTACATGTTTTCTATGGCGCCGATAGTACGACATTCTACCGCACTTGTGCTGCAGATCATAATCCATATATTCAAACACTTTTTATATCTGATCAAACAATCTACATCATTCATTATCACTATAGAGTATATATGCTCAGAACGGAAGACTACTATACTACCCATACTAAATAGAAGGTTCCACGACAGCGGTCGCTATTTTGCATGTAGAGCAAACACAATGATAAATACTTACTGCATGGTTATATTCATAGGATGTTAGGAGGTCACATTAGATTCTAAAAACATTACGCACATGCACTACGTCAGTTTTCAAAAGAAGATATACATCTAAAGTTTCAGTTGTTTTTGCTGTATAGTGAGTCAAACTAAGAAAACTCTGACCTCTAAATGGGACTCGAACCCACAAACTTGCGAGTGCTAGCTGTATACGTGTGTCACAAGTACTTGTTGGGCCACAAGTCACATTGTGTCAGTTAATTTTCAGTTGAATGTTTTAACTCTGGAGCTCTGAGTTTGACTAATTACGACAGCGCTTGACAGCAAAAATAATTCAAACTTTAAGAACTTTAATTCTTTATTGGCCAGGTTAACGTTAGCCAGAGTAAAATTAATAAGTAGACAAAAAGAAAAAGAAAAAGAAAACTAAATTCACTAACGTAGTAAAAGATATGTCAATATCAACAGTATGTTAAAATAGTTTAGCTGTCAACACATCGTTAAAAAATGGTTTCAGGAAAACAGAAAATATTAATCCCTTGACTACCAGAGGTCTTCCCTTGACGATAAACTGATATTAAAGGTGCATCTACATGCGCGCTTATAGGAGTTAAAGGACATTGGTAATCAAAAACGAAGTTCGTCAAATTTGAAAGAACTCGTAAAATTGTAATGGAAGATCTTTTACAACTTTTTTGTATCTTTCTTCGTTTTTCAAATATTTCAGTTTGTTTGATATGTAAATTAGATGATCTCTGACGTCAGGAGCAGGGTACAGTATTTTGATACATTACAAAATCACTTTCACCTCTATGTTTGCTCAACTTAAGATGTTTAGTGTCACAAGACGTTTTTATGTGCACAGTTTAAAGTTATTTCGTTAAACAAACTTAGAGATATAACTGATTTTGCTAGGTGTGAAAATACTGTACCTTGCTCCTGACGTGAGAGACTGTCTAATTTACATATTAAACAAACTGGAATATCTTTAAAACGAAGAAGGATACAAAAAAGTTGGAAAAGATCTTCTATCACAATTTTACGAGTTCTTTCAAATCAGACAAACTTAATTTTTATTGCCAATGTCCTTTAAAGGGTTAAACTTGAATTGGCAATGTCATTAATAATTCGTAAGCAAAAACAAAGGAGATCAGCACTGAGACGGAGTTTGGATTTGTAACCAAACTTAATACGAAAGACGCATATGCGTGTGTTTCTTTCACCGCCAAGCGGTGATAAAAATATATAACTTTCTCCAATAACTCACCATACGCATGCATGTACGTCACAACATGACTTGTGACATTTACATATATCAAACGACCTGAAATATCTCAAACTGACAAGAAAACCAAAACTACGAAAAATGTTATACTTTGTCATTTTAAGTGCATTACATGTTAGAGTCATTTCAACTTTACTATAAACCTTTTCAAACACAGTTAAATTAACTCGTATAAAATAGTTTATCGAGTTGATTTAACAAAGACGCAGGGGATTGATTTAACGGCTCTGAAATTCGAGTTGATTTAACTCTGAAGCTCTAGTTATTTAGCAAATACTCAGGGAATTGATTTAACTCTGATATCAAGTTGATTTTTTAACTCTGAAGCTCGAGTTGATTTAACTATAATGCAGTCGAGGTAACTCTCTTTGGGAGTTAACTTTACTTCTCCTAAGATTAACTCTCAAAATAGAGCTGTTTAAACTGGGTCTTTGCAGAGTTAAAATAACTGTGGAAAAATATCTCTACCATGCAAAAGAGTAATTTCAATTTCAGCTACAGAGTTGTTTTAACTCGATAAATGTGCATGTTCTTTCAAATAAGACAACTTAATTTTCGTGTTATAAGCAATTTAAATATTTATTTATATACATAGAAGATGAATAGATCACTATGCCGTAAATCCTATCCATCCATGCATTTCATAATCAGTTCAATTTGTGATTACTTCAAAGTATGTAAAATTTTTGTTTTCTGTTTATAGGTTTAATTATAATTCTTTCCGTTGTCGTTTATGCGTCATTGCAAGGTAAGTCAAGTAGACGAAAATAATAATAATAACAATAATATTTGCCCGTAAACACAAACTATATAATTTATAAAATATTCATATAATTTGACACTGTATAAAGAACACTAAATTAAGCTAAAGCTAATGTTTTTGCTGTAGAAGCTGTCTGTTTATGTTTGATGTTTAATAATAAATCTTTGCTAATCCTATATGTATATACATGTAAATAACAAAAGAATAAGAATAGCTAGAGAACAATGTGCAAAATAGGGTGGCTGGATAGTAGCAGGGGAACACTAAATTCCCATACACAACAGCAAAAAATTATTTTCTTATTTTGAGAAAAAGAAATCTTGTTTTAAGAACTTTTTTCTATTTAGATTTTTTTTTTCTTGGAGAATGGTAAGAATTTTTTTCTTAAGAAAAATTTCTTACCATCTCCCAAGAAAAATATTTCTTATTTTAAGAAAAAATATTCTTATTATTTTTAAGATTTTTTTTTCTTAAAATAAGAAAATTTTAGTAAAGGATTTCTTACTTTAAGTTTGCAATTTCTTAAAATAAGAAAATTATTTCTTAAGACAATTGCCTTATTATTGTCTTTCATATTTGGAGAATATGGAGTATTGTCTTGTGCTATAAGAGCTACATATACTCTCCCTTACATGTAATAAATTAATGATAAAACTAAAAGCTTCACTTCATGCGATCAATTAAATTAATAAGAAAAGAAAATACTGTGAGGTAGTATTGCAACATAATATAAATAGTAGTAACATATTAAATAAATAATAAAGTTCTATAGCCCCGCAAGTCACTAAGCAGGTTCGAATTAACTTCGTTGGTAATGCGACGTAAAATACTGGCAAGTACGCGGAGCCTGAATCGAAGGCTGAATGTGGTGCATACTTCACACATGCAGGTGAACATATTTACGATCAAGGCAGTTGTCAGTCACATCTGATCACTGTTAAACTACAAAGTCAGCCAGTCATTTTCGAAAACTACCAACAACGCGCAAGAACACTTTGATCCAACTCCAAAAGCAAAAGGAACAAAGAACTTACAACATTCCTCGCACCCTCACTCAGTCACACGGCTAACAACTCACCGGAAGCATGAATAATAGCGAAAGTAAATGTGCAAAACTGCAAAATCGTGACGCCCAAAAAGAAAAAAGAGAGCGAGCCGAAACTCAGGCTCGGCCTACCACAGGTAGCGTGGGGAATAACATCACTTAGACGTCGCACTGCATACAGTCGCTTGCACCTAAGTAGAAACATCGCTCGTCAAAACATGTTCTATTTCAACGTCAAACATGAAAGTTTTTCTTGGAAACATATTATGTTTCCCTTCGATACGTAAATGTTTGTGCTCTTAGCCAATCACGGCTTGCCAACTCCACGGTGTCAATTTCAAAACGGTTAATTTTTAAACATGTTTTGACGGGTGGTGTAGCTACTTAGGTGCAAACGACAGTAACTTGTTGGTATTCAAAATCTTGAATATCATTTTGAGATTATTTATCACTTTTACGTGTGCATGTGCTTCTGTGTATCGCAAGACACTATACATGAAAAGTTTCAAGTGATTTACTTGAATTATTGCAAGAATAGACATGATTTTCCAATTCAGTGTGACGTCTAAGTGATGTTATTTGCATGTCACGCAAATCTCACAATATCTAAAGAACGAAGTGAGATATGGAAGAGCTGCAAACGTCAATCTTTCTAACTTCAAAAATTCTGCGAAATAAGAAAGTCTCTCCCAAATTTATTTTTCGCTACATATGCCCTCTAATATGTAAATGAGGTGAGAAGACTCATAGACATAGTGTATACTTATATCTTATTGATTCATTAGACTCATTTAAATATTTATGCCTTTCATGTATCTTTATTTGAACAGATTATTTAATTTTGGGTGTTGTCGGATTTTCAATTTGTATCCCACAATGCAATAGGGTTTACATAGCTCGGTAAAGAGGTCTGGGCATGAGACACAGCGAACCCAAGTCAAGACATGCCAAGATTAGGGTGCTGCCTCGCTAACGCTCGGCAGCAATAAGACGAAAATTCCGCACAATATAGCAAACGAAAACGTTTTCATCTTGAATAGTTCAAATTTTCAGCTATTAGCAACACGCTAAAAATGGTATCTCCTAAAATAATGAACCAAATGACTTGAAATTTTCAGTGAGACTTTGTATATGAATTATCGGTGTTGTGAACTAGGATTTTTGAAATTGGTATAATCTATCATGCATAATTTATATTTTACGAGAGAAAAAGTGGTCAAATATTATTCGTTATAAATTCCTTTCAAAAAAAATAACTAAAACTAAATATTTTTCAATTATCCTAGTTCACAACATAGATGTGATATAGTAGTTGCTATTTCACCCTTTTTGAAGATTTATCACAATTAGCTTTTCTGTAATATTTTTTATCGCAACACCATTTTTTCACAGCTGGGGGTGATTATATCTGTAACCATGGTAACCATCATTTCAAAAACTGTGTCACTGGTCATCACTTAGTCATTAAAATACTTTTATGCAAAAATATTTTCAAAATAGCCAATTTTAAAGAAAAATTATCATTTTGTGGTGTACCACCTTAATCGCGCTTAACTTGGCCGTGTAAACGCACAGGATTGAAAAACGCTTGCTATTAATACGTTGTTATTAATACGATAAAATGCATTTTTTTGTCCTGCTGTAGAAGCTTCCATCTCGCTATTCTTTGTTTCCTTTGTTTGTTTCTTTCTTTCTTTTGCTATTACTCTTTCTCGTGTACCGATGTCTTCCGTAGTTCCGTTCCGTTGTTCTTTGACGCACGTTACCAATACGAAGCTTCCAAAACAAAAACTATAGCTCGTCCGCCATGTTGAAGAATGGTGTACGTGTTTTAGTAAGGGATTATTCTATAAGTTTAAATGACCGTGTAAACGCACCAAGGTGGCCCATTTTACAGTCAAACTGGATGTTCTCTTGCGCGCATCATCATTCACAAGTTGACGATTATTTCGTGTTGACGCTGGGATCGCTAGTAACGGACGTTTATTCGCAAACCGCTTTGAAGAATATTCCAAGTTTTAATACAATATCTGCAAGAAACTGCAAGAAAGCTTTTTTGTTGATTACCTGACAAAGAACTACGACTTCAGCGAGTACACCGTGCGGCTATTCCGTTACTCATCAGTGAAGGCTGTGGAGCACGTCCAAACTCCAAGATGATCAAATAATTTTAGCTTTGAATGAATTGAGTCTGGGTGTAACATAAATATCGATATATTTATACTTACCTAAAGCGTTCGAAATTCGGTTTCTTGCAGATTGGAAGAATTTTTAATACAAGCGAGTGCAGTTGGTGTAAGAAGCGGTTTGAGAATAAACCTCAACGTCAACACGAAATAACTGTCAACTTGTGAATGATGATTGCAAATTGAGTCGGGCAAATAGCCAATGAAAATTGCAATGTTATTCGTCAATATTGCAATGTTGCACGCAAGAGAACATCCAGTTTGACTGTAAGCATGCACGCTTAACTTAAGCGTGCTTAAATTTTGGCCGTGTAAACACGACTTTAAACTTGCTCAACTATTAATATTGTAATTATATACATAATTTTTATTTATTTCCAAGCATTGACGAGTTTTTCTTGTTTCTAGGCGTGCTTAGTTGTGCTCTAACTGTACTGTTAAAATAAACAATTGACAGTATAACAAGTAAATTGCTTTTAATATAAAATCCATAATGCACAATAATTTACAAATAACTTCCAACTAGTTCAGCGGTTAAATGTGAAAATGGATTAATAAAAATAATAAATATATCTGTTAAACAAAACGTTGCGAGTTTTGCAATGGCGTTTTCGTGTCTAATAATTTTATGTTAATTAAATAATAACTATTTCAGCAAGATCATATAATAAACTACTTATTGACCTCGCTGGTTTCGTCTGTACTGGTGAAACATCGGACGTCTGCTTTTTGCATGAACCTCAACTCGCTGCGCTCGTCTCGGCCCATACTAAAAAAACATCGGTCCGATATTTCACTGGCGTTTACAACTTTTGCATAGACCACTTTCATAATAGCGACTAATTTGAGTATTCTTTTATGTACTGTACATCTTAATCAGCCTTTCCGGCCTCGCTTGTGTGTTTGCAATTCAAAATAATTTTTGCTTCATAACGAGGCCAGAAAGGCTTATTTTAATAGATGCATGTTAACTACGTATTGACCGAGCGTGAGGTCCGTTTCTTTATAATTTCTATAGTTGTTCTATAACGATGTGTCGTGTGTTTCCTCATTCACAGCCGTCTCGTCAGCGTCAGGGTTGACAATAGTTCTTTCATGTAATTGATTCGTGTTTTCCAGTGTATCCATCAATGCTTTGTTATGAGTCTCTGGCAGCAATAACACAAGAAAGCTGCTTAACAATGTCAATGCTCCAATGATGGCATAAGGAACAGAACTTGATGTATACGTACCCTATAGGGAAAAAAGAATAGGACACGTATTGTACGACTGACCTCTATATAACTGGCGAAGAGAAACGTGGAAAAGGGGTTGCATGAGATGGCACAAACTTTCATGCATTAAAATTGCCGAAGGAGTCTGACACTGCTGGTCCAACACTCATTGCGATTTCTGCTCTCAGCAGTTATCTGATTAAGTTATCTGATTGGAAATGTCACCGGGGATATGAGTCTATCTTCGAAGTTGATCAGCAGAACTTTAGTGAGAGATTTTACTGAAGTATTTATCTCTTTCAGTGTAAAACAGCCGTATAATTTACATTTGTCGTACTGGCAAAAATATACTTCCAAAAGCTTCTTGAGCAATGCTTATATTATAGTTCTGTACATATTTTTATTTTTTTTGAACTAACTTTCTCAAACTCGTTAATAATTCATGAATTATCGTAGCCAATCCATGAACGTATACCAACCACATCACATGCATGAGGTTTGAAGTGAACTGGATCACATTTCTTAATCTCCATATTGAAATCAATGAGGAAAACACCGCAAATCGCGATGCGAATACTCGTTTGAGAAGCAAGTTCAAACACTCGTTTATCCTGTTTCATCAGGGGACTCCAAACACTCGAAAACAATAAGAATGTCGGTGCTACGCCCTCGGTTTTCATTTTTTTTCTCGTGTTTGGAACCCCTGGTGAGTGGTGAAACACTCAAACTCGTGTTTGATCTATTACGTAATGATTGTATACTGTATATCCAACAATTACTGATTGTATATCCAATAATTAGTAAGTGCATGTCCTATGGCCTTCAATGGGAAGCACGGGTGGCGTGTGCTGTTAGGGCGCTGCCTCTCACCGCTGTAGTTAAGCCCAGTTGGACGGGGTTAGTACTTGGATGGGTGACCGTCTGGGAATAGCTCCGTTCTCGAACTTGAATTTCATGTGAGTAGAGTTTAGTTGGTCTCTCCTGTGCTTCGAGGGTTTTTCGCAGGGTTCTGCGGTTTTCCTCCCTCGTAAAATCAACACTTAGGTCTTAGCTTATGTCGTGCACTTTAACATGAGCCTCTGGCTTGGATGAGGGTCAACTATAAGTCGAGGGTCGAGAGTCGAGAGTCGAAGTCGAGAGTCGATAAATTGACCAGAAAATACCAAAAAATCACTATAATACTATAATCGATTATATATCGCAACATTGTGTCTTATTTCTAAGCACCGCGGGATATTCACTAAAAACCGGAGGAAAGCGGCCACTTTCACGAACAGCTTACATAGAAATAGTGATGTCATTATGCGGAGATATGTAAACATAATATATATTTATATACAGTATTTTACTCTACGTAATGCCAGGCGCCGTTCATCCATCACTAACAGTGTAACACACGACGAAAAGTATACGCTTTAAACGAAACGCAATCGGCAAGTCTCTTGAAGGTAACTTGACTCACTTGAAACAAGTAACTTTTGTGAAGTTTCTTTTACAACAGCAGGAAACGAATATCTGTCATCGCATTGTAGAATTATCTGTTACTTTATTCGGGTATAGAATATCATACGCCGTTAAGCCTTCATTTCAGCTTCTCGAATTATACTAAAAAATCGAGTAAAATACTGTATATAAATATATATTATGTTTACATATCTCCGCATGATTACTCTGTCTCTGGTGCTAAAAAGCGACGCATACATCACTATTTCTATGTAAGCTGTTCGTGAAAGTGGCCGCTTTCCCCCAGTTTTTAGATCTCTATGTAAGCTGTTCGTGAAAGTGGCCGCTTTCCCCCGGTTTTTAGTGAATAGATCACTATTTCTATGTAAGCTGTTCGTGAAAGTGGCCGCTTTCCCCGGTTTTTAGACTGAAATGCTCAAAGGTTATAAATATATCCCGCGGTGCGTAGAAATAAGACACAATGCATGTTGCGATATATAATCGATTATAGTATTATAGTGATTATTTGGTATTTTCTGGTCAATTTATCGACTCTCGACTCTCGACTCTCGACTTCGACTCTCGACTTCGACTCTCGACTTCGACTCTCGACTCTCGACTTCGACTCTCGACCCTCGACTTATAGTTACACTCCTTGGATGATTGGGCGACCACATCCTGTGTTTAACGACGTTAATTAAAATAAAGCATTACTCAATACTGAAGTTCTATCCCATGGGAAATATTTGAAATTAGTTCGAAAATATAGCATTTTTCATTCCAAACTACTTTTATCCCAAATGTTTTGATTTAGAGACCCATTCCAAGATTTTTATATAGCAAATTTTAATGAATTTATTAATATTGAACAGTACTCCAATCATAGGTAGCCCAAGCACACTGTGTGAGTATATATATATAGTAACGTTAATACTATATTCTATTTTATAATTGATTTATTTTATATGGCATAGAAATGCATACTGTTTAATACAATTTAACTGTTCATATCCTTTTTCATAAGATCAATATGTATCTATATAATATGACTTGTTCGTTGACCATAAAATTGAGCAGTGTTTTAATAATATAAATAAATACAGCTACTCTACATTACCCCCTGCTGTGTTCACCTCGCTTAACCGTCGGATAAACATTGTTATATTACTATTTTTACCGTAAATCTAGTTGTAAGTATATGTGTGAATTTTTCCATCTTACATGGTATATTAAGTAAGCAGTTAGTCTGAACAGTAAATTTGATTTTCCTGTATATTTTACGGTAAAAATAGTAATATAACAATGTTTATCCGACGGTTAAGCGAGGTGAACACAGCAGGGGGTAATGTAGAGTAGCTGTATTTATTTATATTATTAAAACACTGCTCAATTTTATGGTCAACGAACAAGTCATATTATATAGATACATATTGATCTTATGAAAGAGGATTTGAACAGTTAAATTGTATTAAACAGTATGCATTTCTATGCCATATAAAATAAATCAATTATAAAATAGAATATAGTATTAACGTTACTATATATATATATACTCACACAGTGTGCTTGGGCTACCTATGCTCCAATGCTGATCATGACAAAAACGTGTTTCACAATACCCTTATTTTAAGGTCACATCATGACAATCTCCATGGCAACATATTAAGTAAAAAAGTAGCGCCCAACTATATCCACGTTCCTGCCAAATATTGTGAAGATTGGACCAAACGATAAATTTTTATTGAATTTTTTGTCATTTTAGCCAAAAACAAGGCAGAGCCAAGCAACATGTTCTCCAATAATCAGTAAGTGTCCTATGGCCTTCAATTACCGATACAGTCAACTCTCGTTATAGCGGACACCCGTTATTACGGACATCCCGTTATCAAGGCTGTTTTCCACGAGGTGGAAATTTGCGCGCGGAGTGAAAATTTTCTTTGTCTTGTGATTTCTCGGGTGGAACTAAGGGGGCTTTCCATTTACACGGTTAGACCGGTCAGTCCGGTTAAATGGAACACGATTCGTTTGAGACCTGGGATGGTCTGACTGGAAAATTTGGTCCTAATCAAAAGCAAGTCCATTCTGGCCGGACTGATCGGTCTAACCTTGTCAATTGGAAAGCGCCCTAAGTAGAAAAGACAAAGAAAAATTCCGCTCCGCGCGCAAAATGCCGCCTAGTGGAAAACCGGCTTCAAGGACAGTTGGTAAATCCCCGGCCGAAACTACTATGAAATGTATTGAAATAACTCTCGCTATATTACGGACTCTCGCTATTACGGAATTGCGGACACTTCATGTGGTCCCCAACAAACATTTTTATTGTTCTACTCTCGTTACAACGGACACCTTGGACGTATTTTTCTGTCGACACATGAAAGTGAATGACTTTAATTTATCGAGTGACATATTTATGTTACTGATTCATGTTACCGCTGTATTTTTGGTTTTGGAATAAAAAAAATATTTGAATACAAATTTTTGACTTGTATTTTGACTTGTACTGTGTACTTATGTATCACAGTAAACGTCAACTAGAAATTGAAATAAACTGGACATTTTAAAACAAAAAAGCAGTAAAGCCCTAATCAAACGGGAACGCAAGTCAGCGCAAGCTGGCAGTCACGCTATCTCAGCCAGCCGCTCTGAATAGTTTCCCGAAAATATCATGTACCGTGACAAAGTTAAAACTTGTTTAAAACACTCATGAAACCTTTATTTTGTTAATTTGGGTGTTCGAACGACCGCCACAGAAATTCTGACTGCCAACTTGCGATGACTTGCGTTCTCGTTTGATTAGGGCTTAATACATTGTAGTGACATTTTACAACCTGAAATTGGGATATTTTCATCGCATCCCGCTATTGCGGACTCTCGTTATTACGGACACCAAATGACGATCCCCTGCAGGGTGTCCGCTATAACGAGCGTTGACTGTAATAGGTAATTGTAGGTAATTCTCTGTCCCACATGCGGGATGTTAAACTAAAAAGCATATAACTAAAGACCGGGTAGGGGTGTTGCTGTCGGGGTCTGAGAGGTGGGACTTTCTTCCCGGAGGGTTGTGGTTAGGTTTAGGCCCACCGGGGGGTTGTGCATGGAGAGGATAATGAGAAGGAAGGTTGAAAAAACTCAGAGAACTTACCAGTCGGAATATTAGTGGAGCGACCATTCCTCCGATTCTGCTCCAAATCAAATTTACGCCCAAACTTATACTTCTGTTGATGCAAAAAAAACCCAAAAAAAACCCCACAACAACCATAAACAGTAAACACTTATACCTTAGTGAAAAAGATGGTAAAAGCTATATATTCAATAATAACTACTTATAGCGAGGTCAATAAGTAGCTTATTATATGACTACAAATGTCGTAAACGTTCTGTGAAAACTCGACAACGAAGGTTGAATTTGATGTATTGTATTTGTATATATAAAATACATGTATATACTAGCAATTCATTTAGAATTTTAAAACTTAAAGAAAATGCTATTAGATGTTACAAAATAAAGTCTGCTTTGCAAAGCAACAAAGCGTAAATACCAATCTAATGAAGCAGTTCAGCACATTATTGATCAGTACTTTAGTTATACCATGGATAGTAAAATGAGTGGATTGGAAACTAATAGTCACGTGAGGTGTTTCCAGGCCGCCGATTGGCTGAAAAGCGTTTTTCTTTGCTCGAGAGATGTTGAAACCTAGTTGCAAATTGTGATGTCACGAATGGCGTGAGTACGCTTGTTTTACTGAGGTTTTTAGTGAACTTTTCTTCAAATTCTTCATATCCTCACATTCAGATGACTATGTTGACGTTTCAAATGATTTTATCGCCTTACAAACCTGCCTACGCCACAATCGAGCGTTCGGGGTAAGCGTTGTTGATCTTTGTTTTGATGATTCCTGTGTTGTTTTGAAGAAACTGGCTTCCCCAAATTGTGCTTTGTTTTGCTCGGAATTTGGGATGCATATTTTAACTAGTAAACCTTGATATCTTCTTTTAAAATGAGTAAGAATAGACGGGCATTTTGTCGTATTGTGGCTTTGTCGTATTTACAGACAATTCGATTATCATTTTAGGCTGTATTAATCCCAAACTTTGAATATACTCGAGTTTTTTAAGCTTGTCAATTGCAACCAGGTTGTTATGCTCACGCCATCAAGTTTCCAATCCAGTCTTTTTACTATCCATGGTTATATATAACCATGGATAGTAAAAAGACAACCATGGATAGTAAAAAGACTGGATTGGAAACTTGATGGCGTGAGCAAATTGACAGAATTATATACTGAGGCCAACTAGTTTTCTTTTTCTTTTCTGTCGCTGTATAATTTCCAACAGGAGATAAAATGCTCTCGAACTTTTGAATTTCTATGTATTTGATGCCTGATATACACTTGATACTACTACAAGCTAGAGCCACATTACATATACATACATATTTTTATACACATTCATACCAACATAAAGATAGTGACCTCTAGCCGACTAATACTGTCTTTCCCAAGAAGAAACACAACGTCAGAATTGAAGTGTTGCTATATTGAAAATGTATTGTACTATGGTTTACTCAATACATCTCCATTTCATTTGGGTCATGTTTTTACTTGTGTTAAGATGGATTTCCAGTCCTCGCTGACGAAGCAACTCGTAGCTCGCTGCGATCACTTTCAAGCTCGCTGCGAGTGTTTTAGCGCTCGTGGCAGATAGTTGGTTATTTTGAACTATTTTTTACTCCCGGCAAGTACTCGCGGTAAATAAACCAATCAAAACAAATTATGTCAACATTTCAAACTCTTTAGTATATAATTCATAAGGAAAACTGCACAAAGGAAATAATTACCATGTCGATTGTTAATTTGCATGGATATTGAAGGAAGAAATTACATAATTAAATTAATCGAACTTTCACCTCGATTTTCTCTTAAAATACTGATTTGTTTGAGATGCTATATCATACTCTCAGAAGAGTGCTTCATCAGGATATCCAAACACCTCGAAGTTTGTTCAAAAAGCTCGGCTATCGCTTCATCAGTCTTGAAACACGGATGGTGTGTGCTGATGGGGAGCACGGACGTGTGCTGTTAGGGCGCTGTCTCTCACCAATAGTTAAGCCCGCGGTTAGACGGGGTTAGTACTTGGATGGGTGACAACCCCGTTCTCGAGCTTGGGACCATGTGAGTAGAGTTTAGTTGGTCTCTCCTGTGCTCCAAAGGTTTTTCGCCGGGTTCTCCGGTTTTCCTCCCTCCGTAAAATCAACACCTAGGGCTTAGCTGCAGGGGTCCGTGGTCTGAACTGTGTCGTATGGCAGCTGCTTAATGCGCCTTTGATATGCCTCGACACGGCCACGTTGAAAAATCCTTAGGAGAAATTTGATTGTAAAGATACACGTTTGATGTATTCTCATTAATAAAGACCATTATTAAACCCCGCGAGTTATCGCAACGGGCTGCGAGTTGCTTCGTGCGAGGACTGGAAATCCGCCTTTAGTCTGTTTGTTTGTTTGTTTGTTTGTTTGTTTGTTTGTTTGTTTGTCTGTCTGTCTGTCTGTCTGTCTGTCTGTCTCTCAGAATATCTCAAAAAGTATTGGACCAATGTTCATGTACGTTTGTGGAAGGTTTTTGGTCATAGACCAAGGACCAACCCATTAAATTTTGGTTTAAAGTGCCTATGACACGAATAGTAAGTTTGCCTTATTTGAAAGAACACTTAAAATGATAGAGTAACATCTTTTGAAGTTTTGCGTTTCCTTGCTTCGTTGGTGAGATATTTCAGTTTGTATAATATGCAAATGACAATGGTGTGACGTACATATGCATAATGACTTATCGAAGAAGGTTATTTATTATATAAAATAGAGTGTTTTATTGATTTTTCCGCCACTAATAAAAGAAATAATATATAAATAATAAAAGTGATAATCTCACATGTGCGATTATTTATGATAATCGCACATGTGACGATTATCGCTGAATCAGCATTATAGTTTAATGAAATTTTTGCAAGGCAATAGGACAATTTTTTTATATAATAAACAGAACAATACATGGATGCTTGGAAATATGAAATTTAGTTCTCGTGTTGAACAGGATATGTCACTCGTTCGCTTCGCTCACTCGTGAGATATCCTGGTCAACACTCTATGTATCTTTGCTGTTATAAAACCAAATTTAATTTGAATGAAGCATGTGCGTGTGTATTTCCCACAACACGAAACATGTAGAATTTCAAGTGATTTTGTGTGATAATAACAAAGACGTATAACCTTATTCGATAAGTCATTATGCACGTGTATGTCACACCATTGTCATTTGCATATCAAACAAACTGAAATATCTCAACAACGAAGCAAGGAAATTAAAAACTACAAAAGATGTTACTCTGTCATTTTAAGTGTTCTTTCAAATAAGACAAACGTGTCAAAGGAACTTTAAACAGAGGAAAGAATAAAAGACACGTATAGCATGCAGTACCTATTCGTTGAAAAAAAATGAGAATTGGGGACGAGTTATACCTGACAACTGTAGGATATAATTCTGCAGTGAATATAGTTAAAAGGCCTAGCGAGGAATACGCACTAGACTTTCCAAATAGAGCTGCTGCAGTTCCAAAACCATTTCCCACTTTGGAATCTATCAAAAACAAAAGTAAATGGTTTAAAGCGCATATAGCCCCAAATATGATAACCCCAAATACAAATTAATATGGATTCTATGTAAAGTTATAGTTGAATGTCAAAATAAATAAGTAAAAATTTTGAGCTAAGCTTCTATTTATTGTGATATTGAGGTTTGTATTTCCAAAATTGTAATGAAGATAGCCAAACTGATATCCTCACTCTGAAGATGTTGCACGTAAGCAACGAAACGTTAGTTTATTACTCGGGCTACCTGTGGTAGACGAGTCTAGGTTTCGGTCGTGTTATTATTATTGTTTTTTGGGGGGTCGCGATATTGCCCCGGCAGGCTTTGCGAAACCAAGATTTCACTTTCATGGCGAGTTGTCTCTTGAACGAAGCTTTTCTTGCCATTTTATCGATGTTGTTTTTGAATATTTCCACAACATTTCTTGGCACACTACACAGCAGTCGTCTCAAACAAAGATGTCAGAGTAGTCGGACTGTCAGCGAATCAAGGTGTATTAAAAATAATTGGAAACTTTAAACTGAAGGAGTGAAGGACGTCAGAGAACAGTGATCATGTTTAATAATTGCGAAACCGAGGTTTGGCCGAGTTGTCTCTAGATGATCAGGGGTTGTCTCTTTTGAACGAAGCTTTTATTGCCATTTTATCGATGTTTTTGAATATTTGCAAGACATTTCACTGTTTCTCCGTTGTTTACTTGTTTGAATAGCTTTGCAAGTGACCGAGTTATAGTTGATCAGTAATGCGGCTGACAATTGGCTTCAATTCATCATAAACATGCTTACAAAGGCTTTACAATGTTTACAACTGCACACGCCGGCGATTAGTACGTAAAAGATGACGAGCTATTTCAAAACAGGTTGGTCCGGTAAGATATCATTATGTTGAACATGTTCAGTGCATGTCTAGATATCGCGTGTCGTATTACATTTGGAAACGTGTGTTTTAAAACATGTTTCAAAAACATGTTTCAAAAACTCATTAATAATTCATGAGGAAAACACAAAGGAAATCAGTACCATGTCCGTGGTTTTATACCTGATAAAACTTCTTGACGTCAGAAAGAATACTAATGAGTCTAATGAACATGCAATTTTATATAAAGAATACTAATGAACATAACATCCAATAACGAACCGTTTTTGAAGCCATTCAAAACACTCGCATCACGTGTTTTATCAGATCTAAAACACTCGGGCTGCGCCCTCGTGGTTTTAAATCTGATAAAACACTCCTGCTCTGCTCGTGTTTTAAGTGATAGTTAAAATATGAGCGGCCGATCTTTATGGGCATCTACAATGGCTCGCCGAATTACTTCTCAAATTCTAAGTGTAAATGATGAACACTTTGTTTAAGAGTCGTAGGAAAGGTTAGATAAGATAATTTACAGTCAGAAAAAGCTGAATTTGAGGCACTAGTGCCTATTAACATTGATAAAACCTTGATGTTTTATTAATCAATGTTTTATCCCCGTAGTTAAAGATGCTGATTAAACATTCATTTCTTTTGAATTTTCTTCATGAATTATCAATGAATTTGATAAATATTACTTAAATATTTTCTGTTTGTCCGAATTTAAATAAATTCTATATCAAAATGATAGCTTGAATCTGCTGAATCCAACACTATAGGTTTTGTCTACTAAATATATTAGATTAACAAACCTTCGGCGCTTCCTGCACCGCAGCAGTTCACTATAAGGGGCTGTTTACATGAGCCGGGCTAGCCCGGCTAACCGGGCTGACTCGTGTCACGAAATTCATTCCTCGGCCACAAAAGGAGATTTTAATCAATGTTAGGGTTCGTTTACATCTAAACTAAACCAATTCTTCTTTGTACATTTAGTTTACGCGAGTTTCAAATCCATAGTGAGATCCTAATCAATCGCGTGAGCCCAGTTAACCGGGCTAGCCCAGCTCATGTAAACAGCCCCTAAGACCATAGATTCTATTTGTGAAAATCTATGCAATTATGCATGCCATTGTCATGTAGTCTTGCTAGAATACGCAAAGGCTACGGCGAAGCTTTCAGAAATCAGTAGCCCGAGTGAACGCCTGCATGAGCAGGCGTCTTGTTTCTATTAAAATGTTTTCATTTATATCACTTGTCGTTATGGTTTTACACCTTACAATTTTGAGCTGGGCTCTTGGATATGCGAATTAAACATTCTTTTTTACGTCACATGTGCATAATGAGTACTGTATGTCCTTGCATTATCAAACCATATTAACCCAAAGGAAGCATGTGAGTGTGTTTCTCCCGCAATACCAAACATGGAGAATTTGCAAGTGATTTTGTTTGATAATGCGCGTCTGCCTATGCTTATTTAATAATAAGATCTGTGTAATTAATCCGAAGAGAATTTACCTGATGAAACGGACGTCATGATAATTAGAGAAATAACATTTGCTATACCAGATAAAAAGAAAGCTAGTACTAACGGTTTGCGTCTCCCAAACCTATAAAGTTAACGATTAAACTATCAGTATAAACAATCGCCGATCTACTTTTTCAATGTAATGAGTGTTGTTTACATGAGGGCGGCCTAAATTCAGGTCGGATTGACTTTATGTCGGTTGTAGTGTCGTTACTGTACACTGTTTAACTTTTCATGAGTCTGACCCATTGAACTCTAAGTAAACTGGAACGCTAACTCCATAAGTCAGGCCCTATGAATGGATGAAGCCAAAAATCTTTGAATGTTAGTTTTTCTGAGTTTTGAGCTGAAATACTTAACGCTGAACGTTGGGCTGTATATATATGAAACTGAAGCTGTTGAAAAATGCTATTTGGTATAGAAACTTTAGCTAAAAGGGAAATAATTAAAAAATAGAAAAACAACTGCCATTTTGTTCGCCGTAGGTTACAAAATAGCAGTTGTTTTTATATTTTTTAGTTATTTCCCTTTTAGCTAAAGTCTTGAAGTTTCTATACCAAATAGCATTTTTCAATAGCTTCAGTTTCATATATAGCCCAACGTTCAGCGTTAAGTATTTCAGCTCAAAACTCAGAAAAACTACAACAAGTTTCTTAGTGTTATTTCCCAGCGAAATATGGTCGAACATTTACTACATTTTAAAAAGTTTAAAATAACGAGGAAACTTATACTATACATCAAATTGAAGCCAATGCTATTTCTAAAAACATACGTATAAAACAATGTATTTCAATCCGTTGTTTTGGAGTAATTTGTTATCGTCCCAAACAAAATATATGGCAGGATGAAAATTAAGTAACTTGAAGCACGGGAGCTACCTGCAAAGGGACTGGCACTGGCTTCAAAATCCCCTCCTGGGTTATCGTTCGGATCCAGTCTTCTTATAGTTCAATGGTCTGACCTGAAATTGGGTTCACGCTGACCTTATCTCAGGTCGCACTTAATTAAAGTGGCACTACGACGAAAAAATCGTGAATCTAGAGTATTGATACCAGTAAACTATAATTTCCAAATGAGGAATACCGGCGTTTTCAGTTTCTCAAAATATTGTCTCGTTCTCGAGATATTTAAGTTTCTGAAACATGTAAATTAGGTGCCTCGTGACGTCATTTACTCACACAGGCTAAAAACAAGATTTACAAAATGAGTAAGATATCTCAAACTAAGAAGTAGAAATAATCCAAACTTCGCACAAGTATAGTTATGGGGAAAATACATTCTACTTCATAGTTTCAGATATATTACTCATTTTGTAAATCTTATTTAGCCTGTGTGAGTAAATGACGTCACGAGGCACCTAATTTACATGTTTCAGAAACTTAAATATCTCGAGACTGAGACAATATTTTGAGAAACTGAAAACGCCGGTATTCCTCATTTGGAAATTATAGTTTACTGCTATTAATACTAGATTCACGATTTTTTTCGTCGTAGTGCCACTTTAATGAGAAGCACAGGTGACACAACTGGCGCGTTGCTGCTCTCTCTCCTCCGCAGAGGTCAAATTTCGGAGATTGGAGGTTTCGGGGGTCGTCGGAGATGCTCGGAGGCGCCAGCTGGACATAAGTAGTGCGGGCGAAACTATAGTCCAACGGAAAATTACATGTCGGTATCTTGCACAAGATGTCGGTTTCTTGCATGACTTGCTAATTCACGGATAACAAGGGACGTAGCCAGGGGGGGCAGCTGGGGGAGCCGCGGCTCCCCCCCCCCTTTAGATATAAAACAACAGACATGTAACTACAAAACTGATGCAATGTGAATTATGTCAGGAAATAAACTGTAAACAGTGTATTCAATCTACTGAGTGTATGCATTTTGAATATCTATATGACGTTTGCGTGTTTTGAGTATTTTATATGACGTTTTTTAACCTTTAGAGTCTGTAAAATCTTCCTCCAAACGCCAGGAAATGGCATTTCAGCGACTCTCAATTTCAAAATTTCCCGTCCCTGCGGATAACTAAACCATCCACGTCTATATTAGTAACATATTTGTTGGTAAATGATTATGACATGTTTATAATATGTCTTTCTTGTAAAAAAGACAAAATATACTCAGTTTTTTGCCGTTTAATATATCAGACGAAGACTGACGAGCCAGATGATAACATACTTATATCGGCCGACGTGTAGCTCACATTGAAACAACGAACTTTCCTAGTTAAGCTAGTTTGTCCACACATTCAATTAAATGTGCTCGTGTAACCTTCTGCTATATTCGACATGTTTTCTACAACCCGCAGTTCCAAAAGTTATTGACACCCCCCTGATGCCGCCATATTGACACAGAAATCTGGCAGAGGTTCTTTTTTCGCTTTCTCTTTCGCTATCCGCCCGCACTCCTTATGTCCAGCTGACGATTTCGACGCATCTCCGACGATCCCCGACATAGCCGATCTCCGAAAGAACCTCTGCGGAGGAGAGAGGTTGCTGCTCACCGCCTTTTTTCGCCAGAAACGAGCTACACAAAAGAGCACGTCAAAGCCACAACATTAGTGATTGGATAGCTTTCCGGTCCATAAAGAAAGAAGTTAAGAAATCCCTTAGACAGGCAGAGGTGGATTACTTCAAAAGTGAAATTCAGTCCAATTTGGAGAATACTGGCGCTATATGGAAAACTATACGCCGCGCATTACCAGATAACAACGGAACGAAGCCGTGTTTACAATACACAAAGGACACATCAGTCTTGGCCGATGAATTTAATGAATTTTTTACATCTGTTGGCAAGAATGCTGCCCTTGCTTCTACACAACTGGCTGAAATTCATGGACTGACAACACCAATCGCTCCGCCCCCTTTGGAGATTCCGGAAGAAGACCTGTTTTATTTTAATCCCGTATCTCCAACCGAAGTACATGACATAGTAATGCAGATGCCAAATAACAAAGCTCCAGGATACGACAAGATTTCAGTTAGAGTGCTCAAGGACTGCCTTTCTCACATACTGACTACTATTACAGGCCTTATTAACTGTTCCCTTGCTAGCAGTGTGTTCCCGCTTGCATGGAAGAAAGCTGAGGTAATCCCTCACCTCAAGGAAGGTGACCACGAGGCAGCAAATAACAACCGGCCTATATCCCTTCTTCCAATCCTGTCAAAGATAGCAGAACATGTAGCCCTTGGTCAGTATAATAAGTACCTTATTGAAATATGCAGACTTACTAGCCATCAGAGCGGAAATAGAAAACATCACTCAACTGAATCCTTGTCCCTGTTTGTGACAGATCACATTTACAGAGCCATTGACGAGAAGAAACTAACCGCGATGGTGCTTATAGATCTCAGCAAGGCCTTTGACAGTATTTGTCACCTAACTTTACTCAACAAGATGCAAAATATTGGCACCTCTGTCCCTGCCCTAGAGTGGTTTAAAAGCTATCTATCGGACAGAAGTCAAAGCACCAGAATTGGACCCTCGCTCTCCTCGTCCCTGCCTGTTACCCATGGCGTACCACAAGGCTCCCATGCTTTTCACTGTGTACATGAACGATCTACCGAATTCCGTTTCCAACTGTAATGTGGAATCTTACGTCGATGATACGAAATTATATATATCCTTTACACCGCAAAATCTTGACGATGGCCTTGCACAGATTTCCGACGGTCTTCACGAAGTCGCCGGATGGTGTAGCCATAATAAACTTTTACTTAATCCGGACAAGACTAAGTTTATGGTTTTTGGAGTAAGACAGTATTTAAGCAAAATCTCCAATTCCAGCGTATCCTTCTTAGGGAAGGTTCTTTCACCTGTGTCTTCTTGCAAGGACCTGGGGATCATTTTAGACTCTACTATGAGCTTTAACGACCATATTACATCCGTGACGTCTTTGCTACTATCTGCGCTTTGCCAGATAAAAAGAGTTAGCCATCTTTTTGACAAGATAACTTTAGAAATGATTTTAAATTCATTAGTTTTTAGTAAACTTTTTTATTGTTCTTGCGTATGGTCTGGCACTACAAAACAGAGTATTTATAAACTACAACTCATCCAGACCTTTGCAGCACGTATTCTAACCAGCACCAGAAAATTTGATCATATTTCACCAGCTTTGAGAGAACTCGGCTGGATTTCAGTCACTAACATGTTAACTTACCGCGACCAAGTCATGATGTTTAAATGTCTTAATGGCCTTGCTCCGCCCTACTTACATAATAAGCTAGTGAAGCGTTTTGACATTCATACCCGGGTAACTAGGCAGTCAGATGACATTAATAATATTAAATGTAGAACATCTATGGCGCAACGTTCATTCTTCTACCATGCGGCAAAAACTTGTTACTTAAGAAAGCCACTTCATTACCCACCTTTAAAAAGCTATTAAAATATTATTTTAAATCTAAATGAATGATTGGACCTTTATTAATGTACTCAATTATTTTTATGAACGTATTTTGTAAAAATAGTAAAATTGTTTTTACGGGTTAGCACATTGTAAATTAGTTAGCGCATTAGTTTAATCTTTTTGTAGATTAGTTCTGAAAATCCCAAGTTGGGAGTGACTAATAAACCATATTGTATTGTATTGTATTGTATTGTATTGTATTGTATTGTATTGTATTGTATTGTATTGTATTGTATTGTATTGTATTGTATTGTATTGTATTGTATTGTAAGTTAAGCCCGGTCGAATGGGGTTAGTACTCCGATGGATGACCACATTGGCTTCATGTGAGTAGAGTTGCTGGTTCTTTCCTGTGCCTCGAGGGTTTTTCACCGGGCGCTCCGGTTTTCCTCCCTCCGTAAAATCAATACTTAGATATCTCACGAGCCCACCCCATTAGCGTTTACTGCAGTGATTAGATACTAGTAATAGATTGAATAATCGTAATATTATCGTGATTAAATAGATGACGTTTGTTTGTTTGTTTGTTTGTTTGTTTGTTTGTTTGTTTGTTTGTTTGTTTGTGTGTTTGTTTGTTTGTTTGTTTGTTTGTTTGTTTGTTGTTTGTTTTGTCAACTGCTATGTAGACCGAAGTGAAGATATAGGGGAGCACGGGTGGCGTGTGCTATTAGGGCGCTGCCTCTCACCAATAGTTAAGCCCGGTTAGACGGGGTTAGTACTTGGATGGGTGACCGTCTGGGAATAGCCGCGTTCTCGGGGTGGGGACTCATGTGAGTAGAGTTTAGTTGGTCTCTCCTGTGCTTTGGTTTACCTCCCTCCATAAAATCAACACCTATAGGTCTTAGCTGTAAATGGAGGACCCCACCAGCTCTGCTGAAAAACTTATCCTCCTTAAATAAAGAAAAATAATAATAATAATGATATGAGGCCGACCTAAAGCCTAATTATAGTGAGCTAAATCCTTTGTTTATGCTGATTTGCATTCGGTTCGCCACATGAGAAGATCGAGCGACGTTTGACCTAGGCCTAACTCCAGGGCGGCTTTCCATTTAAACAGAATCTAAGTCTGATTGGGACTGTATACGAAGGGAATAAGCTTTTTAACAGACGTAACAGCGGTATTTTCACCTCTCAAAGTCAATACGTTGTTTTAAAAGAGACCTTGGTGTCAAGTCCACATGATATAAATGCCTCCCGGGTGGTCATGAGCTGGATGACCATGCTTGACACGAATCTTGAAGTAACTAACAGGGGCCATAATTACTCGGGCTATCTGTGGTAGGCCCAATCTCGTTCCCAGAGCACACGTTCCCCACCCGGGAAACGAGAGACTCTGGGATAACTCGGCCCACTCCCACCTTTGCTCGCACAGTATCTCTCTCCTCCGCAGAGGTTCTTTCGGAGATCGGCTATGTCGGGAATCGTCGGAGATGCGTCGAAATCGTCAGCTGGACATAAGGAGTGCGGGCGGATAGCGAAAGAGAAAGCAAAAAAAGAACCTCTGCCAGATTTCTGTGTCAATATGGCGGTATCAGGGGGGTGTCAATAACTTTTGGAACTGCGGGTTGTAGAAAACATGTCGAATATAGCAGAAGGTTACACGACCACAGTTCATTGAATGTGTGGACAAACTAGGAAAGTTCGTTGTTTCAATGTGAGCTACACGTCGGCCGATATAAGTATGTTATCCTCTGGTTCATCAGTCTTCGTCTGATATATTAAACGGGAAAAAACTGAGTATATTTTGTCTTTTTTACAAGAAAGACATATTATAAACATGTCATAATCACTTACCAACAAATATGTTACTAATATAGACGTGGATGGCTTAGTTATCCGTGAATTAGCAAGTCATGCAAGAAACCGACATCTTGTGCGAGAAACCGACAGAAATCTGGCAGAGGCTGAATGTAATTTTCCGTTGGACCAGTTTCGCCCGCACTACTTATGTCCAGCTGACGCCTCCGAGCATCTCCGACGACCCCCGAAACATCCAATCTCCGAAATTTAACGTCTGCGGAGGAGAGAGGCGCAGTATAGAGCCTCTGCGGATGAGAGAGGCCTTCGATTCAGGCTTCGATTATAAAGCACCTCTGCACTTTACCAGTAGCCCGAGGTGAACGCCTGATCCAGGCGTCTTGTTGAGTAATAACAAAGGCTGAATTTTAAGACCGGTCTCGTGTAAACAAAAGTCGGGATGACGGAAATTCAGGCTCCTCCGAGTTCTGACCGGCCTCGTGTAAACAGTCCCTGATGCCCCGTCCAGACGTATCCGGATTTTTTTGAAAACGCAACTTTGTTTTTACGGATTGGCCTTCCGTCCTCTCGTGAACGATGAACCAGTCAGCGAAACTGGAACTTTTTGGAAACGTCGTTTTCCTGTTCTCGGATTTTCCTGTTCTGGACGCGGATTGTTTTTAAAAACGGATAAAAAAGTTGCGTTTTCAAAGGGAAACGAATACGTGTGGACAAGGCCTGAGTTGGTCCATAGGCGTAGAGTATTGTGGGGGGGGGGGGGGGGGGGGGGGGGGGGGGGGGGGGGGGGGGGGGCTGAGGGGCTTCAGTCCCCCGAGAAATCTTGCAGCAACTGACTCATCAATCACCATTCACAAATTATAGGTTACTCGTTCACAACATCGAAAAATTGTTGAAATGTGTTGTATGAATTTTAACTAGTTGGAAAATTCTTAAAAAGGTCCTGTTCAGCACTTCAGCTCCCCTGGACAAAAACAAAACTCTACGCCTATGAGTTGGTCAATTCGTTATACCATAGTTAATAGAAAATAGACATGGTTTGGAAGCTCACAAAAGTCATTGTTTTATGTTTTTGTTCAGGTTTATGGAAATTTTTGCACTTTCACGGTTACTGAACATATTGTGTTTTCTGTATAATGAAGTAATCATCCAATAGCAACGTTTGGGTTCAATCACTCAACCGTACTGTTTAAATATTAATAAACCTAAAACAAAGGATTTGGCAGCTTCATGTACCTTTCAACATGAATCGTAGCTTGATTGTTAACCGCTTTGAAGTTTTCCGGGTTTCCAAACCATGTCTATTTTCTATTAACTATGGTTATACGAACCTTGGGACTGCCCAAAGCATTAACACTACACCACACATATCGACTGCTGTACCAATTCCAAAATTAATATACTTGTCGCCAAAAAGGAAAGAAATATTGAAAGACAAGCCAAGGAATGCGGCAGTAGCAGTAAACCTACAAGAATAGACAAAAAAAACAATGAAACATTATAATACAGGTTTTTTTTTGCTAGCTATAGATTTTATTTTTTTTAGTTTAGCTACAAACCAATCTAGTTCTAGCTACAAACCAATCTTAGATTTGATATATAAACAATGAAACATCTTCAGCAGTCCTAGATAAAGCATTTATCGTCCTGGCAGCAAAATCAAAAAATAAATATTTCCTGCTAAACTAAATCAACGATTTCCTGACTGATAGAATTTTTCAATTTTATAAGTTGTGATACCACCAGACTTGCAAGTTTGTATCTCAAAACCATAATTTATCTGAATGTGGTACCTTATACATACTTTGAAATAGCGAACTTTTTCAATTGAATACTACGTAATACAAGTACTAGCGTCAAAAATCGAAATGCTGAAACAGTTGAATAAGATAAAAGCAGCTTGCATTCTTGCAAATGCACAATGACAGCTGCAGCCTGCAACAGCAACACTATACTGAAATGATAAATATTTCATTGTTTTCTAGAACAAATCGTTGCGTCATTTGCGCAAGGATATACGAAACTTAAGACAGGTTAAGGTCATGTAATAAACCTTCAAAACACTTTCGAATTGTTTACAAATCGCCGCTATTGAATATGAAACTTGATATGTAACGAAAGGAGCAACGAAAAGGAGCAACGAAACGAATAACAAAAATACCACATGTTCGATGCATGTATACTGACGCCTAGCAAGTTATGTTCGCTTAAAATAGTTATCAATGTGCATCTGTCGCTGCGGTGCACTGAGTTTCAAAGCGCAAAGCAAGTTATTTGTCTTTGAAATTGATAGAACTAGCTCCTCATATCCATGATACTGACATGCGAAATTCCGCAGAGTCTCAGCACGCCAAAGCCCTGCACAAGGAGGGATTTGACGCAAAGTAAAGAGTAGTGTTTCTCTGCACCGGACATGCAGATATTTTTATTACAGACAATGTTTTTGAATTTGATTACATGTAACCTTGAGGCATGAGGTTTCAAGTGACATGTGTTGAATGAAATACATGTACTTACTAACAGCAACTAAGTGTTCTATGGTCTCTTATTTAGCTCAAATTTTGGTGTCGGTTCTCTTGCGGTAAAAATTGTGCCTAAGATAATTAAGCTGGCCGTTCAATACAGGTGAAAAACAACACGAAATACCAATTGGGACTCGTAGGTGGCTCGTAGGTGGCTGTGGCCGCTTAATAGAGGAGGCCGTTTAATAGAGGGGTAATCTATAGTAAATTACAGGGAATATTTTAGGGGTTTTGACAAGTGGCCGCTTAATAGAGGTTCGACTTTAGTAGAAACCTGCACAGAAATACGGATGCTCAAAATGAAAGCGAGATTGAAAGGGATCGGAAATGTGACGTCTTAACTTCTGTTGGCCCAGCAGCAATTGACGGTACCGAAAAAGATGGCGGCGGTACATTTAACCATAATGCTTTGCGACCTCAAACCAGCTCAAATAACAACTAAACATTGTTTGTATAGGTAATAGCATGGCCTCGAGTGCAATTTGCAAAAAAACATGCACGAGTGAGTTTTTCAAAGACTATCAAAATTGCACAAGTCCGAAGGACGAGTGCTATTTGAGGTCTTTGAAAAACTCACGAGTGCGTGTTTTTCCAAAATTGCACTCGAAACCATGCTATTACTTATTAATAATATACATGAAATGTTAGACAAATGTTCTTCCGGCTACAAAGTTCACATACCACTCATTGCTCCACTTCTCGAAGCATAAATCGTTAAAAACTGCTTCGCTTTGTTCACTAAATACGTAAAACGTTTTACTCATAGCATCTAACATCCTCTAGTCTTCTTGCAGGAACTTTAATGACAATATTAAAGCAAATTCACTCTGTATTTCATCGAAATGTTCTTGGACAACTCTATGTTTTGGTCGCCATATTAGATTTTCTCGTGAGGAAAAACCATCCTTCAAAATCCGCATAAGCATTTCATTGGCTTTCCGGTAGTTTCCGGTTGTTTATTAGCCAATCAGAATGGTTAATACTCATTGAAATTTGCACTGTATTACATTGAAATTGCACTCCTCTCGAACAATCACGATGCAGTAATTTTGACATGTATATTATTAATCATGCTAAAATGGATTAAACGAGCAAGAACATCATTCCTACCGAAGTTGATTGTTTTAAACCCCTGTCTTCTGATTATTCTGCAACGATATTTAATGTGCGCAAAGGATTGTGGTTAAATGTACAAGCCGCCATCTTTTTCGATACGGTCAATTAAGTTTAGGCCAATTTGTGTAAAAACTTGCTCTCGAATGTTCAAACATCCTCCAAGTTGTTCGTTCATTCGTACTTCTTAATTTACGGCTTTAATTTTGAAGTTTGCAGCTCAGAATTTCAACAGAAGATAATCGAGGCTAAAATAACAAGACGCCTGGTCAGGCGTTCACTCCGGCTACTGCAAGTATAGTATATGAAGGTGTTTTGGGTAAAAGGTACTGATCGAAGTGTTTATATCGAAGCTGCAATCGTATATGATCATATATATACATACGCAGGTTGTCACATGCAGTGCTAAGATCTAAAGTCTATTAAACACATTGGTCACAGACAAAACACAATCCAATTCTCCGATAGAAAACACAATTTGCCATAACAAAACACGATTGCCTGTATTTAACGTATTTCCACACATGTACACAGCGTTCATATGTCGAGTCTCTTCGGGTATTAAATATCGACACAGCTATTAACGGCGTGTGCGATTGTAAGCGTATATAATATCAAGATACTTGCCAGCGACCATTACTGACCAATAACTATGTATTTGAAGTGTGAACACACAGAACACATCCGAGACGAGAAAGACTTTATCAGACATCAGGAAAGCAAAGAAAGAAAGCATTATTTCCAATTCCACACATGTTCAGCGTTCATATGTCAAGTCTCTTCGGTAGAAGGTGTCACTTGCAAGTTCACTTTAATAATCAACGGCGTCGGTGCGATTGTAAGCGTATATAATATCAAGATACTTGCCAGCGAAATTACTGACCAACAACTATGTCTGTAAACACACAGAACACATCCGAGACGAGAAAGACTTGATCAGACATGCACGCATCAGTTTCGCAAAGCCTGATGGGATGACGTAATGATCGCCATTTCGAAACATAGACAAAAAAATAACGGAGCCGAAACCTAGACTCGGCCCTACCATAGGTAGCCCGAGTAATAAAATAGAGCTCACCAGTATGGCCGCCATCTTATTTTTCGGTAAACCAATATGGCCGCCGTGACGTCAAATGAAAACGATCTGTAGTATACTCACCAAACAATAATTAGGATACAGCTCGTTTTTCGCAATGTTCGAGACCTAAACAAGTCTAGAACATTCGCTTTTCTTTGCTGAGTGGGTCGACTAGCTTCGTTAGTGTTGCTTGCCGGCTTTATTATTTGGTCAAAGGCCTCAGAAGGGAATGGCAGTTTGTTGAAAGCAACCGTCCGTCTTACGACCATTGCAGCCTGGTTGAACTTTTTACGTAACAGCAGCCACCGTAAAGACTCGGGGACAAAGCTAGAATAATGAAAACAAGCAGTGCCTGGCAAACTTTCAGTAATTCAGTTTGTCCGTACAGAAATTTCTATTCAAATATCTATATACTGGACACACTTAAGAGTTGTTTTTGACCCAATGTTTCGACACTCTGATCTAGTGTCGTCAAAAACAACAAAAACTGAAAAGAGCAAATAACCTCGTACCCAGGCTCTTGACGCTCTTCCTTCACAATAAAAACAAAGATGGCAACCCAGTGAACTCTATAGGAAGACTGCAACGCTAACTCCATAAACAGGCCCTATGATTGCATGAAGCCAAAAATCTTTAAATAGTTTTATTTTTTCTGAGTTTTGAGCTGAAATACTTAATGCTGAACGTTGCGCTGTATATGAAGTTAAAGCTATTGAAAAATTATATTTGGTATAGAAACTTCAAGAGTTTAGCTAAAAGGAAAATAATTAAAAACTATAAAAACAACTGCCATTTTGTACGTTCGGCAAACAAAATGGCAGTTGTTTTTATAGTTTTTAATTATTTCCCTTTTAGCTAAACTCTTGAAGTTTCTATACCATATAGCATTTCTCAATAGCTTCAGTTTCATATACAGCCCAACGTTTGGCGTTAAGTATTTCAGCTCAAAACTCAGAAAAACTACAACAAGTTTCTTAGTGTTATTTCCCAACATTTGAAAAAGTTTAACATAACGAGGAAACTTATGCTATACATCAAATTGAAGGCAATGCTATTTCTAAAAACATACGTACACAATGTATTTCAACTATTCGTTGTTTTGGAGTAATTTGTTATCGTCCCAAACAAAATATATGGCAGGATGAAAATTAAGTAACTTGAAGCACGGGAGCCACCTGCAAAGAGACTGGCACTGGCTTCAAAATCCCCCCCTGGGTTATCGTTCTAGTCTTTTTAGAGTTCAATGTGGCAACCTCGTACCCATTCAAATAGCGGTGAAAGAAACGAAACGTTTTTAAGCCCGGGTTTTAAGCAACCAAATATACGAAGAGTATACGGGCCGAAAGGGCACTTTATTAGTGTCGTAAGTACAGTTGACTTGGACATTTTTTCATGTATATTTTTATATGTAATTTCATAAAGGAGTGGGAGTGTTTTACCAGGGGTTACAAACACGACCTCTCGTGTTTGTAACCCCTGGTAAAACACTCCCAATGAAAATCACGAGGCCGTTAACCAAGTAATTTTCATTGTTCTCGAGTGTTTGTAAAACCATAGGCAGCCCAAATATATAGGTCGTTTAGCTTGTTATTGCTGGCGACAAGCTGCCGAATATGCGAGCCTCGGTAGCGTGTCGCGCGAGACTGGCAATGAGGGGAGCGGGGCGAGTTTTCATCTCAGCTCGCTTAGCTCGCATATTCGGCAGCTTGTCGCCAGCAATAACAAGCTAAACGACCTATATATTTGGGCTGCCTATGGTAAAACGTGAGAGAATAATGAGATTTTTATTGTTTTCGATGTTATACAAACACGAGAGAACATTGAAAATTACGAGATAATAGGCCGAGTGTTTTTGTTGTAACGCAGGGTAAAACACGATACACGAGTTTATGAATAGCTTCTCAGTAGTCTATTTAACAAATAGATTCCATTTTGCCATTGTCTGTCAGGATAACACAAAGGGAAATCATGACCGTGACGTGTCTCTACAGAGACACGCTCGCTATTTTCGATGAACTTTTTCTTCGATTTTGCGGCTCAGACAACTTCAATTTTCAAACTTGATTTCTATTATAGCATAGTTAATAGAACGTATACATGGTTTGGAAATCAGTCATCCAAAGTCATTGTTCTATGTTTTTGTTTAAGTTTATGGAAATTTGTGCAACTTCACGGTATTGTATTTTCTGTATATTGAAGCAGTCATCCAATAGCAACGATTGGGTTTAATTAGTGTAGTCCTTCATCGTCACGTGTTGTGGTGCTTCGTCGTCACGTGTTCATAGAATTTACTTCCATATAAGGAACTCCATTGTCTTTCAACATTACTTCAAGTTAAATAAATAGAGCTTCCAAACCATATGTTCTATTAACTACAGGGACGTAGCCAGGATTTTGAAAGGGGGGAAACCGAAATCAAAATATTTTTTTAGGGGGGTCCGGGGCATGCTCCCCCGGGAAATTTTGAAATCGAGAGTCGCTGAAATGCCATTTCCTGGCTTTTGGAGGAAGATTTTACAGACTCTAAAGGTTAAAAACGTCATATAAAATACTCAAAACACGCAAACGTCACATAGATACTCAAAATGCATACACTCATGATCAGTAGATTGAATACACTGTTTACAGTTTATGTCCTGACACAATTCATATTGCATCAGTTTTGTAGTTACATGTCTGTTGTTTTATATCAAAAGGGGGGAGCCGCGGTTCCCTCGCGGCTACGTCCCTGATTAACTATGATTATAGTAGAGGGACTTGGTGATATTGGTGCATATTAGATAAGACAATGGTGTATATTTATACTACCAATGGTCTCATGTTGAATTTATAATTAAGAAGTGTGGTAATTATAAACGGTTCTTTGTTTTGTTTGTGCCCAGGGCCGTATTAACAAATCAGTTTCCGCCCCGGAACAAATTATCAAAGGTGCCCATGATCACCCCCCGGAAACTATCACCTCCCCCTGTTTGTCATGGAAAAATTACTGCCTTCTAAAATTTGCCGCCCCCAAACGCCCCAAAAAATGTTCCGCTTCGGGGCAAGTGCCCCCCCCCCCTTTTAATCCGGCCCTGTTTGTGCCGTTTATTATCTGATTTCTTAATTATAAATTCAGTTAGCGCGACCTTCACCGGGTTTCAAAGCTCATGCACATGACCAAATGTTTTTCTTTGATTGGCTAATTAACTCATGAATTATTAATGAATTGAGAATAATAAGTATAATAGCATGGTTTTTCATGCAATTTGGAAAAACACGCCCTCGTGAGTTTTTCAAAGACCTCAAAAATAGTACTCGTCCTTCGAACTTGTGCTACTGTTTTGACAGTTTTGTTAAAAATATCAACGCCCAGACAATTACTTCGAAAAAGCCCATAACATTGAAGAGATACATGTAGAAATGGGGGGAAATGAAAATATTTATTCAACTAACGCTTTGGAATCTCTGTCTCGTTATTTTGATAGTCGACGTCTTTGAAAAACTCACTCGTGTATGTTTTTTTCGAAATTGCGCTCGAAACCATGCTATTACCTATACAAATTAACCCTTACCATAACAAGAGAAGCTGAATGAAAGGGATCACAGAAATAGCAAGTTGAATGAATTTCCAGTCCCTGATAAGATAAGCAAAGAGACCAAACATCGCTGCACCACTAACTGACAACATTCCGCAAAATACAGCTGCCCGAGCACGGTATTTTGTCGGAAACATTTCTAGGGCCAGGACGAACGTAGTATTGAATATGCCCTAAAGATGTCAAAGACAAGGTAACTGAAATCTTATATTAATCCCTGAGGGTGCTAATCTCGACACGCGTGGAACCCACTTACACACGAGTTTGAAAAGCATGCGAAATCATTTGAACAAAAATGTTTATATACCGGGTGGCGCAAAAAAATGTTCCCCCTCTTTGACACATTGTAATTAAAAAACTGAAAAAGCTATCTTATACAAATAAAATTTATTGAACGTAGTTATGTCTAACTTAAATTTTGATGTATGCCTTGCACATTTCTATAAAATATTAGCCGAGATATAGGCGTTTGCACTCAATGTAGCGTTTTTGGAAGAAGCGACAAATGGCAAAAATGGTCTATTAATTTGCATTATGGTAATAAAATGGTAGAAACACGCAAAAGTAAGAACAAATATTTGTCAGCGTCGTCCGATAAATTCTCATTCATTAGGAAATGCATGCCCATCAACCTCAATACAACGTCTTGCGCGGGAAAGCATGCAGTCGAACGCATTTTCGATCATTTCCTGCTCCAAGTTGTTACACGCCATAATAATCGCTTCTCGAAGCTCTCTCAAATTGCTTGGCTGTTGCTGAGTAGGCACGTTCCAAATTTGATCTTTTAAATATCCCCAAAGAAATAAATCACACACGGTCAAGTCAGGGGAGCGTGGAGGCCAGGGCCAATCGCCGCGTTTACTCATGAGCCGATCTGGAAATTGGCCACGGAGATAGCGTATGGTTGCATTGCTCGTGTGAGAAGGAGCTCCATCTTGTTGCCAATTTATTCGAACGATGAGCAGTATTATTGGTATCTTTAAAAGATACTTCTAATGCATTATTCTTCTAATCTTTAAACATGTAAACACCGCATATCTGAAAAAACCCACTTTACTTTAGATTGTTTGTCAACACCTATCGTGCAATTTGCAAACAACCTCGTTGAGTCGCCATTTTTGCCATTTGTCTCTTCTTCCAAAAATGTAACCTTGAGTTTAAACGCCTATATCTCGGCTAATAATTTATAGAAATGTGCAAGGCATACATCAAAATTTAAGTTAGACATAACTACGTTCAATAAATTTTATTTGTATAAGATAGCTTTTTCAGTTTTTTAATTACAATGAGTCAAAGAGGGGGAACCTTTTTTTGCGCCACCCGGTATATATATATATGTGTGGACTTCGGTCCACTTGCGCGGTTAGGATTGTTTGGCACTGGTAACGATGAAGCAAATCAAAGCCGAAAAAGACTTGGGAAAGCAGCTTTTTCGAATTGCGAATAGATATTAACTGTTAAAATACATCGCTTTCAAAAGAACATACACGTAATCAACTTTAACGTATATAAAAGAAGAACAACAATGGAGTATTGAATTAAAGGAAACCGTCAACTCGAAATGGGGAAAAACAATACTGAAGAAAAACCGACAAAGTAAAAGACCGAAAAGTTAAGTAAAAACAGAGCAGCCGCTTTCAGACTCAGTAATGACAAACATTTAGTAGCAACCAGTAGGTTTCCGTGTTTTATATCCTGTCACTGTTTATAATGCTATTTTTGTTGGATGTTTTTGCTTACCCGTTGTATTCTTTGCTTTTAGCTGCTGATTGTCGTCTTATGTTGTTTTATAAAATAACAGATTAAAATAAACAGTTTTCAATTTGAAATATTCTATTTCATTTAAAACTATATTTTGAGTCGGAGAGCAGTGACTATTCCCAGGCCCTAATATATATTAAACAGCGCGAGGGGTTATTGCATTTACGTATTTCTAGTTAAGGATTAAAGCGAGTGAGTGTTCGATCGGGATTTACATCCACGTGTTCACTAACAACGAGAAATTAAATACTGCTCGAGGCGAATCCGAATGCAGTATTTAATTTCGAGTTCCTTGTTAGTGAACGAGTGGATGTAAATCCCGATAAAACACAAACAAAGAGTGCTTTAAACATTTTAATATCCAATTTGAGAACAGATATGAAATTTACGCTTGCGAAATGAGTGACAATCTCATCATTTACAAGGTATCTCAGTATGCTATCTTAATTTTGATTGGCTAAAAGCACGTCTAATTCCAAATGTCACTCTTAAAGTGTCACTATCAAATGTCACTAGCTGTCTTATTTGAAAGAACACTTAAAATGACAGAGTAACATCTTTTGCAGTTTTCGGTTTCGTTGCTTCGTTGAGGTATTTTAGGTTGTTTGATGGACAAATTAAAAAATTTGACGTCACATGTGCATAATGAGTTATCCATCGGAGAAGGTTATATATCTTTGCCATTATCAAACAATGAATACCAAATAATGTCTGTAGAGATATGACGCGTTAAAGTGCCGATGAAACGAAAATTAAGTCTGTCTAATTATTTGAAAGAACACTTAAAATGACAAAGTTACATCTTTTGTAGTTTTCCGTTTCCTTGCTTCGTTGTTGAGGTAAATATGCAAATTAATTTGACGCCACATGTGCATAATGAGTTATCGGAGAACCAAATTTATTCGAAGGAAGCGTGTGAGTATGTTTCTCCCACAGCACCAAACATGTAGGTGTTCAAGTGATCAGTATGTTTGATACCCTGCGAGTCAGAGCCCCCTTTCCGACCTACGCAGGCTTCGGGGGAAAGTGGGCTCTGCCAACAAACTCGATATTTCCTTTTGAGCATGCGTGAGCGGTTGCCAAGATACTATTTTGGGCCCAGACTCTAACGTGTTACTTGCTATTTTCCAGCTGCTGCGCGTGCTCATAAACTAGAACTTGTTTGACCAGTTCAAAACCTGACTGACTCGCCCCAAACTTGGGGGGAAGATCGAGTTTGTTGGTACAGTCCACTTTCCCCCGAAGCCTGCATAGGTCGGAAACGGCCTCTGACTCGCAGGGTATCAAACATACTGATCACTTGAACACCTACATGTTTGGTGTTGTGGGAGAAACATACTCACACGCTTCCTTCGAATAAATTTGGTTTGATAATAGCAACGATATATAACCTTCTCCGATAACTCATTATGCACATGTGACGTCAAGATGTTTAATTTGCATATTACCTCAACAACGAAGCAAGGAAACGGAAAACTACAAAAGATGTAACTTTATCATTTTAAGTGTTCTTTCAAATAATTAGACAGACTTAGGCCTGGTTCATACGTCGCATTTAATTCAGACGAATTTAATTAATAGTTAAAGTCGACGTAAACTCGAATTCGTTTCATGCGAGGAATTTATAAATTCATTGACGAGCAAGGAAAATCCCGCTGGATCACGCCAAAAACATCCAATACGCATGCGAAGTAAACAAAAATCTGTTCAGGGCTCTAAAAATATGTTATCATAATTTATGCATTTAATTCGATGCGACGATACAGCGACGTCTGAAACCAACACGCATTTCAGACGTTGTATCCGTCACGGTGACGAACTCTTCAGTCGAATTTAATTCGTTTCATACAGTCGCATTTAATTAATTGAGTTAAATTCATCTGAATTAAATGCGACGTATGAACCAGGCCTTAATTTTCGTTTCATCGGCACTTTAACGCGTCATGTCTCTACAGACATTATTTGGTATTTATCATGTATATCAATCAATCAATCAATCACTTATTTAAATAAACATGACGGTAGAAGTGCGAAACACGAATTTAAAAAGGAAAAATCTAACTTTAGAATTGAATTTTATCGTCACGTATTTATGAAACATTCACTTTAATATTTCCACAGAAAAAATACTGCAGTATCACAGTAATGTACCGTTTATTATGAAGTACTGAGACCTCCATGTTATGAGACACGCAAAAAACATGTATAGATGGCAAAAAATTCTGAATTTTGATAGGCTGAGAGCAGTGCAGTTTAAGTCTTTCCAGGCGGCATACGACTCTCAAGTCTTACGTATTTTATTAACTCTGGCTAACGTCAGACGATTTTACGTGTCCAGAGGCCGCGGAAGCACCTGAAAAGTGTGGGGGAGGGGGGGGAGGCGCCGCCAAAAAGGGGCACCTTGGTTATTTTCAAAATAATTGTATAATTTGAAACGTCGTACGGTTGTAACTTCCATTTGATCACCCCCATTTTGTTTTTAACATAAATTCTTGGTCATGGGCATTTCTTTAAGAAACAGAACACTTCAAGTAGCGCCAACGTGCTGGAAACTTACATTATATCATATTTTATAAATAACTCTTTTACGTCACTCCTCGGGCAACACAGTCACTCTTTTCTACAGCAAATAGCAATGTTATACTTCTATGAAATTGTAGTAGGGTACATTAATTCTTCCCAGTATAGGCAATATGCCGCTATAAACCGTAACCGCCACAGGCCACATTTAAAAAAAGGGCATTTTTATTTTAGAAAAAGGGCACATTTTCCAATTTTGAAAAAAGTCGGGGGGGGGGCATCTGCCCCCAGTCCCCCCCCCCCCGCTTCCGCGGCCTCTGTACTTGTCACAAGGGCGGGAATATCCACGGACGGGTTAACACTTTGAAGCCTGACGACGAGTCTTTAAGGTTTTATTCTGGCTAACGCCAGACGATTTTATTCAGCACAGGGAGAGGTCCAAGTCTCGAAGTGTTAAGGAAATACAGTACAGGAAAAAAACGGAATACAGTTCAAATTTTTGGAGTCAACACCTTGAGCCAATCAAAAACAAGAAACACCGAATTATACAGCGGATTTTGACGGATGGTATTTTGCAACCTCGTTCCCAGGCTCTTTCGGCTCTCACAAAATAAACAAAGATGGCGACCAAATTCGGAATAGTGGGGGACAATTCGTAATTCAAATTTGACGTTAATTGTTCGTTATATATCGTCAAGTAAAGCGTCTGCAAGAAGACTAGAAGATTCTTAGTGCTTTGTGTAAACTTTTTCAAGTAGTGGTGAAAGAAGCGAAGCATTTTTAAACAACCAAACTGTATACGAAGACACGAAGTCGATTGGCTGAAAGGACACTTATGTTGTAAGTACAGTTGTCAGTTGAGACTGTTGAGTTAAACCATTTATATTACTGTATTAATAGCATAGAAATAATATACCTAGAATGCGGGCTCCTATCTCCTGTCAGTCAAAAAATTGTCGCCACAAAATGGCGGATTTATAAGAGCAAAAGGAACTCGCCCTAGGACTTTTTAACAGTTTTTTACACGGTCGCGGTTGATAACCGGTGTGGAGTGGACGATGGATGTATTTCAGCACTGAATTTCTTTGTTTTTTACGCCGGGAAATTTACTGAATTAGTGAATTTAAAGATAAAGGCATGTGAAGTGCAATATCCTTCGCCAAAACATTTTGAACATCAAACTCTGGATGTAGAAATGGCGACGATAGCGGCCTTTTAATACGAATGTCGAATGGTTTTAGTGTTATTACTGTTTTACATTATATATATTTGAATGATTCCCACTTGCCAATCTGTATGTGATTTATACTGAATGTGGAGGATTAATCCAGGAGACAGTAAGTGTTTTGTTCTTTTTTATCCAATCTAATAGGGATTCTAGCTTGTGATTTTTGAAATATAAAATGTTTATGCACCTGTCATACTTTTTATACATCAGTCTTTTCGACATCTATTTATATTGCCATCTTAAATCCGTGTTTTTCTTAAGATTTTCTCCTAGTTTCCATTACGTATTTGATTATTTTCTTTTCTTTAAAAACGGGCTTCCTTTGATGCAGACAGTTTCTGAGTTTCAAGTTTAGCATGAGCCTATCTTTTTGTTGCTTTTTGTAATTGTGGTGAATTGATCGAAATATAATTTTGAACTTATAGTTTTTAGTACGTTTAACAAAGCAAGTGTCTTGCAAATTGTTTTACTTTATGCTAATGTGTATGTGGCTGATTTATTGTCATGCATGTATCCAATTTATCCCTATGAAACGTCCTCCAATTCTTTATTTTGAGAGGCGATCATTGTTGTATATATATCCCACCCCTTGCAAAATTCAAAATGGCGGATCTATAAGGGCAAAATAAATTTAATTTGGACACCTGTCATGTGACAGAGCACGCATTCTAGGTCTATTATTTCTATGATTAATAGGTAACAGCAGCATGGACTTTCCATGGATTGTAAAAGGACTTTTACTAAAAAAGTCCTTTTACTATCCATGCATGGTCTTTCAGACTTGTGCTATTTTAATTTGATGGCCTTTGAAAAACTCACTCACTTCCATGCAATTTCCACTCAAAACTATGCTATTACCTATATACAAATATTGAAATAAAACTTGTACGTTTCAAATCTCTCATTCACTGATATCTACTGTATATAACTGGATTGCTCATCCAAGGTCCAAAAATGAGTACGGTACCAAGATGGCCGCCACAGAAACTTTGCCGTGTGTTTTTGTAGCACGGAAAGAATCATATTAAAAAGGCTTAGAACTGCTATTAGTATTGCAAAGAAAGAACAGTGTACAAGGTGTAAGAAGCTCTGTTTTTGCTTTTGTATTACTAAGCAGTAAGACATGTTATTTTGTAGGATTTTGTTCTGTCCAGTCAGGGCTGGATTAGGGCTGTGTGGGCCCCCCGGCATATTTTCAGCATGGGGCCCCTTAATTAAACACACACACCCCACCCACCCCCATGAGTCTCGAGCCCTGAGGCCCAACGCTTTCTAGAAAGCAAGTGCAGAACAAAAAATTGTGCAATCAGAAAGCGCCGAGGCCCCCAAAAGCTTGGGCTATACGCTGAAGGCCACACAGATATACTGAGATACCTAGCCATACAAGATCTAAAGTATAAGAAATTTTATTTTGCTCTAAAAAATTTTTATAAACTATTTTTTGGGCCCCTAAAGATTGGTGGGCCCTGGCTGCAGCCCAGTCAGCCCCCCCCCCCCCCTTTAATCCACCCCTGTGTCCAGTAATTGACAAACTTTCCTATAGATTGTTCACAATCACGAGACATTGGACGCCATCTTGGTTGATTTCCAATTCATTAACATAGCCCGTGTAAAAACAAACATGGACATGGTGGTGAGTGGTTAATTGTGAACAGTGTTTGCCAATTAACTAAAAAGTCAACAAAGATGGTGGACATGACGTCATGTGCAAACAATTTCAAAACTCTGACTTGTAAGTTGTTACTTGTAAAACTATTTATATGCCATAATTGATAGTATAACATATATCTCCTTCAGGTGTGTTAGTTAACAATTTTCAGGGGTGGATCCAAGATTTTTTTAAAGAGGGGGTTGACACCTCTAGGGGGGTCCGGGGTATGCTCCCCTGGAAAATTTTTGATTTCTGATACCCTGAAATGCTATTTCCTGCATTTTGGGGACAATATTAGGATCAGAAATAGTGATTTTTATACGCTATATTATACACTAAACACAATTTATATATTACATATATGTAATATAATATACCTGTACCATATATAATATGGCCAGGGGGGGTTGCAACCCCCATAACCCCCCTGGATCCACCACTGATTTTGGACTGTATTTGCTGGTGGCAATGGTAAATTGGCATCTGACAATTACACCCAACTACACCCATGCAAGTAAACTCTTGTAATTTTCCTTACACCCTGACCAAATTTTGTCATGTGATGTCAAGATTTGTTTTTGTATCAAATCATGAGATTGGGAACTACTCATAAACAAGCAAAGTACACTGGACCTAGCTGAAGTACCAATATGGCAGCCAGTGGCTTCAAAATGTTTACTGCTGACCAATAGGAATGAGCAATCCTGAGTTGTATACAGTAAACAGATCAGTGGTTCCCCACAAACACACACCACTACCCCTATAGCAGCCACTAGATGCAGGCTAGTATGCTCACCTGAATTTCGATACCCAATAAGAATCTTAAAATGACAAAGGCGATATAAGTTCTAAAGAAAAATATCAACACACCAAGGACACCTGCCATAAAAAGGGCAAATGCAAGAACTGGCTTTCGTCCATATTTATCTGCCAGAAAACCATAAAGCAGTCCACCGACCATGACACCACTGAAATAAATGGTTATGGTCAAATCACTTTTGTATGCATCATTGCAAACAAGATCAAACTGTCAAAGAAAAAGAAAAAATAGGTAACTTAATGGCACTCTACACAGTGGTGTAGCCAGGGTCTTGAGTTTGGGGGGGGGTGCAAGAACCTCGGTCTCCTAGGGGGTCCGGGGGCATGCCCCAGAAAATTTTGGATTTCTATGGTGTCTGAAACACTATTTCCTGTATTTTGAGGCAAGTATTTAAGAGTAATCCAAAAGCCATAAATTACATAATTTTGTTGAAATCAAACCACAACATAGAATGATACACATCAGAATATCTTTAGATTTATTTATAAACAAGTCGAAAATGTAAAAACAAGTTGGAGGCATTTTATATATACCTTAGTACAGTATTGTAATTTATAGCATATGCATGCATGCCTGCTAAATATATAACACATTACTAGTCTACTCACTTGGCCTTAAAACAATGTACCCCCCCCCCCTACAAGTTTCTCAACTGATTTAAACTTTTCACGAGAACAGTCTTGGAGACCATTGGGGGGGGCAACCACACCCCCTCACCCCCCCCCCCCCCCCTTGGCTACGCCACTGACTCTACAGTACAGGTACATGTAGCTGCATGAGACTGCATAATGTGCATATACATCTGCACTAGTGGGTTATTAGGGAGGTGTTTATAGAGAAATGTTAATGAGCCATCCCACTAATCGGGGTAGCTTACCAGCATGAATAATGCATACATTTGTATATTTGAATGAAAAAAAAATAAATTGCATGTCTATTGGTCGACCACTTTATTCTATAGAAAATGAAACTATCAAGTCTATGGTTATTTGTTAATTCAGCTAAGTAATTCGTTAAATGTTTGAATAATACAGTATTAAGCATCATGATGCATCAAGCATTTTTCTACTCAGTTCTTTTATGGAGAAGCTTACAGTCAGATTTTTATAAAAAATTTATGCCATTTTCAACCAAAATTTAGCCAAAATTTAGTGGGTTGGTCACTGGTCAGTAATCAACCTGTCCACATAGTTACATAAAATTTGGATCAGAACCAACATAATAATCTGTAGAAAATCAAACTATCAAGTCTGGTTATTTGTTAATTCAGCTAAGTAATTAGTTAAATGTTTGAATAATACAGTATTAAGCATCATGATACATCAAGCATTTTTCTACTCAGTTATTTTATGGAGAAGCTTACAGTCAGATTTTTATAAAAATTCCATGCCATTTTCAACCAAATTCAACCAAAATTTAATGGGTTGGTCACTGGTCAGTAATCAACCTGTGGCAAAGTTACATAAAATTTGGATCAGAACCAATATAATAATCTGTACAGCTGTACTGTATATATAAATTCATACAGTCAATTACAATCCCCAGGATTTTGTTCCTAAATCCTACTGCAGTATGTTAAACTGAAAAGCATGTAAGTAATGATCCAGTTCTGGCTTCTTCCACAGGAAACTTGTGGGCCTTTGATATTAGGGAGAGGTGCAATGAAAAACTCGCGGTGAATACTGACAATTGGGCAAACTATGGTGGACGTTGTTCTCTCCCCAGCCCTCCAAAGTGACACTCCCTATACCCAGCCTGCAGATCTAGAGGAGGCTAGTAGAGGTCAATCAGTCACCTTCTGACGAAGGAGTGGATAACTCTTCAAAATAGGTTCAAACTGGACTCAGGAAGGGAATTAGACGCAAGCATCAACAATTACATAGCAGAAACAAGGTAAAAATATTTATTTTGTATTTCTATTGGTTTTTGAATTTGTGTCAAAAGGATTTGCCAAAAGCAGGCATTTTCAAATTCTACAAGCACAGTAATTACATGTAGATGGGATGACTCTGTGAGACCTTTTGCAAAAAGTGACAAATTAAACTTTATTGCACATCCCACAAGCTTCTCTAGTGTCCCTGAGGTTATGGATATTTTCTGAAACTACGCAAGATTGGGGTTACGTTTATTTATAATTCCATACTTCAAAAGGCGAGATATTCGGTAATTCGGAAGACTCATCTAAGTGGAGTCTATATTTAATATAGTTTGGGGGTTAGACGGTTTTAGCCATTATTTTAGGACGGATTTCGATCATATCCAGCTTTTCGGGGCAGTTTGCGCTTAACTGAGAACCGTTCCGTTGTGGGAAACTTTGAAAATTATGTACTCAACGGATACGATTATCTTTTAGAATGTACGTAGAGCGCTTTTCGTAGGTACGCTTTTCGGAATTTGGAAAACTGGCAATGATTTCTCAAAAACGCGGTTATGTGAAACGGAAAAGTGTTGCGGCTGAAATTGCCAAAATAGAACGGTTTTCGCAAATTCATGATCCTTCCAAACCGATCGCACCACTAGATCAATCAGTCGTGCGAACCACTGATGTGATTTTGCCCCGATATTTCATATAAACTGCGTTGTCGCGCAAATCTTTCCATACCTCTGATATAACAGTAGTTTCTCCGTCCTCGAAATAGTAAGTCCATCCATCAGTGCAAGGAATTGTCTGCGTTGTGTTGTTGCCTGCATATAAATGACATCCATCCCATTGTCTTTCGTGGTTTCTCAGCACGATAGGAACCCGATCTTCTACAGACTCGTCGCTCTCCAGTTTACAGTGATGTTTTGTTTTGGCGGCATAAAATACCATGGCTAAATGATTAGACAAAACAAGAAGCATATTCGTCACCAGAAAAGAGTAAGCTACGAGCTGAAATTTCCCAGGATCTCCGATTGTTCTCATCAAGGTATCCACGCTTTTTACATCCATATTGAATCACTTAAGTTGTTTCTCATAATCTTATTCGACTGTGCGTTTCATATTACAGTAATACGCAATAGCCTACAAAGCAGGCAGGAAACGATCGAGTGAAGTCCGTTCGGAGGTTTGATACTCAGTTTGCAGCAAGGGTTAGCAATAGGAGAGCTATAGCTTTCCTCCCCCGGCCCAATATCTTATAAGGTAGGGCCAGAGGCGTCGTGGCTCTGAGATTTTAGGGGTGGCCAAGCGCGTAATTACAATATTTTTCCGACATACCTATGTAGAAAAACGCCTTCATAAAATGTATGGGGTAAGAATCTATATATATAATATAAATCCTTACACTACATCAAGCAGAAATCTTTACGCTCCATCAAGCACAAATTCGTACACTGCATCAAGCAGAAATTCTTACACTGCATCAAGCAGAAATCTTTACACTGCATCAAGCAGAAATTCTTACACTGCATCAAGCAGAAATCTTTACGCTGCATCAACCAGAAATCCTTACACTGCATCAAGCAGAAATCCTTACGCTGCATCAACCAGAAATCTTTACACTGCATCAAGCAGAAATTCTTACACTGCATCAACCAGAAATCTTTACACTGCATCAAGCAGAAATTCTTACACTGCATCAACCAGAAATCTTTACACTGCATTAAGTATAGGTTAGTTACCGAACCCGAGGTAGCTAACTACGTCAGTTATCCGCCGAGGGCCGAAGGACCAAGGTAAATAACTTACGTAGTTACCGAGCAGTGGCGTAGCCAAGGGGGGGGCGAGGGGGGGCGACCGCCCCCCCAATGGTCTTCCAGGCCATTCCTGTGAAAAGTTTAAATCCGGGGAGAAACTTGTTGAGGGGGGGGGGGGGGGGGGGTAATGATGTTACGTAGTGAAGCCTTCAAGGGAGAAGCAAGTTGACTCGTAATGATATTACTATATATTACCGTTTTAATATGCACGAAAATATTAAACGATCTGCGGCTTCGACGTTAAACGCAATGTAGCGCAATTCATCAAGGTCGTATATTTGACCTTGTGATTCTGCACAAACGTGCTGTCGCGCTTACGTGTAATCAACTTAATCCTTATCCCCCTTAAGCAATGTAAGATTATATGCCGCAGTTGTAAAGTACCTACGTACATATAGCTATATTTAGAATGACAAGGCAAGGTTTACTGTTGATTACAGTTGTAATTCCGGAAACAACGCCCTAGATCTACGCAGAATATTCATCATACTGTATATTCTAGCATACCCAACCCAGACTGCCCCTTTTATATAAATATAGCCTGAATATTCGACAAAGTATATAAGTAAGAGTGCTGTGTCAAGAATGTTTTCCGTAATTTAACCTAATTTGCATTGATTTTGGTTCATGTGAAGTTCCAGGTTTGAACTTGGCCTGAAACTTTTTGATGGGTCAAATTTCAGTTTGGTGTAGTCTAGATGGAAAATATAGCATTACAAGGTCCACATACATACGACTTATCATAAATAATTCTCAATAAATTTTGATATGTGTACTACATTGTTTTGGTTTGGAGACAACAAAACTTTGCCATTTATGGCGATCAGTTAATTTTTTAAATCTCGCCTCAGAATGCGGGAAATGCAGTCTGAGAGATTCTAGAATTCAAAAAATTTCCGGGGGGGCATGCCCCCGGACACCCCTAGGAGGCTCGCGTCTTAGGCCTGGTTTAGACGTCGAAGTTCCGTCGCATTTAATTCGTCGAATTTAATGCGACGATTATGCGACAGAAGTGACACAGTTCGGTTTAGACGTCGAATTTAATGTGTCGTATTTAATGTTACGGTTGAAATTTAACGCCAAATAGCTCTTAACGTTGGTGTTTCGAGTTTCGAATTACCGCGCGTTCCAATTTGCATGGCACCCAGCTGTTAAGAGAAACGCCATGTTTTTATCTTCAAGTGAGTATATCAAAAAGCTAAAACACAAAGAAGACCTTCAGATGCTCTCTGTGTTTCAGCATAATTATGTTGTTAAACCTTGGCGTTGGTCGCCCGTTTGTCGTTAGTGAATGTATAAGCTTTCGCTTAAAGCTCTCTCATTCTTAAAACTCGATTAATGTGTTGCTTTCGGCTAGTTCGACAGTTTTCTTCAGCCAAAAACTCCAATACCTTTAGCAAGTAACCCTTTATTGCCACCCAACTTCATACTGATTGTTTTCGTCCGTCACAAAACATTCTGGACGATACAAACAAGTACGACATGTTGAAAATGATCTTCGTGGGGCCCACCAACTGTAAAATTGTTGGGTATTGAGGGATATTGTAGGATAGAAAAAGTGATTATAATAATTTATGCATTTTATTCGACTGCATTTTATGCGACGTCTAAATCAACGTCGCATTTCCGTCGAATTATGCGACACAGCTCGTCGCATAATTCGACAGCGTCGAATTAAATGCGACGCGTCGAATAAAATCAGTTTAGACGTTGCATTTCCGTGGGATAAAATTGGTCGCATTAAATGCGACGAATTAAATGCGACGGAACTTCGACGTCTAAACCAAGCCTTAGACGCTCGACCAATTTCGCTCCCCCAAAGACAGAACCCTGGCTACGCCACTGTTACCGAGGTTGAGGTAACTAACCTACTTAGTTCAACAATCGAAATAGAGTAAGGTTAGATATACTGCCGAAACAGAGAACGTAGGAGCCTAACGTTTCGAGCGAAGGCCCTTCGTCAGAGAGAAACGTAAAGAGTGTAAAGTTGTAAACAAACGATGAGCTTATATATATATACGAAAGGTAATCATGTTACCAAAAATAAGCCAATCAAATCAAAATAACAATAACAAATCGATATCATTAGCGAAAGACATTTGCTATTCATACCGTCGATGAGCAAAAATCGACGTCTTTCGCATCTCATCCATTTGTTATTGTTATTTTGATCTGATTGGCTAATTTTTCCCATCTCATCAATTTGTTATCGTTATTTTTATCTGATTGGCTTATTTTTGGTCACATGATTACCTTTCGTATATAAGCTCATCGTTTGTTTACACTCCTTACGTTTCTCTCTGACGAAGGGCCTTCACTCGAAACGTTATAATATAATAATAATACATATACATACGTTTTAGGAGCATTATACAGCGCTCAATGCTCTTACAAGGGATAAATAACAATCGCTAAATACGAATAAAATAGAAATAAAGATAGTCTAGTTACATGTGTTGATTAAAAGGTACAATATTGAGACTATAACTATTAAAACAAGAAGGTCTAGCTTTAACTTAGATTTAAATACATTTACTGATCCGGAACTTCTAATGTCAGATGGTAGAGAGTCCCAAAGACTGGGTGCACAGATCGAGAACGCTCTATCACCGTACGATACAGTATTTGACTTGGGTATAACCAGCAAGTTCTGACTAGAACATCTTAAGGTACGAGATGGCGTATATACCTCTGTAGTAAATCAGAGATAAAGTCTGGGGCAAGGCCGTGGAGAAATTTATAGGTGATTAAAAGTATAAAGATAGAACTTGTAGTAGGAAACTTAAAGATCTCCTGTTCTTTTGTGATAACAATGCAGGGAAAATGGAATATCAGTCGATATTTTTCCGTAGCCAGTGGACAGGACCGCCAGAAGGTGTCTTACAGCATTATGCTGCCTCTAAACACAACACGTCATTTGCTTTGGTTTCAGGATCACAGACGAATAATCGCTGTTCAGCACAAAAGCAAAATGTAAACACTTCAAGAACACAGATATTTAAAGTACAACGATTCATACATTGTGAGACCTGATGACTGATCAGTGAAAACTTTCTCCAAAATCTCTTTGGCTTTTTCGCGCATTTATCAGTGTCGCGTGACCAATTGAAATATAACCTCCCCTCCCGTGATAATTTCTATCTCCCAAATTCTGGGAGACACGTGACCAGCCGAACCAGGGTCTTTTCTCTAGCGTGCGCCGAGTGAAGACCCTGGGTACGAGGTTGAGGGGACTACAGTCCGTTTTGCGCATGTTCTTCGAGTTTGTTGTTGGGGACTCTACCAGAGATTTGATATGCTCCTTCTCATTCATGTTGTCTTGTACGTAAACAGGATGGCTAAATTGTTACTGGTAGTAGCAGGAAACAATGTTATGCCTCCAAAGATGCTTGTAAGGTACATTTATTTGAAACTTTTCGGAGATGGGGAGAGTTTTAAGAAGAAAGAAAGCTGAAGACAGACAGATTGTTGAAAACCGAACCGGCTTGCCCTGCATGGCGGCCTCTATGTTTGGCGTCAACATTTAATCCGGAACAAGACGCCTGCTCAGGCGTTTACTCAGGCTACTGATTTTTGCATTTGGCGTAGCCTGCGGACATCTAGCAATCCTAAAGAACAGCGTGTGTAGTTATGTAGAACCGCTCTGAGACTATTTACACAGTTCGAAATTACGACAGCACAGTACACACTCCAGCAAAACTTGACGAATTGTCAAATTGAACGGGATCTTCAATATATAGTCTTATATGAAGTACACCGTTCAATGAAGCCTTTGCTGGCCCGTTTAGGTTTAGCGAATAATGGATCTTATAAATGGTTAAAATATGGCCCATTGCAACATTCGGAAAATTCCAGCGATCACTTCGATATAGAATTCATTACAATCGTACTAACAGACAATATTTAAACATGTTGTGAAACACATATTTCCAAAGGTAATAAGACACCTTACATGATATGATTGATATCTAGATAACTGACATGCTAGTTCAACATTATTTCGAGGCGCGAATCACTCCCAAAACTGCGTTCGTATTTTTTTTTTTATTTTTAAAATCGCGTTGGATTTTTGAGATTATTTCGGATTTGTTAGAATTTTTGCGGGTTTTTTGAGATTTTTGGGGATTTTTTGAGATTTTTTGGAATTTTTAGATTCTTAAAGGTGTACGGGATTTTTTGGAGTGATTTGCCCCTCGCATTGTTCGGTGCTTATTACTTGCGTTTTGTAGTACCCTTCTTTGTGTTTCTCTCATAATACTCGATCTTAAGCACTTTGAGTTTCAGTTTCCCATTTCGTTGATTTCGATATGGCTCGTCTCTTTCTGGCTACCGCAATCGGCGTGTGAAATTGTAAGCATTGTGAGCATATTTAAGATCAGCACAGTTGTTGGTCACATCACTGATCAAAAGTATTTGGTAAGTCACTTGAATCTTGGCTATATTCAGCAAAAAACCTTCGAGAACACAATTTGTCCAACGCCAGCCAACCTGTTGAAAAGAAACAACTCGGCTATCGAGGTACGCATGACGCAATTTTTTGACCTTATGGTCGCAATGCATTACCGAAAGGAAATTGTGCAAAAATGCCATTTTGTAACACAGAAAAAAACACACACACACACACACTAACGCAGCCGAAACCTAGACTCGGCCTACCACAGTGACCCGAGTAATTATTGTCCCAGTTTTCTTTTAGAGTAAATTGGCTTAGACTGCATGATTATTTGTTTACTACGACCGCTGGCGAATAGGATCACTGTTTGCGGACACACATAACAAACGCTCGTGATGTAGTCACCTCCGTTAAGCCTGTTTTCCACTAGGCGGAAATTTCCGCGCGCAGCGGAATTTTTCTTTGTCTTTTCTCGTTAGTTCTGCCCGATGGCTCACAAAACAAAGAAAAATTCCTCTCCGCGCGGAAAATTCCGTCTAGTGGAAAACCGGCCTTAGTTGTTTACAGGATATTGTATTTAGTTTAGTATAAGATTTTTTTTACTAGATTCTGCAGTTGTGCTAACATTAGTGTGTGATCGAACTAATATTTTCACCGATTTTCTTAAAATTATTTATTGATATCTGTTAAATGAGCACGCCTTGTTTTCCGTTAAAATTTGCGTTTAAGGTGGCTCCATACAGTTTCTTGAAAAATGGAAAATACAAGTTTGAGAGTCCAAAACACGTGATTAAACAATTCGGGAAAAGAATAAAACTAAATGTTATGCATAGTTAAACAGTCTGACAATCAAAAACTGTTACCAAATAAATAGCAACAGTGTTGTTATGGCAACAATGACGTTTCAAAATGGCTGCCAATTACCCTTCAAACTAATTTAATTCGGAAAAAACTTTGGTGACCCCCAATTTTTTTTTCATTAAAACTTTCCTTGAAGTATGAGTAATCAATAGGCCGATTTAAAAAAAATTCTGTACAACGAAATTTTTTAAAAATTAACAAACATGATTTTCCCGAGAAAAAAATTATTCCTTCTACAGAATTTTTTTTTAAATCGGTTTATTGATTACTCATACTTCAAGAAAAGTTTTAATGAAAAAAAAATTGGGGGTCACCAAAGTTTTTTTCGAATGAAATTACTTTGAAGGGTAATTGGCAGCCATTTTGAAACGTCATTGTTGCCATAGCAACAACTGTTGGTATTTATTTGATAACAGTTTTTTATTGTCAGACTGTTTAATTATGCATAACATTTAGTTTTATTCTTTTTCCGAATTGTTTATGTACGTGTTTTGGACTCTCAAACTTGTATTTTCCATTTTTCAAGAAACTGTATGGAGCCATCTTAAATTTAGTAGTATAGCAGTGTTTACCGAGACTACCTAACTGACCGAGTGTCAGCTACTGAATAGCACCCCACATGTAATTAATTTTGGAATAAACGTAACTACGCCATTGTGTTCTTGCGACGTCATTCTGGTTGTTTTGGGAGCCAACACGATGTTGGCATTTGCTCTGATGACGGCCTGAGTTAACAGGTCGAAAATTCGGCAATAAATAATAAACGTGCTACCACAAATTCAGTCTCGCTAGTCACTTCTATTACAATTTGTCACCATGCAAATATTCAAAAAAAAATGATAAACGAGTCAACTTTATGAATGTTCCAGTGTCGCAACTAATTTCGCCAGAACGTAGTAAACTTTATATCCATTGTACTTCAATTGAATATTAAAATATTTAAAGCACTCTTTGTTCGTGTTCTATCGGGATTTACGTCTACTCTCGTTCACCAACAAAGAACGAGAATTAATACTTAAATACTACCCGACTGAGGAGAAGCCGAGTGCAGTATTTAATTTCGAGTAGAAATATACAAATGAGTAAGGAAAAGTATACAACTGAGTTCGTAAGATGATTAGGATAAGAAAGCACATGCCTCTACCAACCCCTACCCTTGTCAGTTTCCCCTACCGTGTAGTCATGTTCTCCTAACGGCGATCGATATTATTGTATTTCTCCTACTTTGCACAAAATTAACCTACACCTATACCATGCATTCTTCCTTGAAAAACTTTATTATTAAATTTTTAAGCGACATTCAAATGTTAAACAATCTTGCAAAAAACAGGCCTAAATGAGAATTCACTTACAGTCATAATATTGAATTAATAAATTAGTTAGGTCAAAGCGATTATTATTAGTTCGGCCCTCGGGAATTTTACTAAATGACCCTCATCGAGCGGGACGTTTAATAGCTAATGCACCTCTTTTTACGGTATTCCTTTATAATGTCATGTTTGCGGATGTTGTCACGTCCGTTGACGTCAAACCGGGTGTGATTAGTTCTAATCTGTGAGAACAAAAGAAATTCCCACAAACATGATATTACAAACAAAAACAACAGATATGTCTTGACTGATATATTTAGATCCATTGTTATCAGTGGCGTAACTGGCGGGTGTCCGGGTGTCAAGTGACGGGGGGCCCCAAGCCTGGGGGCCCCCCGGCAAAAATGACCATAAAAATTTTTGCTAGTACATTTCCGAGGAATTGGATAATGAAAAACAGAAAAGCAGTTATTAAAATACATGAATTAGTAGTTAGAATATATGTAATTCCAAAATATTCTCACAATAGGCCCACCTCTAGCTGAGTTGCTTATAGTTTTGCGATAAACAATGCTGCGAGTGCAACAAAAATCGTGCGAAGGCTTTAAACTTTGCACGGCGATAAAATGAAGTATTTCGTGCAAATACTGCTGTATTAAAGGTTTGTAGTCTCTTCTTGCAGCAATGGCAGTTGCCAAACATCAACAATCCAAGGTAAATTATCATATTGAAATTTAATCCTTTGTAATCCGTCATGCATATCATTTTTGCATAACCCTAAATCAGTATATAAACCTTCCTTGTGTAAACAATAATATTTTAATAGCATGAATTCTTAGAAATACTTAAGATGACTTTGCAGTCATTGGTTTTTAAGTGAAGCACAGCTGCACCAATAGGCAATTCCCATTGAACTAAAAATAACTGGAACGCTACGTTCAACCGGAAGTTTGAAGCCAAATTATGCAAGTCATACCCAGCCTTTCCACGAAAAAAACAAACACGGCCAAAACAAAAAAAGTAGAAACACGCGTGGAAGTGCGTGTCTGGGAGTCAAAACTGGCTTCATGGGAGTCAAATTTTGGCTTCAAGATTTGTATGCGCAGTTTACTGAACGTAGCGTTCCAGTTATTTTTAGTTCAATGGCAATTCCCATTATAGCAAAGCATCATGGGAAATGTGGTAGGCTTCACTTGCAGGCGAAATGGCCGCCGCGAAGCGAGCATTTTGCATGTGAGAGAAATTGCTTTCTTAAAGTACATTTTTTCCAGAGTATTATAGTTTAAATAAAAGTAATGTGTTTGTAATACATTGAAGTATATTGTGGACGAAGTATATCGAAATCCAAGCAAAAACGGACGAGAAAATTCGTGTTGAACAGGCGAGGAGCGAAGAATGGCCTCGCAAATACGCTGCGAGAGGAAGGTTCTTCTCTACATTTTAAGGTGAGTACGCTTGGTAGACATCGGACTCCTCGCCATTTTTGCACTACAAACACGTGTGAGTTGTTGCTCGATTTATATCTCGATTTTCTCAACGATCGAGCGTTATCTCGCGATTTTTTCGCTTCTTGAAACTCTCAAATTCGGGCCATGATGTCTTTCGTTCGTTCGATAAGCATGGCCTCCAAAGGCAGTCTTTTAAAGAGCCTTGAAAATGTTTTGGCGCGAAACAAAACCAACCTAAACCGGTTTTTTCCGCCCCAGCTCTGTTACGTTGCGAAAAGCATAAAAAGAAAGCATTTTACCGCTGTTTCTGCCGTTTATAATAATTTCTGCTTCCTTTGTTGTGGTCGGTTCATTTCCTATCAAAATAAACAAGTAGGTTCTAGGTAGTTAATTTTAAATATATTAAATTTACCTCTTTTAACTTTGTTAAAACTGTTTAAAATTTGCATAGTTTTGTGCTTAGTTAAATACAAATTTAAAGGTCTTTAAAGGCATTCTAGTTTAATTTTTTCATAAGCTGCAGGCAGTTTAGTGGACTAGAATATAAATATATTAATATTTTAAAATAAAGAGTAGGTTTTAAGGCAGGCCCTAAAAATTAAATTTGTACATAGTTAATTTTAAAATTGTTAGGATAGGTTTAGGTTAAATTAAATAAGTTTATATTATGGATAATGAACCAGGAACTTCAATAGAGGCAGATAAAAATTTGGCAGCATTAGGGGATGGTTGGACAAAGAGTTTAAAGAATATCCCAGAATTTTCATACCAGAAATTACAGGAACATTTGGTACTGGATGCTAAAAAAACACCTGACAACAAGCCTGCTGAAACATTTAAACATAAAAAAGTGGATACAGACTTTTTAAGGCTGGTTATCCAAGGCAATTTGTGGTCAAGCCAAATGTGAAGACAGGAGATAAGGGTATTTACTTTCTTGTACGGTGTCGTGTATTTGCTGAAATTGGAAAAAACAATATATTGTTTATGTGCACCTGGATCAAAGTTCTGGAGATGTTGTTTTTTCGAAGTGTTGCTGTCCTGCCGGTGTTGGAGGCCGTTGTAAGCATGTAGCAGCTACTTTGTTCCAGCTTCTGGATTACATAGAACTAGGCCTGTCTGATATACCAGATGATAAGACGTGCACTCAAGAACTACAACAATGGCATGTTCCAAAAAAATCCACCGCACAAGAAGCTCTATTGTTTGAAGACCTAATTTCCCCCCAGGACACATATGAAAAGGACAAAAAGGGACGCAAACGTGCTGTGCCAGAAGGTAAAAGAGACAGTTACAGCTCAACATGTGAAAAGGTTTGTAAAGGAGATTTGGAGCATCTTAAAGCTGGTTTAGAAGAAGCTAGAAGTACCTGTTATTTAATTGGAGTACTAACTAACACCGATTGTGAACCTTGTAAGTTTGATGTCAATGCATTACCATCTAGGCAAAGAATTGTTAAGGCAGATGGAGTGGGTGATAAGCTAGAGAAGACATTTGTAAGGTCTAATATACTTTCAAAGTTAGATGGCAAATTAGATTGCAGTCGTGACAATTGCAAAGAGTTTATCAGCACAAAATTGATTGTTGACAAAAAGGGATGCCATGAAATTGAAAAGAACACGCGTCAACAAAGCCAATGCAAGGAGTGGTATGACAAAAGAAAATGTCGGCTGACTGCATCGATGTTTGGTGTTGTGGTAAAGAGAAGGAAATCAATATATCCAAAGAGTATTGTGAACACAATCACTAAACCAAGTCAAACAAAAAATGCAAGTTGTCTGTGGGGAACTGAAAATGAGCAAAATGCCTTGCTGAGATACCACCAGTATAAAGATGAGAGCAACCTACCAGTGAATATTTGTTCATCATGTGGGTTGGTGGTGAATCCAAAATGGCCATGGCTTGGAGCAAGCCCCGATGCCCTTATCTCTGATGAGATAGAAGAGTCTGTCTATGGAGCTGTGGAGGTGAAATGTCCTGCATCCAAATCTGGAATCAGTGTTTTGGAAGCTTGCAGTGACAAAGCCTTTTGTTTGGAGATTATTGATGGCAAACCTTCCCTCAAAGCCACAAAGTGCCCAAAAACAGACAACTGTGCGAACACTTTCGAAATGAAATTTCTTTTCACCGTCCTGGGATTGAGCAGATTGAGCAATGTGTTCGTAAATCAGCAAAAACACGAACAGGGAAGATACCGAAATTGTCAGAAGTACTGGAATAGCCCAAAAGGGATCGGTGAAAACAGCAATAATTATCCAAGAAAAATTATAACAGATAGCCATGAACTAGGGATATATACTCGTAGAACAGTTGAGATAGGACAAAATAAAACCAAGTAAAATGCAAGAGTGAAAAAAGAACGGAAAGTACGAGGTATAAAGGTAGTTTCCATCAAAGCGATCAAGATGATCAAATGGAAGTTTGGATTTCCATGGGAAGCTATTTGCAAAAATTGCAACTGATAGCAAGAATTCAAATACCCCGGCCAGTTTAGCAAAAAGGATAAGTGATGTCTTATTTATGTTATTAACTTTCTCTTTTGCCCATACTTTATATGTATAAGCAAATTATATACCGCCAAGGAAGGCAAAACTTAGTTGAGCAATTGCTGTAATTAGTAAGCTACTCTTTTTTAGTGAGTTCAGACTTTTGATAGCATCTTTTTTCAAGAGGCATTCGGCCGTATTTTGTTGTGGATCTTGTGCTGAAGGTATAATTGTCATATCTTGGATCTAAATAAAGTAATATGTAATATATAAAAAGGGGATATTACACGGTGGCGAGAATATATGGATTTTATGTTCGAGTGGCAAGGACAATATCTCACGAGTGAGCGTAGCGAACGAGTGAGATATTGCTCTCGCCACGAGAACATAAAATCCATATATTTGAGCAACCGTGTAATGTTCTATTTATTATATGGATAATGAAATTATACGTGGAAGTGATGGTGATAAACTGGGTTTAATGCAAAAACTACAACCGCTTGACCTAAAACTTTTAGAAAATACAAATGAAAAATACAACGGCTTATTCGAACACGTCAGGAGGGAGGGATGAACTCGTAGAAACTTCATGATGTTTGAAGATGGACGCCATCTAAACTGGGCCATACCTTTTGTTTTTTCATCTTCATGTTGAAACTTGCTCCCTAAACTGCGATAAAAACACCTAACAAAATAACTTGGGAAGCTATTTGTTTTGTCCCTTTAAACTTCCCGGGGTAAACCGCCGGTGACGTCACAATGGTCCGACACATCGTACACGCGATTTGATATCCTTATTATTTTTGGATGCACCATCATAAATGAAAAAAAAATATCGTTCGCTTTACTTTTGACTAAAAAAAGTGAACAAATTTTATAACAGTTTTTCAAATATTATAACAAAAACAGTAATTGCAATTTAATTGAATTTCGTGACCGTGCTAAAAATTATGTAAACAAACTGTGTATGAAGCCCTAATCAAACGAGAACGCAAGTCATCGCAAGTTGGCAGTCACGCTATCTCAGCCAGCCTCTCTGAATAGTTTCCCGAAAATATCATGTACCGTGACAAAGTTAAAACTTGTTTAAAACACTCATGAAACCTTTATTTTGTTAATTTGGAGAGTTCGACGACCGCCACAGAAATTCTGACTGCCAACTTGCGATGACTTGCGTTCTCGTTTGATTAGGGCTTTTTGCTTTGTAAGGGTGCACAAACTAGACTTCTTTATCTAAATTTTATATAGAGAGATGCTTGCAGGTTTCTAAGGCGCGGAAGCCACTCGGAATATTCATTTGCCCGACTGGTGAGTCACTAAAGTATACAACCAAGATATTGGGAAGGGGGAAATTACAAAACATGTTCCTATAGCCCTGTACTGACCCCCCCCCCCCCCCAACCCCCCCCAACCCCTAAAAAAAGTAAACAAAATAAACAAGAAACACGCTCAAGAGGTTTATTTTCTAATGACGAATACAGACGGTCATGGTATTCAGAATTTATGTTAATTGATACTTTATTATTGAAGGAAAAATTCATTCCATCAAAGCAGAATGAAACCCTAAAAATCTTGCATATACTGTACGAATAATTATTCAAAATCCAAAAATATGCCTGTTTGTTAAAACATTAACATTGTTGTCTTGAGAACTAATTCTGAGATAAGCAATTCATAACTGATGACAATCAGAACATTGTTTCATGTACATTTACTATGTGAAGCAAATAAAAGGAGAAAATCCATAAAGAAGAAGATGGCTTCACTTTATACAAAATTAACAAAATTACAAGTTACTACAAATGATGTACAAGTTAGTACCATGTGTTTATAGCACAACACATTAACACCTTTTATTGCAGAAATGTGTCAGCTGTTCTACAACTGAAACTTTTGCAATAATAAATTGCATGCCCTATACAGCAGCATGCCCCACTTGAGGAAATTAAGAAGACATCCCCCTCCCAAAAAAACCAACACAACATGCAGGTTATTGAAATCTAATCTCATATTATAAACTATAAATATAAATATATATATATATATATATATATATATGTAATATTTATAAACCGCGGGAGGGCTTAATCGGATATAAAACACGAGGCGATAGCCGAGTGTTTTAGAGCCGATAAAGCCCGTACTGCAAGGTTTTTAAATGGCTTCTAAAAAGAATCACTTCATACGTTCATTGGCGTAGTAATTTTGAAAATTAAGCTTATCTCAGCCGTTAAAAACCAGCGAGAAACTTAGAGCGAGTCTATATCACATATATAGATCCGATACGCTCATGATTTTTCTTTGTGTTTTCCTCATGAATTATTAATGAATTTTAGAAATATATATATAGATAGATATATTATATGAAGTCACTTATTTTTACTAAATATTAACTATTATCATTCAACCCTTTTAACCCTTTTTAAGAATAGCTCAGATCCTTTAATTTCACAGTACCCCATCAACACCCCCCCCCCCCCCCCCCCAGATGTTTGAAATGTCATATTCTCAGAATGCAGTAAATGAGGGCTTTCCTCCTGAACCCCCTAAAAGTCCTCAGTTTCTATAGGTATGACACTGTCAGATATTATTACAATCTTGGTTACATCTTGTAGGGTAAACAATGTCAGCACCACAAATGGAAACAAATTTACAAGCTAAGGAAGAAGGTTAAACAATGAAATCATGGTACAAAAAATTGAAATAAAGATATACAAATTAAGCAGGCAAGAGCCACACACCTACAGAAAAAAAAGAAAGGTAAATCAATTATACTGTCATATGAAAACAATATATTCCTCCTCTTGTATCCAAAACCATTGAATGACTGCAATTTTTTTTGCTCAAAAGGACTGTGGTGATCCATTATCGGATAAAAGGAATCTTTATAATCCAACAGAAATTGAGAACCAACGTTCAAATATATCAGGTAAATTTTTAAATTATGATTCCATGATTCACTCTCTTCAGTGGCAGATCTAGGGGTTGCAACCCCCTTGGCCTATTACATATGTATTCTTTGAACAGTATATTATATTATATATAATATATAAATTGTGTTTAGTGTATAATATAGCATATAAAAATCACTATTTCTGATCCTAATATTGCCCCCAAAATGCAGGAAATAGCATTTCAGGCCAAGACCCTTCCTTACAAAATCATCTGGTGTTAACCTGAATAAAATCCTTAAAGTGGCCCCATTGGCCACTACAGTCTAAATAATGTAAGGTTTTCTTTTTTCCCATGACAGGTAATTCTACAACGGGGGTCTCGCACAGAACAAGCTTCATTGGAGGAATCAATTCAGAACTTGGTAAGTCTAACTAAAAAACTAAAAAATTTAAAAAAAGGGGAAAAAATTAGTATACCAGTATATATATATATATATATATATATATATATATATATATATATATATATATATATATATATATATATATATATATATTTTTTTTCTAAAATTCATTAATAATTCATGAGGAAAACACAAAGAAAAATCATGAGCGTATCGGATCTATATATGTGATATAGACTCGCTCTAAGTTTCTCGCTGGTTTTTAACGGCTGAGATAAGCTTAATTTTCAAAATTACTACGCCAATGAACGTATGAAGTGATTCTTTTTAGAAGTCATTTAAAAACCTTGCAGTACGGGCTTTATCGGCTCTAAAACACTCGGCTATCGCCTCGTGTTTTATATCCGATAAAGCCCTCCTGCGCGGTTTATAAATAGTACATATATACAAACGAGCATGTGTGATTTTGTTCACGGAATGTCGGAAAGTGCTCAATACCATAAAGGTAGAGCAAATATAGTATAGTTTAAGTGGGCTTACCTCAAAATGTTGAGTGTCGCAACTGTCAGTTTTACGCGGGGCGACCACCCCGCGTGAAACTGACAGTTGCGACCCTCAACATTTTAAGGTAAGCCCACTTAAACTATACTATATAGATCGCCCCGCGTGAAACTGACAGTTGCGACACTCAACATTTTGAGGTAAGCCCACTCATTTGTAAGTTTCAGTATTGCGTTTGCCACTGTGGTATTTTTGCCTGTGCTATCGGGGCAGAGTGTCTGTAAAGAAATGCGACAAATCGGGGTGGTTGATTGTACGGATCTTGGACTAGTTCGACTACCAAAGTTCCCTTCACCTATACACAATCGTTGGGTGAAAGTTTTGGATCTAGGGAGAAACCTTCTAAATAGCTTAAACGAAGGAGATATACTTGCCCTCTTTCCCAACCTAGTTCTTGTTATTCTCCGTGAAAACCCTATTAAATGTAAGCGGTTGCATTTTTCGAGGGTGAGGATAAAAGCAGACTGCGCTGCAATGTCAACGACGGAAACTTTGACACGAACAGCAAGACACACTCATACCGCATTGGTTTACTCGTCCCTCAGACTGGAATACAGTTTTACTTTATCTACGGCCTGTTTAAATGTCAACAATATCACCCTTGGTGTACGCGCTACGAGATTCCGACCAGACTCAGTAAGCAAGAGCGTTGAGAAAACTGAAGAAGAGAGAACCATGAAGGGCGACCACGCTAGAAGAAGAAGAAAGATTATTTTTGTTACGGTTGGATGTTTACTTGGGCTGGCACTGATTTTTATTATAACCGCGTGCCTTGTTCGATTTAGGACATTCATCTGCAAGAAGACAAATGTTTCCCAACCGGGTGAGGGTATCGACAGTTTGGGATCAAACAATAGTGAAGAACTAAGCAGTGATAGTAGTGTCTTGTACACTGTCGAACATTCAACGTGAGGAACAACTGAACATGCAGGGGGTACGTTTACACGAGTGGAGAGATTTAGTTATGGTTACTTGATGTTGAAAAACTGCATGTGTATACCGGTTTATAAACTGGTTTATAACATAAGGGAAACGGTTTTTGGTTATTATATTATGTTAAATTGTTGTTTTTGTATATTTTATGCTAAATTGTTGTTGTCATATATAGACAATCGATAGTATGTAACTTTGGTACTTATCGGTTAGTTTACTTTTTGTCTACGGACCCTCCTGCAGTAGCCAGCGTCACAGCATTCGTGGGGCAAAAACGTGCGGGACGGAAAGGCAAGTAGAGTCTATATGCATGCATGCATCAGTGCATATAAATAAAGTTTACCTTACCTTACCTTACCTTACCTTACCTTACCTTACCTTACCTTACCTTAAATCGCCTTTCTATAATTTATCTCAATTATTTGCAATTCAGCAATGTTCGTGGCAACTAATGATAATGAAGAATTCATAAAAAAGAAAAACTCTTATCAATTATAAGAGATCGATTAAAAATAATAAAGTATCGTATATCGCTGTGATGTTAGATTCGATTTAAAACTTCGTTCGGCTACCGCATTTTTTCTAACTATTTGATCATTCTCTAACTCAGTGCGCAGTACCTGACAATTGATGGAGTAGGACTCCGAAACGTCGTACAAAAATAAAGTTTTACTTTTTGAAAAGCCTTTGGTCGTTAATATGTTTATGGAATTTTACATTCTTAAACAGTAATAAGCTGTCTATAAAGCCTGTAAAAATCTTAATGAACTCACTTCAATCCCTGCTATCAGGCGGTGAGACAAAAGGTCTCCGAGGTCCGTTGCCTACAGCGAAACATTTTAAAACGGTAAGTTAACCGATTAAATGTTGTGTAGTAAGCTTGATTCAAAGATGTCCAATCACAACGAACTACTTATATCATTGATAGTAGCTAGATCACAGAACATGAATAAAAATTAAAGGACGTTGTCGTCGTTGAGGTTGATTGTGTACGTTGTTAATATGCATGCTTGGGAATATACGACCCATGCAAGACTTAAAAACGTTGGTTCATATTTTACATTTACAAATAATAATTGAAAATAATATGAATTATTCGTCCACTCATACGCTAAATTCCGTTAACAAACTAAATGCCATTTTGAAACACGTCTTGGGTTATTTGAAGATTCATGTGCCATCGAGTTATTCATAAATTATATACTTTACAAGCGTACAAATGTTCCCATTGCACGAGCGTCAATTTAAACCAAAACATTAGATTTTGAATGGAATAAAATCCATTCGTGGTATATGCAAGGGGGGGGGGACCTGGACATGTACATCTAGGGCAAGGAACAATCAAAATGTCTTGGTATATAGTTCGGGCCAACGGGCCTAATCGGACCGTAATATGACAAATAACTACTTCGAGGAAACCCGAAACATGTTTATCTTTATACCGATCGATGTTAATTTAATGTAAATAAAACAAAAGTAAAACATGTGTATAAGACTTATTATAAACAAATACAATTTGTACAAAATAACAAAGAAACTTAACGTCTTACGGTTATATACAGAATAAATATGATGAGTTAGATAAGTCTAAATATAAAGCAATGACCATTACCGCTACGCAGTTTCATATAGTGAGTAATTCAAGAAACTAAAATACTAACATTTCGTTATTCACAAGAAACAACGAACAACTGTCATGTCCAAAGTTTAGAGGTTTCACACTGAAATTTATTACGTAGAAATTTATTCAGTATAACTATGAACAATCAAAAAATATATCAAGTATGTAAAATGTTGTCAGTGTGACAGGACAATTCGCAAAAACAACGTGTCAACAAAGAAATGTCTTACGGACACAGGAGCGAATGCTAGAAAGTCTTCGATCCGAATTTACATTTTGTACCCCCATCAACGAAATGCTTCATAAGTACAAGATAACGTCTTAGCCTTTGTTGCGTTGAAATGAAAAACTATACGTTCAACGTTCCTGTACGTTCAATATCGGCAAAACAAATATTTTCCCACAAAAAAAAGCAGGGCCAAAGCTTCGCTATAAATTTTCGTGCAGGGCAAAAAAGCAATTACGCAACACTGCTAATACCTTCATTCTTTTCAAAAACAAAAGAAAAGTCATTATATCAACCATGGCATTGTTTTATCGCAAACGAAAGACTTTTGCATTTCAAATTAGCGTCAGTCTGAATTCGCTTTTGTTTGGTGCCATTTCAATCGTCTTTCACAGTTCTTCCACCGCACTGCCTAGTCGCATTTGCAATGAATCAACTTTTATGGATTCTCTGTACCAATTTGGATGTTGGATAACAATTCTTTCTACGAGGATGGTGTAACATTTCACAAGTTTATACAAATGATCTTCTCCCACTAATAAACCGTGTAACATGTAAAGTCTTCTAAGGTTAGTAACGCATTTTACAAATTCATTCCGAATGGAAAGTGTTATCTTTCTCAAAATGTGTCTATGTACCCCTTTTCCACATCAAATAAGTACACTGAAGGTTTTAGTGTTTGTTTGGTATACGAAATCATCCCCCTATTCACTTTACGTCAATTAAGATTTATCACTTTTTATCTAGCTTTCAGATTTCTCAAGTCCTCCGCTTACACCGATTGATTTGTTGCTTATACAACTTATTCCCTTGTAACGATTTCAATAAAATGTTCAAAAAGTGTACATGTTATTTTCTCTCGGGATTGTACAAATGAGACATGGATGCAGTCATAGAATTTAATCGGTTTTCAGTTTCAATGCGAATATTCCAAGTACAGTTTAGGTTATCTACTATAGGTAATATTTCTATATTCCCCATTAATCATGTCCAATTTCCCTTTTGGTGGAATATATTCCCCATTAATCATGTCCAATTTCCCCTTTGGTGGAATAGTGCGTATTTCCCAAAGCGTAGTGGGTTAACAATGTTCACAAAATCACATAGACAATAAGCCAGTAGTTAATGATATGAACTTTGCCAAATCACAATATTGACTAATTAACTTTCTTCGTTCAAATATGATATAAAAAAATTAGACCAGTCGCAGTATTGAATCAAGTTTTATTTCATCATATGTTTACGAATATTACATGAATCAAGCCACATTTCAACATCGTACTTTATACAAGATTAAGAGTTTGCATTTTAAGACTTTGTCTCTGTTTCGAACAAAACAATACTCGCAAGTCTTTGCATTATCTTGGCTCTGTCATTTTGTGATCTGCTATAACAAGTCCCCATTTGAAAATTTTCCCTAAACCGTACACCACTGTCGCCACAAGCAACAATGTATAGTATAAAGAAAGTAGACCAATGCATTAGATTTTTAAAAACTTTTTTATTCACACAATTTTAATTACACAGTTGAATGGCACTTAAGTTTGCATGTACACATTATATAGTCCATTAAGTTATTAATGTTCATTGTTCTTGAGGTCTCAGCGTACATCTTAGACCAAATAAACCAGCTCAGATTAAATAAACTGTCAAAATACTGTCTGCATAAAGTGGAAGGACTAGGAAACGATAAAATCCTGCAGGCCTCCACGATTGCCCTCCAAATATCTTCACGGTCAATCATTGAAATAGCTTGGTCTGTGTAGGCCATCCAACGATACTCTTCATCAGAAATTTCACAAGGCTCTCTCATGGTAGTCCATTGATTACCATCCACCTCCTCCATCTCCAACTCCATCTCCTTGGCACATGTCACTAGCTCCTCCCACTCTTCAATCTGTCTATGGACAAACTCGGTAGAAACGAGATCAATAATCTGCTCAACAGTTAAAACGTCTTCAAAATCAACTTCATCGACATACATTTGTTCAAATAGGTGTGCCATTATTCCCTTCACAACGTTTCTTCAACCTGTTCACAAACACACTTACTAAATAAACAGTGACCGTAAGCATTGCACGTTTGTTTCATTAAACAGCTTCTTTATTCATTTAAACCATTGTCTGACAACAATCATACTTGTCAAAAACCGGTTTCTCTATTCAAACACGTATTTCCGGTTCACATGCGCGCGAACAGGACTCACGCGGACAGCCCTGGTAACTAATTGACAGGGGTAAGAGCTCCTGGAAAAATGCTGACTCAGTGTTCTATAGCTGTGGGTTACCTACTACCATCACCATCCATCCACCCCTCGATGCAATACTGATCTCTACGTTCCACCAATTCCTCCACCACGGCAATATTCTCTACCGCGAAAGGAAACTTCTCGAGATCAAGGTATTTTTCAAAAAACTTAGAGTATCCCGTGAAGTAAGGAGCAATTAATTGCCCGAGCTTAGCGAGAGCGCCTTCCATATCTGCCTCGCTTCGGATACAATAGTGCCCTTGGCCCGTCGTAAGAAAAGGCGCTTTCAAAAAAACAAGGATAGGTTACTTTAGCCTTCCAGTTTTCGGCGGGGTCATCGAGGTGGATGTAATCGAACCAAAGTTTTCCATTCTCGCTTTTTCTCGAGTAATATTTATGAAGACAACGGAAGGTTGACTCTAAGGAAGGACCTCGTAGACCTGTTCTCTCGCAGACTACAGATGCCACAACGGACGACATATCATGGCTATACAAAATCCCAGTTATTCCATTCTCTTTCACGTAGTCGACAGCTCTATCGACGTAGGATATCAAGAAATCAGGATCGGCCAAATAACTAGCGTAGGCACAATTTTGCATTTCTTTATCCACGGCATCGTCTGAAGCGTGTAGGAAGTGAACTTCGTACTCATTTTGGTTGAGTCTGGCTGCTTCTGCCCGATCATGTGTGTTGGGAAGAAGAATCAGGATTTTGTGCATTTTGAAGCTATACTCAGATCTTACATCCTAGACTGTGCGCCACCAGACGACTATAAAAGGCTAGTTTATACAGGAAAGTTTCCTTTGTGTTAAACTAGTTGTTAGTTTGGACCGGTCGAGTGCTCACAAGACAAAGAAAAGTTACCTGCCGTTTTTGCCCTGAAGAAAATATTTTGATGAAGCGATAGCCGAGTTTTTTTAATAAACTTCGACGTATTTGAACATCCTGATGAAACACTGTTCTGAGTGTTTGATATAGCATCTCAAACAAATCGGTATTTTAAGAGAAAATCGAGGTGAAAGTTCGATTAATTTATGTAATTTCTTCTTTCAATATCCATGTTTGCAAATTAACCATCGACACGGTAATGATTTCCTTTGTGCAATTTTCCTCATGAATTACTAGAACTACGTAATTTGTTTTGATTGAAAAATAGTTCAAAATTTCCAACTATCTGCCACAAGCGGTAAAATTCGCGCAGAAAATTCAAACAAGAAGACAGCAACTTATGTCAAGGTTCAAATGAACATGAAAAGTCTAAACCCAAACCTAAAAACCAGGATGGCAGTCGCACGCAAGATCAAAAAGGCATGTCGAACCAGATGGCTATCATTGGGCAAAGCTGTCAAGAGTCTGCATCAGGACTACGCGGCAGTTCTAACAACACTGAAAGTACTCGACGACGAGCAACATGATGCTGCCGCAAAAGGATTGTTCATGCGCTTGGACACCTTCAAATTCATTGCGACCATCTACATCTTGAACAGGCTCATTCCAATATTGGACATAGTGTCCAAGTCATTCCAAAAGGGGTCAGTAACTTTTTCACACATAGCACCAAATCTGGCATATGCAAAGGCCAAGCTTGAAGAAGAAGCACTGATTAAGTCACAAAGCAATCCGTAATGCTGTCCAGGATCTGAAACCCAACGGTCGTCTGACTATCCAGGGTGTTAACGTTAAGGTTAATATATAGGTAAGTCTAATGTTTCGAGCGAAGGCCCTTCGTCAGAGAGAAACGTTTCTCTGTGACGAAGGGCCTTCGCTCGAAACGTTAGACTCCTACGTTCTCTGTTTCGGCAGTTATCTAACCTTACTGTATTTCGATTGTTGTTTCAATACTGCCTACGCAGCACACTACTTTTATTTCTTTTGGTATTGAATTGATGCTTGTTGTCTGCTTGTTTTAATTAAATTTGCCGGATCGTATATCAGGAAATATTCCGAATACTCATGCGCTATACGTAAAACGCTGACAAAGACACGTATGTCTTGCAGACTCAAATGTCGCGTATTTCTGGCTATGGCATGGCCAGAAATACGCGACATACGATTGCGCAACACCCCGTCGCGGGTCAATGTGGCTCATTGAACTCGCAATGCACAATTTGTATATGAAATTATATAGGGGCACGCCTATTTGTTTGAAATAGACAAAGAAGATGTGCTGTTTCTCGAAATGCGAAATCACATCTTGTTAAGGTTAATGTTGAAGAATATCATGGACTAAAAATTGAGCCCTATTGGCAAATTTTCGGTTGTCCCTCAGAAAATATATAAAATCGTGTTGGTTCTCTATGGTTTGTTCTGTGTTAGTACGAATTAAACTCCTAGTTACATATTTAAAACCGCTCGTGAAGTCGTAACATCCACAAAATCAAACATGCGAAATTGGTTCATGTAAGTAGAATGTCTGAGGTTGCTGGTTTACTGTCGTGGCAATAGAAGCGTTCCTAAAATATCGTTGCAATATATTCCTCAAGTTGATCAATTCATTTGATGAAAATTATTGCTAACTTCCTGTTTTGAATTTGATTGGTTTCTGGTTTTTAAACAACCAATAAGAAACAGGATTATTTGCCAAACACCAATCAAATTCAAAAGAGAATTCAAAACAGGAAGTTGTCAATGAATCTTATGAAATGAATTGGTCAACTTGATCAATGTATTGCAACAATATTTTAGGAACGCTTCTATTGCCACGACAGTAAGTAATAGCTTAACATTTTAGCTTACTTTCGCTTGTCCATTTCGCTTTTGTATTTTAGAAAGCATAAACCAAATCGTAGTTTCATTTAGGCTCACTTGCAAATTAGTTTCCTAATTGCATTTTATTCAATCCTACATGTGTTGGTCACGTGAGTTAGTCTGGTCAGCGGGATGGCTCGTTTTATTTTTAAACATCTCTAATAACCCGCTGGCGGAGGTATATGCAGTCTCTGACTGCCCTCTTGTTATTGATCGGATTATATTATTGACTATCTTTCGTATAGTCATTTTCATAAAGGAAAGACATTATCAAAGACGAGTCAACACTAATTCAAGTAATTGTCAGCGTGTTAAAATGAAATTTGAACTTTCACATGATCCACAAATCTGACAAATTTTAATCCGAACTGAAATCCCAAAGCTGCACTCCCCCCCCCCCCCCCCCACTCCCATTAGGGGATTAGGGGGGGTGTGAGAACTTTTTACCCAACTAAAAGGGAGGGGGCTCCATTCTTGCCTTTCTTGCCCAACTTTAGCTTACGTGTACTGCGTATATTTAAGAAATGCTTCATGGTTTGGCGTGCTCCATCGAGTTATGGATGCACGCAGGAAGTTCGGAGAGCACGAAAAAAGCGTAAGAGTTGGTCGAGGCGTAGCCGAGAACAACTCTAGATTTTTTAGTGCTCTCCAACTTTCCAAGTGCATCCATAACTCCATGGAGAACGCCAATCCATGAACCATTTCTTTTATAACAGAGAATCAGACACAAAACAATGGAAACCAATATTTATTTCGCCGATTAAAAATTAGTTTCTCATTTCGTTTGACATTACCGTGCTCCATCGAGTTATGGAGCACGCACGGTGGCCAATCAGAAACGCCGTTGTATTACGTCTATGTTATAACAGTACATGGCTACAATGCACTAGTGCTACATCACTATAACTCATACAAAACAATGGTAAAATAGTAAACATTTTATTAAAGGTGAAGTAATACGAGCAATAAATTGTTGCGTTGCAAGTTGAAAAGCGTTGTTGCACGTATTACCACCCACCTTAAACATTGTCACGCAACAATGATTTTTCTGCAAGTTGAAACAGCATGTTGCAGCAAGTAGAACTGGAGTCTACTTTTTTCAACAAATTTTTTCAACTCGCAACAAAATCATTGTTGCGTGACGATGTTTAAAGTGCCTATGAAAAATATGTTACTCTACCATTTTAAGTGTTCTTTCAAATAAGACAAACTTAATTTTCGTTTCATAGGCACTTTAAGGTGGGTGGTAATACGAGCAACAAAGTTGCGTTGCAAGTTAAAGAAAAATGTTGCCCGTATTACCTCACCTTTATAAACATCTCTAATAACCCACTGGTGAAAGTATACAGTCTCTGCGTGCCCTCTCTAGTTCTATATGGTTACACCGACCTTCAACATGCAAAGTTACATCTCAGTGCTTCGTTGTTCATCTTAATAAGCTGCATGCAGTTGGAGTTTGTGTTCATCGCGGTCCTCTGGTTGCAACAGAACTTTTCCTACTACTTCTTCTGCACGCTGAAAGAGATTAACAGAGCTGTAATCATGGAGAGCAAAGCAGCACATAATACACCCCCTCGATGATGTATGTTTCACTATCGCTTCTTCTTCAACCAATATCCCCATGCCAGGTCCAAAATTATTGTAAGCACCATCGGCAATAGAGCCAACTCTCGCATACTCGAAGTCGATGAAATCCTTCTCCTTGCCTTCACCAGAGGTGGACACAAGAAAAAGGCCTGAAATTGGTTCACCGTCTTTGTGCGAGGCCGGTGGTGTTGTCTGCATGACTTTGGCTATCTCACCACAAGCTAGATAAACAGCAGCCTGGTACATGCTGGTACCCCACATCTTTCTGAACAGCTCAGAAGCCACGTACGGTATTCGGGCATTAACTTCTATCAACGTTGTGTCAGCTCCTCGTTTCCAAACTTCGTTGTCGTAGAATGTGTTATAAAGACCGAAGCGATGGCCCAACTGCTCTGTGTCTTTGACTAGCTTCGATAAAGTATTCTTGTCTAACGAGAATTGTGGATAAACCCAGCAGAGTACTATTCCTGGCTTCGTTGGACACACCATTACAGATCCAACAGTGTACAATGTAAATTGACCATCACCATCCATCCACCCCTCGATGCAATACTGATCTCTACGTTCACCAATTCCTCCACCACGGCAATATTCTCTACCGCGAAAGGAAACTTCTCGAGATCAAGGTATTTTTCAAAAAACTTAGAGTATCCCGTGAAGTAAGGAGCAATTAATTGCCCGAGCTTAGCGAGAGCGCCTTCCATATCTGCCTCGCTTCGGATACAATAGTGCCCTTGGCCCGTCGTAAGAAAAGGCGCTTTCAAAAAAACAAGGATAGGTTACTTTTGCCTTCCAGTTTTCGGTGGGGTCATCGAGGTGGATGTAATTGATCCAAAGTTTTCCATTCTCGCTCTTTCTCGAGTAATATTTATGAAGACAACGGAAGGTTGACTCTAAGGAAGGACCTCGTAGACCTGTTCTCTCGCAGACTACAGATGCCACAACGGACGACATATCATGGCTATACAAAATCCCAGTTATTCCATTCTCTTTCACGTAGTCGACAGCTCTATCGACGTAGGATATCAAGAAATCAGGATCGGCCAAATAACTAGCCTAGGCACAATTTTGCATTTCTTTATCCACGGCATCGTCTGAAGCGTGTAGGAAGTGAACTTCGTACTCATTTTGGTTGAGTCTGGCTGCTTCTGCCCGATCATGTGTGTTGGGAAGAAGAATCAGGATTTTGTGCATTTTGAAGCTATACTCAGATCTTACATCCTAGTCTGTGCGCCACCAGACGACTATAAAAGGCTAGCTTATACAGGAAAGTTTCCTTTGTGTTAAACTAGTTGTTAGTTCGGACCGGTCGCGCGCTCACAAGACAAAGAAAAGTTACCTGCCGTTTTTGCCCTGAAGAAAATATTTTGATGAAGCGATAGCCGAGTTTTTTGAACAAACTTCGACGTATTTGGACATCCTGATGAAACACTGTTCTGAGTGTTTGATATAGCATCTCAAACAAATCGGTATTTTAAGAGAAAATCGAGGTGAAAGTTCGATTAATTTATGTAATTTCTTCTTTCAATATCCATGTTTGCAAATTAACCATCGACACGGTAATGATTTCCTTTGTCCAATTTTCCTCATGAATTAGTAGAACTACATAATTTGTTTTGATTGAAAAACAGTTCAAAATTTCCAACTATCTGCCACAACCGGTAAAATTCGCGCAAAACGTGTACAAAACGATCCTACAATATTAGTCAAGACCACTCTCAAAATGCAGGAAATGCGTTTTTGGAGACGCTATTTTTCAAACTTTTCCGAGGTCGATTAGTCATATCAAAGGCGCTCCACGGATGAAAGCAAAGATAGGTGTTGATTTTACCGAGGGAGGAGAACCCTGGGTCGTCCACCTTGAAATGATAAGATTTTGACTAATAAGTATCATTCATGTATAAGTATATTCATGTGTGTACTAGTAGTAGTTCTGTAGTTGTCCTTTTCTGTGGAAATCTTAGATCAGAAAACAGTCACAACTAAAAATAAAATACAATTTTTTTTTAAATTGTAGATATATATATAATATTACTTGCTGATAAACAAATATTTTTGCGACAGTGAGTAAGTGTCATTGATTATTAAGTGAAATGATTATAACAATTTTCATAGCAATATTAATCTTAAAGTTTATAATCAAATAAAGAAGAAATTTGAGAGATCAGATCGGCAGTTTTATGTACCTGTAGCATAGGCCCAGAGTCAGACTGAGTACCAGTGCTCACAAACACTCTCCTACACGAAGGAATGAATCCTGGTGTTCTTTGACTTTTCCTCCTCTTTTTCTTGTCAAGCCATAGCTTAGCAGCTTCCCCGATGAGCTGATCGCACTCTTCTGTACAAATTTCAGGACCATTTATGGAAATGTGCAGTAGACTTTCTAGCATTTTATTTGAGAGGCGAGACCTGAGCCTTGTTTTAACTATTTTTATCGCGCTATCACCGCGTTCCGGCCAGGCATTTGATATTGGCAAGCTCAGGATTGCTTCTGCAAATAAACTTAGAAGAAGGAAAAGGTGCTTCATATTTAGAATTTTTTTCAACACAACTTCGGTTTGTGTTTCACCTACCAGCTTACTGGGTTCAGGAATTTTGAACTTGGCCATGTGGAACTTGAACAACTCGAACTCTGCAACCACCTCTGGTATGCTCTCTGGAACATAAATCTTTCCAATTTCTGTGATTTCGACACTCCCATATTCCGAAAACTCTGTTGAGTCTACAGCAGGCCACAAGGCAGGATCAAAGTCTGAGAACAGAGAGAACAATGGAAGGCTTTCTTTAAAGCGCTCATCCAGATGTTGGGTAAGAGCAACGACATACCGATGGAGCAGATTGTCTACCTCAACCAGACTGTGCTCTGTAACTAGTGCTTCAACACCCTGGATAGTCAGACGACCGTTGGGTTTCAGATCCTGGACAGCATTACGGATTGCTTTGTGACTTAATCATGGCCAGAAATACGCGACATACGATTGCGCAACACCCCGTCGTGGGTCAATGTGGCTCATTGAACTCGCAATGCACAATTTGTATATGAAATTATATAGGGGCACACGTATTTGTTTGAAATAGAAAAAGAAGATGTGCTGTTTCTCGAAATGCGAAATCAGATCTTGTTAAGGTTAATGTTGAAGAATATCATGGACTAAAAATTGAGCCCTATTGGCAAATTTTCGGTTGTCCCTCAGAAAATATATAAAATCGTGTTGGTTCTCTATGGTTTGTTCTGTGTTAGTACGAATTAAACTCCTAGTTACATATTTAAAACCGCTCGTGAAGTCGTAACATCCACAAAATCAAACATGCGAAATCGGTTCATGTAAGTAGAATGTCTGAGGTTGCTGGTTTACTGTCGTGGCAATAGAAGCGTTCCTAAAATATCATTGCAATATATTCCTCAAGTTGATAAATTAATTTGATGAAAATTATTGCTAACTTCCTGTTTTGAATTTGATTGGTTTCTTGTTTTTAAACAACCAATAAGAAACAGGATTATTTGCCAAACACCAATCAAATTCAAAAGAGAATTCAAAACAGGAAGTTGTCAATGAATCTTATGAAATGAATTGGTCAACTTGAGCAATGTATTGCAACAATATTTTAGGAACGCTTCTATTGCCACGACAGTAAGTAATAGCTTAACATTTTAGCTTACTTTCGCTTGTCCATTTCGCTGTTGTATTTTAGAAAGCATAAACCAAATCGTAGTTTCATTTAGGCTCACTTGCAAATTAGTTTCCTAATTGCATTTTATTCAATCATACATGTGTTGGTCTCGTGAGCTAGCCTGGTCAGCGGGATGGCTCGTTTTCTTTTTAAACATCTCTAATAACCCGCTGGCGGAGGTATATGCAGTCTCTGACTGCCCTCTTGTTATTGATCGGATTATATTATTGACTATCTTTCGTATAGTCATTTTCATAAAGGAAAGACATTATCAAAGACGAGTCAACACTAATTCAAGTAATTGTCAGCGTGTTAAAATGAAATTTGAACTTTCACATGATCCACAAATCTGACAAATTTTAATCGGAACTGAAATCCCAAAGCTGCACTCCCCCCCCCCCCCCCCCCCCCCACACACACCTATTAGGGGGTGTGTGAGAACTTTTTACCCAACTATAAGGGAGGGGGCTCCATTCTTGCCTTTCTTGCCCAACTTTAGCTTACGTGTACTGCGTATATTTAAGAAATGGTTCATGGTTTGGCGTGCTCCATCGAGTTATGGATGCACGCAGGAAGTTCGGAGAGCACGAAAAAAGCGTAAGAGTTGGTCGAGGCGTAGCCGAGAACAACTCTAGATTTTTTAGTGCTCTCCAACTTTCCAAGTGCATCCATAACTCCATGGAGAACGCCAATCCATGAACCATTTCTTTTATAACAGAGAATCAGACACAAAACAATGGAAACCAATATTTATTTCGCCGATTAAAAATTAGTTTCTCATTTCGTTTGACATTACCGAGCTCCATCGAGTTATGGAGCACGCACGGTGGCCAATCAGAAACGCCGTTGTATTACGTCTATGTTATAACAGTACATGGCTACAATGCACTAGTGCTACATCACTATAACTCATACAAAACAATGGTAAAATAGTAAACATTTTATTAAAGGTGAAGTAATACGAGCAATAAATTGTTGCGTTGCAAGTTGAAAAGCGTTGTTGCACGTATTACCACCCACCTTAAACATTGTCACGCAACAATGATTTTGCTGCAAGTTGAAACAGTATGTTGCAGCAAGTAGAACTGGAGTCTACTTTTTTCAACAAATTTTTTCAACTCGCAACAAAATCATTGTTGCGTGACGATGTTTAAAGTGCCTATGAAAAATATGTTACTCTACCATTTTAAGTGTTCTTTCAAATAAGACAAACTTAATTTTCGTTTCATAGGCACTTTAAGGTGGGTGGTAATACGAGCAACAAAGTTGCGTTGCAAGTTAAAGAAAAATGTTGCCCGTATTACCTCACCTTTATAAACATCTCTAATAACCCACTGGTGAAAGTATACAGTCTCTGCGTGCCCTCTCTAGTTCTATATGGTTACACCGACCTTCAACATGCAAAGTTACATCTCAGTGCTTCGTTGTTCATCTTAATAAGCTGCATGCAGTTGGAGTTTGTGTTCATCGCGGTCCTCTGGTTGCAACAGAACTTTTCCTACTACTTCTTCTGCACGCTGAAAGAGATTAACAGAGCTGTAATCATGGAGAGCAAAGCAGCACATAATACACCCCCTCGATGATGTATGTTTCACTATCGCTTCTTCTTCAACCAATATCCCCATGCCAGGTCCAAAATTATTGTAAGCACCATCGGCAATAGAGCCAACTCTCGCATACTCGAAGTCGATGAAATCCTTCTCCTTGCCTTCACCAGAGGTGGACACAAGAAAAAGGCCTGAAATTGGTTCACCGTCTTTGTGCGAGGCCGGTGGTGTTGTCTGCATGACTTTGGCTATCTCACCACAAGCTAGATAAACAGCAGCCTGGTACATGCTGGTACCCCACATCTTTCTGAACAGCTCAGAAGCCACGTACGGTATTCGGGCATTAACTTCTATCAACGTTGTGTCAGCTCCTCGTTTCCAAACTTCGTTGTCGTAGAATGTGTTATAAAGACCGAAGCGATGGCCCAACTGCTCTGTGTCTTTGACTAGCTTCGATAAACTATTCTTGTCTAACGAGAATTGTGGATAAACCCAGCAGAGTACTATTCCTGGCTTCGTTGGACACACCATTACAGATCCAACAGTGTACAATGTAAATTGACCATCACCATCCATCCACCCCTCGATGCAATACTGATCTCTACGTTCATGGCCAGAAATCGAGGACAACATGGCGGCAAAGCATGCGCACTGAATCCCTTTTTAATTAATTCAATATGGCGTCCTTCAATAGATTTCGTAAGGAGATATAAAGAACAATCATTTTCGGTTATTTATTATTGTAAATTCCAACATGCGAACGTCCAAAACTTCACCAAATTGAACAATCGTTCAGCACTACAATTTCTATTAAGTTTGGAGCGTCCTAAATAGGTTCCCGAGCCCCTCACAAGAATACCTCTTATTCGCTGTTTAAAGTCTATTAATCTGCTATATCACTTATTTTGGAGCTCCAATTTTGGCTGCTTCTGTGTTGTTTGTCCACGATGCGAACGTCTGAATTTGCTCGGGATGAACGTTACTTTGTTTTGCGGAGTTGTTCGTTCCACTTTTTCGTTGTTTAATAGGTTCCCAAAGACCTTAAAATGTACGATTTATTGCAGCCGAGTCGTTGTAATTTAATCCATCAAGCGCCGAGATAAATACTGAACTCGGCGTGAAGAAGCAATGCATTCCTCGATAATTTCGGGTTCTTGTCCGCCATTTCTTATGGAGCTGTTGCTAGGTTGCCAGGGTCTTAACCGCTGTTATTATTATTAAATGTGACTGTGGATTAGGAAATAATAACCGAAATTTATGCGGCAGTTTTTGTGAGTATGAGGGTACAGGCCTGTCTAGACGATTAAACCTTTTGTAATTTGATATTTGGGTAAGAAATGGGTCAATAAGACATTTTAACGAATAACTCTACTTTAATTTATTGCTATAGACTTCTGTTTATAGCCGAAATGATCGATATTTAGCCATCAGAATTTTCAAATTAATATTCCATCTAAATATGAGCCCACAGGCCACTGTCGCTGAGTGTCCTGGATTTCTAGCCATGCCACCAATTCCTCCACCACGGCAATATTCTCTACCGCGAAAGGAAACTTCTCGAGATCAAGGTATTTTTCAAAAAACTTAGAGTATCCCGTGAAGTAAGGGGCAATTAATTGCCCGAGCTTAGCGAGAGCGCCTTCCATATCTGCCTCGCTTCGGATACAATAGTGCCCTTGGCCCGTCGTAAGAAAAGGCGCTTTCAAAAAAACAAGGATAGGTTACTTTTGCCTTCCAGTTTTCGGTGGGGTCATCGAGGTGGATGTAATTGAGCCAAAGTTTTCCATTCTCGCTCTTTCTCGAGTAATATTTATGAAGACAACGGAAGGTTGACTCTAAGGAAGGACCTCGTAGACCTGTTCTCTCGCAGACTACAGATGCCACAACGGACGACATATCATGGCTATACAAAATCCCAGTTATTCCATTCTCTTTCACGTAGTCGACAGCTCTATCGACGTAGGATATCAAGAAATCAGGATCGGCCAAATAACTAGCGTAGGCACAATTTTGCATTTCTTTATCCACGGCATCGTCTGAAGCGTGTAGGAAGTGAACTTCGTACTCATTTTGGTTGAGTCTGGCTGCTTCTGCCCGATCATGTGTGTTGGGAAGAAGAATCAGGATTTTGTGCATTTTGAAGCTATACTCAGATCTTACATCCTAGTCTGTGCGCCACCAGACGACTATAAAAGGCTAGCTTATACAGGAAAGTTTCCTTTGTGTTAAACTAGTTGTTAGTTCGGACCGGTCGCGCGCTCACAAGACAAAGAAAAGTTACCTGCTGTTTTTGCCCTGAAGAAAATATTTTGATGAAGCGATAGCCGAGTTTTTTGAACAAACTTCGACGTATTTGGACATCCTGATGAAACACTGTTCTGAGTGTTTGATATAGCATCTCAAACAAATCGGTATTTTAAGAGAAAATCGAGGTGAAAGTTCGATTAATTTATGTAATTTCTTCTTTCAATATCCATGTTTGCAAATTAACCATCGACACGGTAATGATTTCCTTTGTCCAATTTTCCTCATGAATTAGTAGAACTACATAATTTGTTTTGATTGAAAAACAGTTCAAAATTTCCAACTATCTGCCACAACCGGTAAAATTCGCGCAAAACGTGTACAAAACGATCCTACAATATTAGTCAAGACCACTCTCAAAATGCAGGAAATGCGTTTTTGGAGACGCTATTTTTCAAACTTTTCCGAGGTCGATTAGTCATATCAAAGGCGCTCCACGGATGAAAGCAAAGATAGGTGTTGATTTTACCGAGGGAGGAGAACCCTGGGTCGTCCACCTTGAAATGATAAGATTTTGACTAATAAGTATCATTCATGTATAAGTATATTCATGTGTGTACTAGTAGTAGTTCTGTAGTTGTCCTTTTCTGTGGAAATCTTAGATCAGAAAACAGTCACAACTAAAAATAAAATACAATTTTTTTTTAAATTGTAGATATATATATATAATATTACTTGCTGATAAACAAATATTTTTGCGACAGTGAGTAAGTGTCATTGATTATTAAGTGAAATGATTATAACAATTTTCATAGCAATATTAATCTTAAAGTTTATAATCAAATAAAGAAGAAATTTGAGAGATCAGATCGGCAGTTTTATGTACCTGTAGCATAGGCCCAGAGTCAGACTGAGTACCAGTGCTCACAAACACTCTCCTACACGAAGGAATGAATCCTGGTGTTCTTTGACTTTTCCTCCTCTTTTTCTTGTCAAGCCATAGCTTAGCAGCTTCCCCGATGAGCTGATCGCACTCTTCTGTACAAATTTCAGGACCATTTATGGAAATGTGCAGTAGACTTTCTAGCATTTTATTTGAGAGGCGAGACCTGAGCCTTGTTTTAACTATTTTTATCGCGCTATCACCGCGTTCCGGCCAGGCATTTGATATTGGCAAGCTCAGGATTGCTTCTGCAAATAAACTTAGAAGAAGGAAAAGGTGCTTCATATTTAGAATTTTTTTCAACACAACTTCGGTTTGTGTTTCACCTACCAGCTTACTGGGTTCAGGAATTTTGAACTTGGCCATGTGGAACTTGAACAACTCGAACTCTGCAACCACCTCTGGTATGCTCTCTGGAACATAAATCTTTCCAATTTCTGTGATTTCGACACTCCCATATTCCGAAAACTCTGTTGAGTCTACAGCAGGCCACAAGGCAGGATCAAAGTCTGAGAACAGAGAGAACAATGGAAGGCTTTCTTTAAAGCGCTCATCCAGATGTTGGGTAAGAGCAACGACATACCGATGGAGCAGATTGTCTACCTCAACCAGACTGTGCTCTGTAACTAGTGCTTCAACACCCTGGATAGTCAGACGACCGTTGGGTTTCAGATCCTGGACAGCATTACGGATTGCTTTGTGACTTAATCATGGCCAGAAATACGCGACATACGATTGCGCAACACCCCGTCGTGGGTCAATGTGGCTCATTGAACTCGCAATGCACAATTTGTATATGAAATTATATAGGGGCACACGTATTTGTTTGAAATAGAAAAAGAAGATGTGCTGTTTCTCGAAATGCGAAATCAGATCTTGTTAAGGTTAATGTTGAAGAATATCATGGACTAAAAATTGAGCCCTATTGGCAAATTTTCGGTTGTCCCTCAGAAAATATATAAAATCGTGTTGGTTCTCTATGGTTTGTTCTGTGTTAGTACGAATTAAACTCCTAGTTACATATTTAAAACCGCTCGTGAAGTCGTAACATCCACAAAATCAAACATGCGAAATCGGTTCATGTAAGTAGAATGTCTGAGGTTGCTGGTTTACTGTCGTGGCAATAGAAGCGTTCCTAAAATATCATTGCAATATATTCCTCAAGTTGATCAATTCATTTGATGAAAATTATTGCTAACTTCCTGTTTTGAATTTGATTGGTTTCTTGTTTTTAAACAACCAATAAGAAACAGGATTATTTGCCAAACACCAATCAAATTCAAAAGAGAATTCAAAACAGGAAGTTGTCAATGAATCTTATGAAATGAATTGGTCAACTTGAGCAATGTATTGCAACAATATTTTAGGAACGCTTCTATTGCCACGACAGTAAGTAATAGCTTAACATTTTAGCTTACTTTCGCTTGTCCATTTCGCTGTTGTATTTTAGAAAGCATAAACCAAATCGTAGTTTCATTTAGGCTCACTTGCAAATTAGTTTCCTAATTGCATTTTATTCAATCATACATGTGTTGGTCTCGTGAGCTAGCCTGGTCAGCGGGATGGCTCGTTTTCTTTTTAAACATCTCTAATAACCCGCTGGCGGAGGTATATGCAGTCTCTGACTGCCCTCTTGTTATTGATCGGATTATATTATTGACTATCTTTCGTATAGTCATTTTCATAAAGGAAAGACATTATCAAAGACGAGTCAACACTAATTCAAGTAATTGTCAGCGTGTTAAAATGAAATTTGAACTTTCACATGATCCACAAATCTGACAAATTTTAATCGGAACTGAAATCCCAAAGCTGCACTCCCCCCCCCCCCCCACACACACCTATTAGGGGGTGTGTGAGAACTTTTTACCCAACTATAAGGGAGGGGGCTCCATTCTTGCCTTTCTTGCCCAACTTTAGCTTACGTGTACTGCGTATATTTAAGAAATGGTTCATGGTTTGGCGTGCTCCATCGAGTTATGGATGCACGCAGGAAGTTCGGAGAGCACGAAAAAAGCGTAAGTGTTGGTCGAGGCGTAGCCGAGAATAACTCTAGATTTTTGAGTGCTCTCCAACTTCCCAAGTGCATCCATAACTCCATGGAGAACGCCAATCCATGAACCATTTCTTTTATAACAGAGAATCAGACACAACCAATATTTATTTCGCTGATTAAAAATTAGTTTCTCATTTCGTTTGACATTACCGTGCTCCATCGCGTTATGGAGCACGCACGGTGGCCAATCAGAAACGCCGTTGTATTAGGTCTATGTTATAACAGTACATGGCCACAATGCACTAGTGCTACATCACTATAACTCATACCAAACAATGGTAAAATGGTAAACAGTTTATTAAAGGTGAAGTAATACGAGCAACAAATTGTTGCGTTGCAAGTTGAAAAGCGTTGTTGCACGTATTACCACCCACCTTAAACATTGTCACGCAACAATGATTTTGCTGCAAGTTGAAACAGCATGTTGCAGCAAGTAGAACTGGAGTCTACTTTTTTCAACAAATTTTTTCAACTCGCAACAAAATCATTGTTGCGTGGCGATGTTTAAACTGCCTATGAAAAATATGTTACTCTACCATTTTAAGTGTTCTTTCAAATAAGACAAACTTAATTTTCGTTTCATAGGCACTTTAAGGTGGGTGGTAATACGAGCAACAAAGTTGCGTTGCAAGTTAAAGAAAAATGTTGCCCGTATTACCTCACCTTTATAAACATCTCTAATAACCCACTGGTGAAAGTATACAGTCTCTGCGTGCCCTCTCTAGTTCTATATGGTCTACACCGACCTTCAACATGCAAAGTTACATCTCAGTGCTTCGCTGTTCATCTTAATAAGCTGCATGCAGTTGGAGTTTGTGTTCATCGCGGTCCTCTGGTTGCAACAGAACTTTTCCTACTACTTCTTCTGCACGCTGAAAGAGATTAACAGAGCTGTAATCATGGAGAGCAAAGCAGCACATAATACACCCCCTCGATGATGTATGTTTCACTAATGCTTCTTCTTCAACCAATATCCCCATGCCAGGTCCAAAATTATTGTAAGCACCATCGGCAATAGACCCAACTCTCGCATACTCGAAGTCGATGAAATCCTTCCCCTTGCCTTCACCAGAGGTGGACACAAGAAAAAGGCCTGAAATTGGTTCACCGTCTTTGTGCGAGGCCGGTGGTGTTGTCTGCATGACCTTGGCTATCTCACCACAAGCTAGATAAACAGCAGCCTGGTACATGCTGGTACCCCACATCTTTCTGAAGATCTCAGAAGCCACGTACGGTATTCGGGCATTAACTTCTATCAACGTTGTATCAGCTCCTCGTTTCCAAACTTCGACGTCGTAGAATGTGTTATAAAGACCGAAGCGATGGCCCAACTGCTCTGTGTCTTTGACTAGCTTCGATAAAGTATTCTTGTCTAACGAGAATTGTGGATAAACCCAGCAGAGTACTATTCCTGGCTTCGTTGGACTCACCATTACAGATCCAACAGTGTACAATGTAAACAGACCATCACCATCCATCCACCCCTCGATGCAATACTGATCTCTACGTTCCACCAATTCCTCCACCACGGCAATATTCTCTACCGCGAAAGGAAACTTCTCGAGATCAAGGTATTTTTCAAAAAACTTAGAGTATCCCGTGAAGTAAGGAGCAATTAATTGCCCGAGCTTAGCGAGAGCGCCTTCCATATCTGCCTCGCTTCGGATACAATAGTGCCCTTGGCCCGTCGTAAGAAAAGGCGCTTTCAAAAAACAAGGATAGGTTACTTTAGCCTTCCAGTTTTCGGTGGGGTCATCGAGGTGGATGTAATCGAACCAAAGTTTTCCATTCTCGCTCTTTCTCGAGTAATATTTATGAAGACAACGGAAGGTTGACTCTAAGGAAGGACCTCGTAGACCTGTTCTCTCGCAGACTACAGATGCCACAACGGACGACATATCATGGCTATACAAAATCCCAGTTATTCCATTCTCTTTCATTTAGTCGACAGCTCTATCGACGTAGGATATCAAGAAATCAGGATCGGCCAAATAACTAGCGTAGGCACAATTTTGCATTTCTTTATCCACGGCATCGTCTGAAGCGTGTAGGAAGTGAACTTCGTACTCATTTTGGTTGAGTCTGGCTGCTTCTGCCCGATCATGTGTGTTGGGAAGAAGAATCAGGATTTTGTGTATTTTTAAGCTATACTCAGATCTTACATCCTAGTCTGTGCGCCACCAGACGACTATAAAAGGCTAGTTTATACAGGAAAGTTTCCTTTGTGTTAAACTAGTTGTTAGTTTGGACCGGTCGAGCGCTCACAAGACGAAGAAAAGTTACCTGCCGTTTTTGCCCTGAAGAAAATTTTTTGATGAAGCGATAGCCGAGTTTTTTTAACAAACTTCGACGTATTTGGACACATCCTGATGAAATACTGTTCTGAGTGTTTCATATAGCATCTCAAACAAATCGGTATTTTAAGAGAAAATCGAGGTGAAAGTTCGATTAATTTATGTAATTTCTTCTTTCAATATCCATGTTTGCAAATTAACCATCGACACGGTAATGATTTCCTTTGTGCAATTTTCCTCATGAATTACTAGAAGTACATAATTTGTTTTGATTGAAAAATAGTTCAAAATTTCCAACTATCTGCCACAAGCGGTAAAATTCGCGCAGAAAATTCAAACAAGAAGACAGCAACTTATGTCAAGGTTCAAATGAACATGAAAAGTCTAAACCCAAACCTAAAAACCAGGATGGCAGTCACACGCAAGATCAAAAAGGCATGTCGAACCAGATGGCTATCATTGGGCAAAGCTGTCAAGAGTCTGCATCAGGACTACGCGGCAGTTCTAACAGCACTGAAAGTACTCGACGACGAGCAACATGATGCTGCCGCAAAAGGATTGTTCATGCGCTTGAACACCTTCAAATTCATTGCGACCATCTACATCTTGAACAGGTTCATTCCAATATTGGACATAGTGTCCAAGTCATTCCAAAAGGGGTCAGTAACTTTTTCACAAATAGCACCAAATCTGGCATATGCAAAGGCCAAGCTTGAAGAAGAAGCACATAGCCAGAAATACGCGACATTTGAGTCTGCAAGACATACGTGTCTTTGTCAGCGTTTTACGTATAGCGCATGAGTATTCGGAATATTTCCTGATATACGATCCAGCAAATTTAATTAAAACAAGCAGACAACAAGCATCAATTCAATACCAAAAGAAATAAAAGTAGTGTGCTGCGTAGGCAGTATTGAAACAACAATCGAAATACAGTAAGGTTAGATAACTGCTGAAACAGAGAACGTAGGAGTCTAACGTTTCGAGCGAAGGCCCTTCGTCAGAGAGAAACGTTTCTCTCTGACGAAGGGCCTTCGCTCGAAACGTTAGACTTACGTATATATTAACCTTAACGTTAACCTTACTATATTTCAATACCAAAAGAGTTGCGATACTGCAGTATATCGCGGAGTTATGGCAATTTTAAAACACGGATGTTTCGATTGTCGACCCAGAAGATTGTTGGTCATATAGACGAAATCGGAGTTTCGTCTGCGCATACAATCGGAGTCGGGATAAAACGTAGTTCATTTATAACACGAGGCTGAAGTAGCCGTAGTAATCTGTAATCATAACATTTCTGATTTCAGAAACTTTTTAATGTTTAGTGTAATGTTGTGATGTCATATTCACATGACGTCACTAACAGTTGTATATAGTTTTATATAACGTGTTTACTAAGGCAGTAATATAATAGCCATTAAAGAAGCAAGCGCTGAACCTACTCTCTCTGTGTTGCAATATACAAACATTACATTGGCGACGAGGATTAATTTTTTATTTTTTTTGAGTTATGGCCTCTTCTCTTCCACACTTCCCACCGTTCAATGTCGACGGGACCCTACTGCTACAGGACAACGCTGGCAAGAGTGGAAGAAACGCTTCGAAAACGTTCTTTTGGCCATGAACATCACCGATGCAACACGAAAACGCCCCCTTCTTTTGCACTACATTGGACCATCGGCCTTCGATATCTTCGAGACTTTGTCCGATACGGGAACGGGAGAAGAGAAAGACTATGACAAAGCAATGGAACGCCTCACTGCATATTTTACGCCTCAACAAAATGTCGACTACGAAACGTACTTGTTTCGTCAAGCACGTCAACAACCGAACGAAACTCTCGATCAGTTTGCTACTCGTCTGCGACAACTCGCCTCGACATGCGACTTTACTGCTGTTGACAAAGAAGTCAAATCACAGATAATCCTTAGCTGTTCGTCGTCCCGCCTTCGTCGACGCGCTCTACGCGAGTCCTCACTAACGCTAAAAGGACTTTTAGATTTAGGTCGAACCATGGAACTTTCCGAGCAGCAAGCGACTGGCATTGAATCGCATGGTGTATCTCATTTTGACACCTCCGAACTTAACTGTACATGCATGTCTCAATCGTCTCGTGTCATTTCCTCGCCTTCACGCCAAGACTATCGTTCAACGTCCACGTGTGGACACTGTGGCAATGCCTATCCACATCCCCAAGGCCAAGCTAGCTGCCCCGCACAAGGTCGTCAGTGTCGTTCGTGTGGCAAAAGCGATTATCTTTGACAATAATCCTAAAAGTAGTGTCTAAAAATAATGAACTCAAAATATGAAAAAACAGTCCCAGCCTATGTTATCTTCCGGTTATGCTTTAATAGACACGATGTAATATGCATAGGGGCCCGAATTGAATAGGAAACTAATTTGCAAGTGGGCCTCAATGAAACTACGATTCGGTTTATGCTTTCTAAAATACAACAGCGAAATGGACAAGCGAAAGTAAGAGAAAATGTTAAGCTATTACTTACTGTCGTGGCAATAGAAGCGTTCCTAAAATATTGTTGCAATACATTGCTCAAGTTGACCAATTCATTTCATGAGATTCATTGACAACTTCCTGTTTTGAATTCTCTTTTGAATTTGATTGGTGTTTGGCAAATAATCCTGTTTCTTATTGGTTGTTTAAAAACCAGAAACCAATCAAATTCAAAACAGGAAGTTAGCAATAATTTTCATCAAATGAATTGATCAACTTGAGGAATATATTGCAACGATATTTTAGGAACGCTTCTATTGCCACGACAGTAAACCAGCAACCTCAGACATTGTACTTACATGAACCGATTTCGCATGTTTGATTTTGTGGATGTTACGACTTCACGAGCGGTTTTAAATATGTAACTAGGAGTTTAATTCGTACTAACACAGAACAAACCATAGAGAACCAACACGATTTTATATATTTTCTGAGGGACAACCGAAAATTTGCCAATAGGGCTCAATTTTTAGTCCATGATATTCTTCAACATTAACCTTAACAAGATCTGATTTCGCATTTCGAGAAACAGCACATCTTCTTTTTCTATTTCAAACAAATACGCGTGCCCCTATATAATTTCATATACAAATTGTGCATTGCGAGTTCAATGAGCCACATTGACCCGCGACGGGGTGTTGCGCAATCGTATGTCGCGTATTTCTGGCCATGATTAAGTCACAAAGCAATCCGTAATGCTGTCCAGGATCTGAAACCCAACGGTCGTCTGACTATCCAGGGTGTTGAAGCACTAGTTACAGAGCACAGTCTGGTTGAGGTAGACAATCTGCTCCATCGGTATGTCGTTGCTCTTACCCAACATCTGGATGAGCGCTTTAAAGAAAGCCTTCCATTGTTCTCTCTGTTCTCAGTCTTTGATCCTGCCTTGTTGCCTGCTGTAGACTCAACAGAGTTTTCGGAATATGGGAGTGTCGAAATCACAGAAATTGGAAAGATTTATGTTCCAGAGAGCATACCAGAGGTGGTTGCAGAGTTCGAGTTGTTCAAGTTCCACATGGCCAAGTTCATAATTCCTGAACCCAGTAAGCTGGTGCATGAAACACAAACCGAAGTTGTGTTGAAAAAAATTCTAAATATGAAGCACCTTTTCCCTCTTCTAAGTTTATTTGTAGAAGCAATCTGAGCTTGCCAATATCAAATGCCTGGTTGGAACGCGGTGGTAGCGCGATAAAAAGAGTTAAAACAAGCCTCAGGTCTCGCCTCACAAATAAAATGCTAGAAAGTCTACGTCACATTTCCATAAATGGTCCTGAAATTTGTACAGAAGAGTGCGATCAGCTCATCGAGGAAGCTGCTAAGCTATGGCTTGACAAGAAAAAGAGGAGGAAAAGTCAAAGAACACCAGGATTCATTCCTTCGTGTAGGAGAGTGTTTGTGCATGAGCACTGGTACTCAGTCTGACTCTGGGCCTATCCTACAGGTACATAAAACTGCCGATCTGATCTCTCAAATTTCTTCTTTATTTGATTATAAACTTTAAGATTAATATTGTTATGAAAATTATTATAATCATTTCACTTAATAATCAATGACACTTACTCACTGTCGCAAAAATATTTGTTTATCAGCAAGTAATATTATATATATATATCTATAATTTTAAAAAAATTGTATTTTATTTTTAGTTGTGACTGTTTTCTGATCTAAGATTTCCACAGAAAAGGACAACTACAGAACTACTACTAGTACACACATGAATACTTATACATGAATGATACTTATTAGTCAAAATCTTATCATTTCAAGGTGGACGACCAAGAAGCTGACACCGCTGCTGAAACTGTTATGGACAATTGTCTGGATGATCATGAACCCTCTGCCTGTGAATCTGGATTGTCGGATGAAGAGTTCTAATTAAGTTCTTATTGTACAATTAAATACCAATATAAATAATAAATATCAATATATAAAAAATAGGATTTCAGACCTTTATATTTTGCTCAAAAGTGCCCTCAAAACGCGGGAAATGCTGTTTCAGAGTCCCAAAATCCAAAAATTTTCCGGCGGCCGGGAAATGCCCCCGCACCCCGCTGTCGAGCTTGGAACTCATGTAAGTACAGTTGTAGTTGATCTCTCCTGTGGTAGCTTCGAGGGTTTTTCGCCGGGTTCTCCTCCCTCCGTAAAATCAACACCTATCTTAGCTGTCATCCGTGGAGCGCCTTTGATACGACTAATGGACCCCGGGAAATTTTGGAAAATAGCGTCTCCAAAAACGCATTTCCTGCATTTTGAGAGTGGTCTTGAGTAATATTGCAGGATCGTTTTGTACACGTTTTGCGCGAATTTTACCGCTTGTGGCAGATAGTTGGAAATTTTGAACTATTTTTCAATCAAAACAAATTATGTAGTTCTAGTAATTCATGAGGAAAATTGCACAAAGGAAATCATTACCGTGTCGATAGTTAATTTGCAAACATGGATATTGAAAGAAGAAATTACATAAATTAATCGAACTTTCACCTCGATTTTCTCTTAAAATACCGATTTGTTTGAGATGCTATATCAAACACTCAGAACAGTGTTTCATCAGGATGTGTCCAAATACGTCGAAGTTTGTTCAAGAAACTCGGCTATCGCTTCATCAAAATATTTTCTTCAGGGCAAAAACGGCAGGTAACTTTTCTTTGTCTTGTGAGCGCTCGACCGGTCCAAACTAACAACTATTTTAACACAAAGGAAACTTTCCTGTATAAACTAGCCTTTTATAGTCGTCTGGTGGCGCACAGACTAGGATATAAGATCTGAGTATAGCTTCAAAATGCACAAAATCCTGATTCTTCTTCCCAACACATATGATCGGGCAGAAGCAGCCAGACTCAACCAAAATGAGTACGAAGTTCACTTCCTACACGCTTCAGACGATGCCGTGGATAAAGGAATGCAAAATTGTGCCTACGCTAGTTATTTGGCCGATCCTGATTTCTTGATATCCTACGTCGCTAGAGCTGTCGACTACGTGAAAGAGAATGGAATAACTGGGATTTTGTATGGCCATGATATGTCGTCCGTTGTGGCATCTGTAGTCTGCGAAAGAACAGGTCTACGAGGTCCTTCCTTAGAGTCAACCTTCCGTTGTCTTCATAAATATTACTCGAGAAAGAGCGAGAATGGAAAACTTTGGTTCGATTACATCCACCTCGATGACACTACCGAAAACTGGGAGGCTAAAATAACCTATCCTTGTTTTTTGAAAGCGCCTTTTCTTACGGCGGGCCAAGGGCACTATTGTATCCGAAGCGAGGCAGATATGGAAGGCGCTCTCGCTAAGCTCGGGCAATTAATGGCTCCTTACTTCACGGGATACTCTAAGTTTTTTGAAAAATACCTTGATCTCGAGAAGTTTCCTTTCGCGGTAGAGAATATTGCCGTGGTGGAGGAATTGGTGGAACGTAGAGATCAGTATTGCATCGAGGGGTGGATGGATGGTGATGGTCAATTTACATTGTACACTGTTGGATCTGTAATGGTGTGTCCAACGAAGCCAGGAATAGTACTCTGCTGGGTTTATCCACAATTCTCCTTAGACAAGAATACTTTATCGAAGCTAGTCAAAGACACAGAGCAGTTGGGCCATAGCTTCGGTCTTTATAACACATTCTACAGCGTCGAAGTTTGGAAACGAGGAGCTGACACAACGTTGATAGAAGTTAATGCCCGAATATCGTACGTGGCTTCTGAGATGTTCAGAAAGATGTGGGGTACCAGCATATACCAGGCTGCTGTTTATCTAGCTTGTGGTGAGATAGCCAAGGTCATGCAGACAACACCACCGGCCTCGCACAAAGACGGTGAACCAATTTCAGGCCTTTTTCTTGTGTCCACCTCTGGTGAAGGCAAGGGGAAGGATTTCATCGACTTCGAGTATGCGAGAGTTGGGTCTATTGCCGATGGTGCTTACAATAATTTTGGACCTGGTATGGGGATATTGGTTGAAGAAGAAGCGATAGTGAAACATACATCATCGAGGGGGTGTATTATGTGCTGCTTTGCTCTCCATGATTACAGCTCTGTTAATCTCTTTCAGCGTGCAGAAGAAGTAGTAGGAAAAGTTCTGTTGCAACCAGAGGACCGCGATGAACACAAACTCCAACTGCATGCAGCTTATTAAGATGAACAACGAAGCACTGAGATGTAACTTTGCATGTTGAAGGTCGGTGTAGACCATATAGAACTAGAGAGGGCACGCAGAGACTGTATACTTTCACCAGTGGGTTATTAGAGATGTTTATAAAGGTGAGGTAATACGGGCAACATTTTTCTTTAACTTGCAACGCAACTTTGTTGCTCGTATTACCACCCACCTTAAAGTGCCTATGAAACGAAAATTAAGTTTGTCTTATTTGAAAGAACACTTAAAATGGTAGAGTAACATATTTTTCATAGGCACTTTAAACAATGATTTTGTTGCGAGTTGAAAAAATTTGTTGAAAAAAGTAGACTCAAGTTCTACTTCCTGCAACATGCTGTTTCAACTTGCAGCAAAATGCGTGAAAATGTTTAAGGTGGGTGGTAATACGTGCAACAACGCTTTTCAACTTGCAACGCAACAATTTGTTGCTCGTATTACTTCACCTTTAATAAAATGTTTACCATTTTACCATTGTTTTGTATGAGTTATAGTGATGTTGCACTAGTGCATTGTAGCCATGTACTGTTATAACATAGACGTAATACAACGGCGTTTCTGATTGGCCACTGTGCGTGCTCCATAACTCGATGGAGCACGGTAATGTCAAACGAAATGAGAAACTAATTTTTAATCAGCGAAATAAATATTGTTTTCCATTGTTTTGTGTCTGATTCTCTGTTATAAAAGAAATGGTTCATGGATTGGCGTTCTCCATGGAGTTATGGATGCACTTGGGAAGTTGGAGAGCACTCAAAAATCTAGAGTTGCTCTCGGCTACGCCTCGACCAACTCTTACCCTTTTTTCGTGCTCTGCGAACTTCCTGCGTGCATCCATAACTCGATGGAGCACGCCAAACCATGAACCATTTCTTAAATATACGCAGTACACGTAAGCTAAAGTTGGTCAAGAAAGGCAAGAATGGAGCACCCCCCCCCCCCCGCCTTTTAGTTGGGTAAAAAGTTCTCACACACACGCTAATGGGAGTGGGGGGGGGGGTGCAGCTTTGGGATTTCAGTTCCGATTAAAATTTGTCAGATTTGTGCATCATGTGAAAGTTCAAATTTCATTTTAACACGCTGACAATTACTTGAATTAGTGTTGACTCGTCTTTGATAATGTCTTTCCTTTATGAAAATGACTATACGAAAGATAGTCAACAATATAAGCCGATCAACATCAAGAGGGCAGTCAGAGGCTGCATATACCTCCGCCAGCGGGTTATTAGAGATGTTTAAAAAGAAAACGAGCCATCCCGCTGACAGGCTAGCTCACGAGACCAACACATGTATGATTGAATAAAATGCAATTAGGAAACTAATTTGCAAGTGAGCCTATAAATGAAACTACGATTTGGTTTATGCTTTCTAAAATACAACAGCGAAATGGACAAGCGAAAGTAAGATAAAATGTTAAGCTATTACTTACTGTCGTGGCAATAGAAGCGTTCCTAAAATATTGTTGCAATACATTGCTCAAGTTGACCAATTCATTTCATAAGATTCATTGACAACTTCCTGTTTTGAATTATCTTTTGAATTTGATTCGTGTTTGGCAAATAATCCTGTTTCTTATTGGTTGTTTAAAAACCAGAAACCAATCAAATTCAAAACATGAAGTTAGCAATAATTTTCATCAAATGAATTGATCAACTTGAGGAATATATTGCAATGATATTTTACTAACGCTTCTATTGCCACGACAGTAAACCAGCAACCTCAGACATTCTACTTACATGAACCGATTTCGCATGTTTGATTTTGTGGATGTTACGACTTCACGAATGGTTTTAAATATGTAACTAGGAGTTTAATTCGTACTAACACAGAACAAACCATAGAGAACCAACACGATTTTATATATTTTCTGAGGGACAACTGAAAATTTGCCAATAGGGCTCAATTTTTAGTCCATGATATTCTTCAACATTAACCTTAACAAGATCTGATTTCGCATTTCGAGAAACAGCACATCTTCTTTGTCTATTTCAAACAAATACGCGTGCCCCTATATAATTTCATATACAAATTGTGCATTGCGAGTTCAATGAGCCACATTGACCCGCGACGGGGTGTTGCGCAATCGTATGTCGCGTATTTCTGGCCATGATTAAGTCACAAAGCAATCCGTAATGCTGTCCAGGATCTGAAACCCAACAGTCGTCTGACTATCCAGGGTGTTGAAGCACTAGTTACAGAGCGCAGTCTGGTTGAGGTAGACAATCTGCTCCATCGGTATGTCGTTGCTCTTACCCAACATCTGGATGAGCGCTTTACAGAAAGCCTTCCATTGTTCTCTCTGTTCTCAGTCTTTGATCCTGCCTTGTTGCCTGCTGTAGACTCAACAGAGTTTTCGGAATATGGGAGTGTCGAAATCACAGAAATTGGAAAGATTTATGTTCCAGAGAGCATACCAGAGGTGCTTGCAGAGTTCGAGTTGTCCAAGTTCCACATGGCCAAGTTTATAATTCCTGAACCCAGTAAGCTGGTAGGCGCATGAAACACAAACCGAAGTTGTGTTGAAAAAAATTATAAATATGAAGCACCTTTTCCCTCTTCTAAGTTTATTTGTAGAAGCAATCTGAGCTTGCCAATATCAAATGCCTGGCCGGAAGGCGGTGATAGCGCGATAAAAAGAGATAAAACAAGGCTCAGGTCTCGCCTCTCAAATAAAATGCTAGAAAGTCTACTTCACATTTCCATAAATGGTCCTGAAATTTGTACAGAAGAGTGCGATCAGCTCATCGAGGAAGCTGCTAAGCTATGGCTTGACAAGAAAAAGAGGAGGAAAAGTCAAAGAACACCAGGATTCATTCCTTCGTGTAGGAGAGTGTTTGTGCATGAGCACTGGTACTCAGTCTGACTCTGGGCCTATCCTACAGGTACATAAAACTGCCGATCTGATCTCTCAAATTTCTTCTTTATTTGATTATAAACTTTAAGATTAATATTGTTATGAAAATTATTATAATCATTTCACTTAATAATCAATGACACTTACTCACTGTCGCAAAAATATTTGTTTATCAGCAAGTAATATTATATATATATCTTAAAAAAATTGTATTTTATTTTTAGTTGTGACTGTTTTCTGATCAAACATTTCCACCGAAAAGGACAACTACAGAACTACTACTAGTACACACATGAATACTTATACATGAATGATACTTATTAGTCAAAATCTTATCATTTCAAGGTGGACGACCAAGAAGCTGACACCGCTGCTGAAACTGTTATGGACAATTGTCTGGATGATCATGAACCCTCTGCCTGTGAATCTGGATTGTCGGATGAAGAGTTCTAATTAAGTTCTTATTGTACAATTAAATACCAATATAAATAATAAATCTCAATATATAAAAAATAGGATTTCAGACCTTTATATTTTGCTCAAAAGTGCCCTCAAAACGCGGGAAATGCTGTTTCAGAGTCCCAAAATCCAAAAATTTTCCGGCGGCCGGCGAATGCCCCCGCACCCCGCTGTCGAGCTTGGAACTCATGTAAGTACAGTTGTAGTTGATCTCTCCTGTGGTAGCTTCGAGGGTTTTTCGCCGGGTTCTCCTCCCTCCGTAAAATCAACACCTATCTTAGCTGTCATCCGTGGAGCGCCTTTGATACGACTAATGGACCCCGGGAAATTTTGGAAAATAGCGTCTCCAAAAACGCATTTCCTGCATTTTGAGAGTGGTCTTGAGTAATATTGCAGGATCGTTTTGTACACGTTTTGCGCGAATTTTACCGCTTGTGGCAGATAGTTGGAAATTTTGAACTATTTTTCAATCAAAACAAATTATGTAGTTCTAGTAATTCATGAGGAAAATTGCACAAAGGAAATCATTACCGTGTCGATGGTTAATTTGCAAACATGGATATTGAAAGAAGAAATTACATAAATTAATCGAACTTTCACCTCGATTTTCTCTTAAAATACCGATTTGTTTGAGATGCTATATCAAACACTCAGAACAGTGTTTCATCAGGATGTGTCCAAATACGTCGAAGTTTGTTCAAGAAACTCGGCTATCGCTTCATCAAAATATTTTCTTCAGGGCAAAAACGGCAGGTAACTTTTCTTTGTCTTGCATGAGCGCCAGTGGCGGATTACCAGTTTCCGGGCCTGTAGGCTAAATAAAATTCACGGACCTCATAGTGCACTGATCTATGAAAATACTTATATCGATGCCGTATCTAGCTAGATTTAATTTGGGCGGCACCCGGTCACTCCGTCATCGGCAAATTCGGTAACGATCATTCAAGTACAGAAGACGCAAGAACCGTCTAAGGAGGTGCGGGGGCATGTCCCCCCGGAAAATTTGGAAATTTAGAGTCTCGGAAATGCCATTTCCAGCATTCTGGGGCCGTGGTCTTCCCATAATCACAATTTTCTATGAATGGCAAATGAAGCCGGAGCTAACTAGCTATTTGGAAGCACTTATTTCTAGTTCTTGAAAGGATGAGTTGGAATAACTGAACAAACGATCAGGTCTGTATACTATTGTAGAAGAAAATAAAAATCTACGCAGCTTTTTATCTCACAGACTGTCAGTTTTCTTTTGTAATAACTAGAACAAAATCAACAAATAACATTTTACATGATTCAGCACTTAATGGAGTTTTCCCGTTCGGGCGTTCCTGATATAACAAGTACAACATGATGCATTTTCATATACATATTACAAAAATGGTTTGCGGCATTTTCGTGAGGAAAATTCTTTGATAACATCCTGGAAATCGATTTTCCGGAAAACATCTGCCTCTATATTCATAATAGACAGATTGTTCAATTTCTGGTTTTCATAGTGGATCTCAGCATATTTTTGATGCGTTTCAATGCGGAAAAGGACCGCTCACCCGAACAATTGCTCACCATCAAAGTCAAATAAATCCAGAGAGCAATTTCCGCATTTGGAAAGACTTCACGCATTCCTCTTCTTGTCAGAAGACGGTACATCTGAAGCTCAATGCTGACAGCGTCATCAGACTCATCTTCATTATGTGTTGAAATTTTGCCCTTGATATATTCCCGAAAATGGACCAGCTCTTCTGCAAAAGATGACTCCAAGTCTTTTGGATACTGCTGTACCAAATTGTGTGCTTCACCTCTCAGCTGTTTTGCATCAAGCTGTTGTACGTTATGAAGAAATCCAAACTTATTCGACAAGTTAGTGTAGGTTTGTAGACGCCTATTGATCTCAGCATGTAGCCTGTCCAGAATAGGCAAGAAGACTTCAACCCTGAACCTTTCACTGGGACTGAATTCTGTCTCTTCAGCTGCACCGTCATTCAACTTCAATCTAACACTTCGCTTGCGTTTCCGACCCGTCTCTGACTTGTAGGACTTTGCTTTCGATCGCAACATTCCCTTTTTCTCGAAATCGTCAAAAGAATCTCTGAGAGAAGATGTCACATAGTTCTTCAAAGATCCCAAGAGAGTGACAGCTTCATTGAGATCCAGGTTGGTGCTTTGCAATTTCACAGACGTCTTGTGAAACCGTTCAAGAACAGATGACCAGAGTTCCAACAAGATGCAGTTCTCCAACAAATCCATCTTCTTCTGAAGGCTTGTTGCTTCTAGTCGTGTTGTTGCTTCTTCATCCGTGTCTTCTGAAATGAAGAGAAGATCTGCATGAATATTCTCGTAGCTTTGTTTTAGCTATAGAGCGGAAGTGGCTGCCGAATGAGCAGACCAACGAGTGTCACAAAGGCGTTTCACAACTGGCAACTTAGTCCCATGCATGAAGTTCATTCAACAAAATATCCCAGCGATGAATTGAGGCACTGAAGAAGGTGTACAACTTCTGAACAAAGTCGAAAAGCGCTGTGGCACTTTGAACACAGTCCACAGCACAATGTCCAACCAGATTGAGTGAATGTGCAAAACATGGAACCCAGTCTGCGAGTTCATTCTTTTCACGAATAAGCGCCTGTAAACCACCATACTTCCCGCTCATGTTGCTTGCATTGTCGTATGACTGTCCTCTACAGTTTTCGATATCAAGGCCCAAAAAGCTTAACACCCGCTGGAGCATCTCTTCCGCAGTATGCGCCTTCATGTCCAAGAAGTGGAGAAATCGTGCTACCGGACCATCTGCCAGTACATATCGAATAACGCATGCGAGGCGATCTACATGTGAAATGTCTGGAGTAGAGTCAACCGTCAGAGAAAAATACCTCACTATATACGTTTACTTCATCAACGATGAATCTGAGTACTTTCCCAAACATGATATCAATCAATTCATTACAAATCGTAGATGATAGATATGACACTGATCCTCTATACCTTGTCCTCCACGTTTCTCAATATGAGCTGCGATAAAAGCTAAGGATCAAACTTAGCCAAGAACTCCAGTGTTCCCAGGAAGTTACCATTATGGACTGATCCCAAAAAGGGCTGCCCACGTTAAGCCAAGAATCTAATTACAGCAACAACTCTTTCCAAAACTGCATTTGCGTAAGCAACTTCCGCTTTGTGCTGTTCTAAAAGTTCATTGTCCACTCGTTTTTTGGCATCAGCTCTGTTGAACAATGCAAGAGATGCGGCACGATGATTATGACTGTTTTCATGTTTTTCTATCCGTGCAACAGAATTTTTCCAGTCGCTATAACCAACACCAGCGAAGGCATTGTCATCAGAACATGCAAACAACTTGCAGGTAAAACAGAATGCACGACGTGTCGCAGGCGAGTAGCACAGCCATGAACGTTGAATCTTTTCACCATTCAACGAATGAATACGGGAGAATAAAGATTTGGAGAACCACCTCTTCTGTTTGCCATCATCTTGAACAGACTTGGAGAAATCGGCATCCATGCTGACAATCGACACTGCCACGCTCCACCCAGAATTCTACAAAGCTGTTTGTAAGCTTGTCATTAGGCCATAATCCGATGTCGCAAACTGGGGTGTGTGGGTGAGGATCAGTGTCACTGTCATTCAGAGCAAAAATGTCATCACTGCGCATGCTATGGATACTGGCTGAATCCACAGCAACTGAAGCAGGCATGTCAGGCTCATGACTGACTTCAGCTTCAGACTCACTCTCCAAAGTGTCCAGTGACTCACGTTGCAAGTTCACAGATGCTGTTGATGTAGAGGACAACAAAAGTGTAGATGCAGCAGGGCCTGCAGGGACCGGGCTCAACCATCTCTGGATCTTTGGAATCCGCTGAAGTTCAGCCTCCTGTCGACGTTTTCACTCCTCTCGCTCCGTGACTTTCACATTGCCTGGCTTGTGTTGGTAACTTATAGCCGAGTAGCTCACATAGCGTATAGGGGCACTACACTGACTGCGGTTTGAATGACTGCAGGACACTGGTCAGCGGATAAATCCAGCAATGAGAAGGGAGTACATGAATGCTGAGCTATGCGTCATTAAAGACAAGTACCGTACTACGACTGTAAAATGGTAGACAGTGACTGTCTACCATCTTATTGCTTTATTAAAATTTAAATAATAAAATAAATAATAATACTAAAAAAATGTATTCTCTGGAAATTACGGGCCTCTTGCAAGCCCGGGCCTGTAGGCTTCAGCCTACTCAGCCTACTGGGTAATCCGCCACTGATGAGCGCTCGACCTGTCCGAACTATTAAACAACTAGTTTAACACAAAGGAAACTTTCCTGTATAAACTAGCCTTTTATAGTCGTCTGGTGGCGCACAGACTAGGATATAAGATCTGAGTATAGCTTCAAAATGCACAAAATCCTGATTCTTCTTCCCAACACATATGATCGGGCAGAAGCAGCCAGACTCAACCAAAATGAGTACGAAGTTCACTTCCTACACGCTTCAGACGATGCCGTGGATAAAGGAATGCAAAATTGTGCCTACGCTAGTTATTTGGCCGATCCTGATTTCTTGATATCCTACGTCGATAGAGCTGTCGACTACGTGAAAGAGAATGGAATAACTGGGATTTTGTATAGCCATGATATGTCGTCCGTTGTGGCATCTGTAGTCTGCGAAAGAACAGGTCTACGAGGTCCTTCCTTAGAGTCAACCTTCCGTTGTCTTCATAAATATTACTCGAGAAAGAGCGAGAATGGAAAACTTTGGTTCGATTACATCCACCTCGATGACACTACCGAAAACTGGGAGGCTAAAGTAACCTATCCTTGTTTTTTGAAAGCGCCTTTTCTTACGGCGGGCCAAGGGCACTATTGTATCCGAAGCGAGGCAGATATGGAAGGCGCTCTCGCTAAGCTCGGGCAATTAATGGCTCCTTACTTCACGGGATACTCTAAGTTTTTTGAAAAATACCTTGATCTCGAGAAGTTTCCTTTCGCGGTAGAGAATATTGCCGTGGTGGAGGAATTGGTGGAACGTAGAGATCAGTATTGCATCGAGGGGTGGATGGATGGTGATGGTCAATTTACATTGTACACTGTTGGATCTGTAATGGTGTGTCCAACGAAGCCAGGAATAGTACTCTGCTGGGTTTATCCACAATTCTCGTTAGACAAGAGTACTTTATCGAAGCTAGTCAAAGACACAGAGCAGTTGGGCCATCGCTTCGGTCTTTATAACACATTCTACGGCGTCGAAGTTTGGAAACAAGGAGCTGACACAACGTTGATAGAAGTTAATGCCCGAATAACGTGCGAGGCTTCTGAGATGTTCAGAAAGATGTGGGGTACAAGCATATACCAGGCTGCTGTTCATCTAGCTTGTGGTGAGATAGCCAAGGTCAAGCAGACAACACCACCGGCCTCGCACAAGGACGGTGAACCAATTTCAGGCCTTTTTCCTGTGTCCACCTCTGGTGAAGGCAAGGGGAAGGATTTCATCGACTTCGAGTATGCGAGAATTGGGTCTATTTCCGATGGTGCTTACAATAATGTTGGACCTGGCATGGGGATATTGGTTGAAGAAGAAGCGATAGTGAAACTTACATCATCGAGGGGGTGTATTTTGTGCTGCTTTGCTCTCCATGATTACAGCTCTGTTAATCTCTTTCAGCGTGCAGAAGAAGTAGTAGGAAAAGTTCTGTTGCAACCAGAGGACCGCGATGATCACAAACTCCAACTGCATGCAGCTTATTAAGATGAACACCGAAGCACTGAGATGTAACTTTGCATGTTGAAGGTCGGTGTAGACCATATAGAACTAGAGAGGGCACGCAGAGACTGTATACTTTCACCAGTGGGTTATTAGAGATGTTTATAAAGGTGAGGTAATACGGGCAACATTTTTCTTTAACTTGCAACGCAACTTTGTTGCTCGTATTACCACCCACCTTAAAGTGCCTATGAAACGAAAATTAAGTTTGTCTTATTTGAAAGAACACTTAAAATGGTAGAGTAACATATTTTTCATAGGCACTTTAAACAATGATTTTGTTGCGAGTTGAAAAAATTTGTTGAAAAAAGTAGACTCCAGTTCTACTTGCTGCAACATGCTGTTTCAACTTGCAGCAAAATGCGTGACAATGTTTAAGGTGGGTGGTAATACGTGCAACAACGCTTTTCAACTTGCAACGCAACAATTTGTTGCTCGTATTACTTCACCTTTAATAAAATGTTTACCATTTTACCATTGTTTTGTATGAGTTATAGTGATGTAGCACTAGTGCATTGTAGCCATGTACTGGCTGTTATAACATAGACGTAATACAACGGCGTTTCTGATTGGCCACCGTGCGTGCTCCATAACTCGATGGAGCACGGTAATGTCAAACGAAATGAGAAACTAATTTTTAATCAGCGAAATAAATATTGTTTTCCATTGTTTTGTGTCTGATTCTCTGTTATAAAAGAAATGGTTCATGGATTGGCGTGCTCCATGGAGTTATGGATGCACTTGGGAAGTTGGAGAGCACTCAAAAATCTAGAGTTGCTCTCGGCTACGCCTCGACCAACTCTTACCCTTTTTTCGTCCTCTGCGAACTTCCTGCGTGCATCCATAACTCGATGGAGCACGCCAAACCATGAACCATTTCTTAAATATACGCAGTACACGTAAGCTAAAGTTGGTCAAGAAAGGCAACAATGGAGCCCCCCCCCCCGCCTTTTAGTTGGGTAAAAAGTTCTCACACACACGCTAATGGGAGTGGGGGGGGGGGGGGGGTGCAGCTTTGGGATTTCAGTTCCGATTAAAATTTGTCAGATTTGTGCATCATGTGAAAGTTCAAATTTCATTTTAACACGCTGACAATTACTTGAATTAGTGTTGACTCGTCTTTGATAATGTCTTTCCTTTATGAAAATGACTATACGAAAGATAGTCAACAATATAATCCGATCAACAACAAGAGGGCAGTCAGAGGCTGCATATACCTCCGCCAGCGGGTTATTAGAGATGTTTAAAAAGAAAACGAGCCATCCCGCTGACCAGGCTAGCTCACGAGACCAACACATGTATGATTGAATAAAATGCAATTAGGAAACTAATTTGCAAGTGAGCCTAAATGAAACTACGATTTGGTTTATGCTTTCTAAAATACAACAGCGAAATGGACAAGCGAAAGTAAGATAAAATGTTAAGCTATTACTTACTGTCGTGGCAATAGAAGCGTTCCTAAAATATTGTTGCAATACATTGCTCAAGTTGACCAATTCATTTCATAAGATTCATTGACAACTTCCTGTTTTGAATTCTCTTTTGAATTTGATTCGTGTTTGGCAAATAATCCTGTTTCTTATTGGTTGTTTAAAAACCAGAAACCAATCAAATTCAAAACAGGAAGTTAGCAATAATTTTCATCAAATGAATTGATCAACTTGAGGAATATATTGCAACGATATTTTAGGAACGCTTCTATTGCCACGACAGTAAACCAGCAACCTCAGACATTCTACTTACATGAACCGATTTCGCATGTTTGATTTTGTGGATGTTACGACTTCACGAGCGGTTTTAAATATGTAACTATAGGAGTTTAATTCGTACTAACACAGAACAAACCATAGAGAACCAACACGATTTTATATATTTTCTGAGGGACAACCGAAAATTTGCCAATAGGGCTCAATTTTTAGTCCATGATATTCTTCAACATTAACCTTAACAAGATGTGATTTCGCATTTCGAGAAACAGCACATCTTCTTTGTCTATTTCAAACAAATACGCGTGCCCCTATATAATTTCATATACAAATTGTGCATTGCGAGTTCAATGAGCCACATTGACCCGCGACGGGGTGTTGCGCAATCGTATGTCGCGTATTTCTGGCCATGATTAAGTCACAAAGCAATCCGTAATGCTGTCCAGGATCTGAAACCCAACAGTCGTCTGACTATCCAGGGTGTTGAAGCACTAGTTACAGAGCACAGTCTGGTTGAGGTAGACAATCTGCTCCATCGGTATGTCGTTGCTCTTACCCAACATCTGGATGAGCGCTTTACAGAAAGCCTTCCATTGTTCTCTCTGTTCTCAGTCTTTGATCCTGCCTTGTTGCCTGCTGTAGACTCAACAGAGTTTTCGGAATATGGGAGTGTCGAAATCACAGAAATTGGAAAGATTTATGTTCCAGAGAGCATACCAGAGGTGGTTGCAGAGTTCGAGTTGTCCAAGTTCCACATGGCCAAGTTCATAATTCCTGAACCCAGTAAGCTGGTAGGTGCATGAAACACAAACCGAAGTTGTGTTGACAAAAATTCTAAATATGAAGCACCTTTTCCCTCTTCTAAGTTTATTTGTAGAAGCAATCTGAGCTTGCCAATATCAAATGCCTGGCCGGAAGGCGGTGATAGCGCGATAAAAAGAGATAAAACAAGGCTCAGGTCTCGCCTCTCAAATAAAATGCTAGAAAGTCTACTTCACATTTCCATAAATGGTCCTGAAATTTGTACAGAAGAGTGCGATCAGCTCATCGAGGAAGCTGCTAAGCTATGGCTTGACAAGAAAAAGAGGAGGAAAAGTCAAAGAACACAAGGATTCATTCCTTCGTGTAGGAGAGTGTTTGTGCATGAGCACTGGTACTCAGTCTGACTCTGGGCCTATCCTACATGTACATAAAACTGCCGATCTGATCTCTCAAATTTCTTCTTTATTTGATTATAAACTTTAAGATTAATATTGCTATGAAAATTATTATAATCATTTCACTTAATAATCAATGACACTTACTCACTGTCGCAAAAATATTTGTTTATCAGCAAGTAATATTATATATATATCTACAATTTTAAAAAAAATTGTATTTTATTTTTAGTTGTGACTGTTTTCTGATCTAAGATTTCCACAGAAAAGGACAACTACAGAACTACTACTAGTACACACATGAATACTTATACATGAATGATACTTATTAGTCAAAATCTTATCATTTTAAGGTGGACGACCCAGAAGCTGACCCCGCTGCTGAAACTGTTATGGACAATGCAGCCGACATGGACCCTGCTATACTGGAATGGACCCTGCTGCTGACGTGAATGACATTCTATTGTTAATAAACGTGTCCCCTGATGATTGTCTGGATGATCATGAACCCTCTGCCTATGAATCTGGATTGTCGGATGAAGAGTTCTAATTAAGTTCTTATTGTACAATTAAATACCAATATAAATATTAAATATCATTAATATTATATGGCAGCAGCGCTGAGAGGTCCGAATACGGAAATCCTGTAATTTGATTGGTTCATAAGCGGTCGGATATTTCCCGTATCCGCCCGCTCAGAGCGGAATCTGCCGTTCGAGACCGTAAGTTAATTTTATAAACAAAATGGCAGTCAGTCATGTCAATATATATCGGAAACAAGATGGATTATAATTTCAGAACTACTCATTGTTGAAATATATCGTGCAGGTATGTTGTTAGAAATTTTATAAGCTTTCATTTGATGTATAGTTCGAGTTTCCACGTTTTGTGAAAGTTTTTAAAATGTCCAAAACGTTCGTGACATTGTTCGTAAATTAACATTTACTTCTCACAAGTATTAGAATTCCAGATGATTTTTTATTCAAACTACCTAACGTACGATCTTGAGCAATATGTCAAACAAAAGCAATTCAAAATTACTATTTGGGGTAGAAAGTTCAGGATTCTAGCTCAACGGAAAGTACTTTAAAAATGGGAGAATGTCTGCCATTTTCGTTTAGTTCGCAAGAAAGATGGATCGAGTTTTAACAGAACGTTCACAAGATTTATGGCCATATAATAAACTACTTATTGACCTCGCTTGTTCGGTCTGTACTAGTGAAATATCGTACCTCTGTTTTTTGGAAAAACCTCAACTCGCTGCGCTCGTCTCCGTCCGTACTAAAAAAACATCGGTCCGATATTTCACTAGTACAGACCTCACGCTCGGTCAATAAGTAGTTAATATATAAAAAATAGGATTTCAGACATTTATATTTCGCTCAAAAGTGCCCTCAAAACGCGGGAAATGCTGTTTCAGAGACCCAAAATTCAAAAATTTTCCGGCGGGCTATGCCCCCGCACCCCGCTGTCGAGCTTGGAACTCGTGTAAGTACAGTTGTAGTTGATCTCTCCTGTGCTAGCTTCGAGGGTTTTTCGCCGGGTTCTCCTCCCTCCGTAAAATCAACACCTATCTTAACTGTCATCCGTGGAGCGCCTTTGATACGACTAATGGACCCCGGAAAATTTTGAAAAATAGCGTCTCCAAAAATGTATTTCCTGCATTTTGAGAGTGGTCTTGAGTAATATTGCAGGATCGTTTTGTACACGTTTTGCGCGAATTTTAGCGCTTGTGGCAGACAGTTGGAAATTTTGAACTATTTTTCAATCAAAACAAATTACGTAGTTCTAGTACTTCATGAGGAAAATTGCACAAAGGAAATCATTACCGTGTCGATGGTTAATTTGCAAACATGGATATTGAAAGAAGAAATTACATAAATTAATCGAACTTTCACCTCGATTTTCTCTTAAAATACCGATTTGTTTGAGATGCTATATCAAACACTCAGAACAGTGTTTCATCAGGATGTCTCCAAATACGTCGAAGTTTGTTAAAAAAACTCGGCTATCGCTTCATCAAAATATTTTCTTCAGGGCAAAAACGGCAGGTAACTTTTCTTTGTCTTGTGAGCGCTCGACCGGTCCGAACTAACAACTAGTTTAACGCAAAGGAAACTTTCCTGTATAAACTAGCCTTTTATAGTCGTCTGGTGGCGCACAGACTAGGATGTAAGATCTGAGTATAGCTTCAAAATGCACAAAATCCTGATTCTTCTTCCCAACACACATGATCGGGCAGAAGCAGCCAGACTCAACCAAAATGAGTACGAAGTTCACTTCCTACACGCTTCAGACGATGCCGTGGATAAAGAAATGCAAAATTGTGCTTACGCTAGTTATTTGGCCGATCCTGATTTCTTGATATCCTACGTCGATAGAGCTGTCGACTACGTGAAAGAGCATGGAATAACTGGGATTTTGTATAGCCATGATATGTCGTCCGTTGTGGCATCTGTAGTCTGCGAGAGAACAGGTCTACGAGGTCCTTCCTTAGAGTCAACCTTCCGTTGTCTTCATAAATATTACTCGAGAAAGAGCGACAATGGAAAACTTTGGTTCGATTACATCCACCTCGATGACCCCACCGAAAACTGGAAGGCTAAAGTAACCTATCCTTGTTTTTTGAAAGCGCCTTTTCTTACGGCGGGCCAAGGGCACTATTGTATCCGAAGCGAGGCAGATATGGAAGGCGTTCTCGCTAAGCTCGGGCAATTAATTGCTCCTTACTTCACGGGATACTCTAAGTTTTTTGAAAAATACCTTGATCTCGAGAAGTTTCCTTTCGCGGTAGAGAATATTGCCGTGGTGGAGGAATTGGTGGAACGTAGAGATCAGTATTGCATCGAGGGGTGGATGGATGGTGATGGTCAATTTACATTGTACACTGTTGGATCTGTAATGGTGTGTCCAACGAAGCCAGGAATAGTACTCTGCTGGGTTTATCCACAATTCTCGTTAGACAAGAATACTTTATCGAAGCTAGTCAAAGACACAGAGCAGTTGGGCCATCGCTTCGGTCTTTATAACACATTCTACAGCGTCGAAGTTTGGAAACGAGGAGCTGACACAACGTTGATAGAAGTTAATGCCCGAATATCGTACGTGGCTTCTGAGATGTTCAGAAAGATGTGGGGTACCAGCATATACCAGGCTGCTGTTTATCTAGCTTGTGGTGAGATAGCCAAGGTCAAGCAGACAACACCACCGGCCTCGCACAAAGACGGTGAACCAATTTCAGGCCTTTTCCTTGTGTCCACCTCTGGTGAAGGCAAGGGGAAGGATTTCATCGACTTCGAGTATGCGAGAGTTGGGTCTATTGCCGATGGTGCTTACAATAATTTTGGACCTGGCATGGGGATATTGGTTGAAGAAGAAGCTATAGTGAAACATACATCATCGAGGGGGTGTATTTTGTGCTGCTTTGCTCTCCATGATTACAGCTCTGTTAATCTCTTTCAGCGTGCAGAAGAAGTAGTAGGAAAAGTTCTGTTGCAACCAGAGGACCGCGATGATCACAAACTCCAACTGCATGCAGCTTATTAAGATGAACAACGAAGCACTGAGATGTAACTTTGCATGTTGAAGGTCGGTGTCCTCGGGTCTTTATATAGCATACATCCCTCGTTCTCGGGATTTATCTATTACTTAATAAAAATCCCAACCGAGATTCGAACTCAAGGTCTCCGAATCCACGCATTGACGATCTGACCACTGAGCTATTGAAACACGGTCAAGACATTCAGAGATTTTCATAATTGGCCAACGCCGTTCATCTCAAGTCTCTTTACATGAAAGCCATCTCATCTTCACAAGGTAAAGCGGAACCCCCTCAAACGACTTCCTCAACTAGAGGAGCTAACCACAGCTCTTGTATATATACATGCAGGAAGCGCCAAAACAATTTTGAATTGAATTGAATTGAATTGAAGAGAGGGTTATTTGAAGTGCATGCCTATATATGGCACGAAAGGTATCTTTGTCTCATTTGAAAGAACACTCAAAATATGTAATAGATAAATCCCGAGAAACATATATATACAACTATATAAAGACCCGAGGACGCACAGCGTCCGAGGGCTTTATATCGCATACATCCCGACGTTCGAGGGATTTATCTGACTTAATTTATTATTGAGGAGGTTTTCCAACAAAGTTTTGTCTACTTTTTCCATGCACCTTGGACAAAGATTTTCCTTGTTTTTCTCTTCATTTCGTATCTAATTATTATTCAAGGGCTTTATGCGATATAAAGCCCTCGGAAAAACAAAGAAAACCGACTCGATAATAAATTAATTATATATAAATATATTTAGAATATATATATAAAGTAAATGGTTTGGACCGTAGGAGTTTTAGTAGATGCTTCTATAAAAGTTGATCGATTGTATTGTAGTATACTGTATACAGTGCTGTGAGTAACTTCGTTACAAGTAACTAGTTACAGTAACTAGTTACATTTTTAAGTAACTGTAACTGAAACTAGTTACTTTTTCTGAAGAAGTAACTGTAACTATAACTAGTTACTTTTTGAATAAGTAACTATAACTAGTTACTTTTTTAAAGAACTGTATCTAGTTACAATATTTGGTTCAAAAATGTGACTAGTATAGTTACTGATTTTCAGTTGAGGATGTCATTCTTTCTTGATAAAAATGGTTTTGATATAATAATAAAGGTACATATGTATACACATTTGACTATTTCTGCTTAGTGACAACTATATTTAGGCATTTAGCTGTAAAAACATAATTATGGTACTGGCATCTAAAACTAGTAATTTCTTTGTTGATTCTAGTAACACGGACAAAGGAACTGTAACTTTGTAACTAGTTACAAAATTTTTGAAGTAACTTTGTAACTGTAACTATAGTTACTTTCTTTTCATTGTAACTTTTATCGGTAACTAGTTAA
>JAWNZC010000416.1:3757500-4142500 GCA_035771165.1 Paragorgia papillata | reverse complement strand
AAGCTGAAACCGACTGTAATTTCCTTTGGATTTTCTTCATGAATTGGAAAAGTGGGTGGGGTGGTAACTGGTTGGATGCTGCGAAGCCAAGGGACATTTTATAGTCTCAGAAATGATAAAACAAAGCAAGTTTTTTAAAACAGCTTTTATTTCTTTCATTTTCAACACGGTTTTCTTTAACAAAAATGGTGAGACAGTCTAGTACTCATCTCCTTCTTCTTCACCTTCCGCTTCAACACTGTCGACACCAACTTCTTCATAATCTTTTTCCAAGGCAGCCAAATCTTCACGGGCTTCAGAGAACTCCCCTTCTTCCATTCCCTCTCCAACATACCAGTGAACAAAGGCGCGCTTGGCGTACATGAGATCAAATTTATGATCCAAGCGAGCCCATGCTTCTGCGATGGCTGTGGTGTTGCTCAACATGCACACGGCACGCTGGACCTTGGCCAGGTCACCACCAGGGACGACAGTAGGTGGTTGGTAGTTGATACCGACCTTGAAACCAGTAGGGCACCAGTCCACAAATTGGATGGTACGCTTGGTCTTGATGGTGGCAATTGCTGCATTCACATCTTTTGGCACCACATCACCACGGTACAGTAAGCAGCAGGCCATGTACTTGCCATGACGGGGATCGCACTTTACCATCTGGTTGGCAGGCTCGAAGCAAGCATTGGTGATCTCTGCTACACTAAGCTGCTCGTGGTATGCCTTCTCTGCAGATATGACAGGAGCATAGGTGGCCAATGGGAAGTGAATACGAGGATAAGGTACCAGGTTGGTCTGAAACTCAGTCAGATCCACATTCAGGGCACCATCAAATCGTAGGGATGCTGTAATGGAAGACACAATCTGGCCAATGAGACGATTCAGGTTGGTGTATGTTGGTCGTTCGATGTCAAGATTGCGACGACAGATGTCATATATAGCTTCGTTGTCAACCATGAAACAACAGTCGGAGTGCTCCAATGTAGTATGGGTGGTCAGGATGGAGTTGTATGGCTCAACCACAGCAGTTGAGATTTGAGGTGCTGGGTAGATGGCAAACTCTAGCTTCGATTTCTTCCCATAATCAACAGAAAGACGCTCCATCAATAGGGATGAGAAGCCAGAGCCTGTACCACCACCAAATGAGTGGAAGATTAGGAATCCTTGTAGACCAGTACATTGGTCAGCCAGCTTACGGATTCGGTCCAATACCAGATCAACAATTTCTTTGCCAATGGTATAATGGCCACGGGCATAGTTGTTTGCAGCATCTTCCTTGCCAGTGATAAGTTGTTCAGGGTGGAACAGCTGCCTGTAGGTACCAGTCCTCACCTCATCTATTGAATAATAGAAAGGAATAAAGTTAGTACAGTAGTTAAGAGCAACAAACACCAACACAGTTGTATTCTGAGGTGTATGAAATGGGATATACCTATCCACCACACAGTTTGATAGCCAAGTTAATTGTTTTTATATTTTGTTTGAAAAACAAAACAAAAAAACAAACAAGAATAAAAAATAAAGGCAATAAAAAAATAATAATAAAATAAATAATGATATAACATAATATATAATATTATAAAATATAAATTAATATATAATATAATATAATATATTAGTGTTTATGGGATGAAAATTTGGCCATAACTTTTTTAGCTCTATTTGAAAGAACTATTAAAATGTTGAAGAATGGCGTTCACACTTTTTCAATATCTCTTTCCATTCTCGAGTTATTCACATTTTTTAAAATGGCCTGATGGTGGCTCCATACAGTTTCTTGAAAAATGGAAAATACAAGTTTGAGAGTCCAAAAGACGTGATTAAACAATTCGGAAAAAGAATAAAACTAAATGTTATGCATAGTTAAACAGTCTGATAATCAAAAACTGTTACCAAATAAATAGCAACAGTTGTTGCTATGGCAACAATGACGTTTCAAAATGGCTCTCAATTACCTTCAAACTAATTTAATTCGAAAAAAACTTTGGGGATCCCCAATTTTTTTTTCATTAAAACTTTCCTTGAAGTATGAGTAATCAATAGCCCAATTTAAAAAAAATTCTGTAGAACGAAATTTTTAAAAAATTAACAAACATGATTTTTCCGGGGAAAAAATTATTTTTTCTACAGAATTTTTTTTAAATCGGCCTATTGATTACTCGTACTTCAAGAAAAATTCTAATGAAATAAAAATTGGGGGTCACCAAAGATTGTTTTCGAATTAAATTAGTTTGAAGGGTAATTGGCAGCCATTTTGAAACGTCATTGTTGCCATAGCAACAACTGTTGCTATTTATTTGGTAACAGTTTTTGATTGTCAGAATGTTTAACTATGCATAACATTTAGTTTTATTGTTTTTCTGAATTGTTTATGCACGTCTTTTTGACTCTCAAACTTGTATTTTCCATTTTTCTAGAAACTGTGTGGAGCCACCTTAATTGTTTTTATTATATCTAACCTTACGTACTATATTTCGTTAATTGTTTTTATATTTTGTTTGAAAAACAAAACAAAAAAAACAAACAAGAATAAAAAATAAAGGCAATAAAAAAATAATAATAAAATAATGAAATAATACAATAATAATAAAATAAATAATAGAACTAATATTTAAGAAATAGAAAATGGCCGCCCGTGTTTATATAGCCTGATGCAAACACGAGAGTCAGTTGGGAGAATTAGCCTTTCCGAAGTTCATAGGAAGTCTGGTGCCGAACTCGCCCCAAATGGAATTGTGGGGCTGAATTTGGGACGAACTTTTATAAAAAGTAAATAAAGTTATATAAAAAATAGAGATGGAGTCAAATTCAGACGGTTTTAAACTTGAAGAGACAGATATACCTGGTGCAAAACTTCAAAAACCGGTTGAACAATGCACAGTTGCGGTATTAAAGCGGTGGTTATTGTGTCGTGGTGCGAAAGTCAAGGGAAAGCGACAAGATTTAGTGCAAAGGTTTGTGCACTTAATTTTAATATGTTTTTCGACCTGACGATCATGTATTCAAGTTTCATTTGCTCATGTGTATATACGATGTAGCAGCTTAATCTTTTCCAAATAAGGCAAAATATATTTAATTGTTGGCGTAAAACCAGGAATATTGTTATATTGAAGTCATTGAACTAGTATTAAACTGTATTAATATACTTAAAGTTAAAGAAATTATTCATAAGTTGATAAATGCTGTTTTCTTTAAAAATACAGGGTCAATGATTACATAAATAATGGGCTGGACAAAAATATAGTTGATCCAGATGATGGTGTAAATTTGGCAAAGAAAAGACTAGAGCTTGGCCTGGCCGAAGAAATTCACCCTGAAGTGAATGAAAATTTTCCTTCCACTGGGTTCGAATGTGGGACAACCAATCTCCCAAGAATATCTTATCGCAACATTTGGAAGTATTTAATAGATGACGTAGAATTGAAAAAGCAACTGTCCACAGAAAAGCCTATAGTGAAGGGGTATAACTTTTATAAATCTGGTCATGTTTTTCAGATTTTCTCAAAAAAGGAACAGCATAAACATTATGTTTTAAGTAAAGTACTTCCATCAATGAAAAAAGGTAAAATCTACACAGTTAAAATTATCCTTGGGTCAAATGGTGATATTTCTAATGCCTTCTGTTGCTGTCCAGCAGGGGTGGATGGTCGCTGTAACCATCTTGCTGCAACTTTGTTCGCATTAGAAGACAAAACTGCTACAGAGAATGGTATGGTGGCTGCTAAGGTACAAAGCAGAACACCAGAAAACATACCTTGCACATCAAAGCCTTGCAAATGGAATGTTCCTAGTAGAAAACGCAAGCTAGAACCACAACCAGTTCAGTCTGTGAAATTTCAAAAACATGAATATGGCAAGGTAACTAAACATTTTGCAAAGGAATATGGTGACGTTCGAGCTCCCCACCAAAGAAGTACTACAAGTAGTGACTTGAATGCTTTCTATAACAAAGTGAAAGAGGTTGAGAAAAAGACTGGCAAGCCAATGGGTCTAAGTTTAATATTGCCTCATGATCTTCCCAAAGATACTATTAATTGTGCTGATGCAGCTGAACCACAGGTTGTTGTAGGAAATATGCAGCACCCTGATGAATATATGTGGAAACTTACCTCACCAGACAGGCCAAATCCAATGTCATTGGATGAAATCTCTGCTAAGGCTGAGCGAATCAAGAAACGCCTGTTTGATTCAGCCAACAATTGTGATACAATTGAGAGTAAAACCAGGGATCAACATAATTGTATGCTGTGGTACAATGTGCGTAAGCCCAGAATAACAGCATCACAGACAAAAAGATGTCTTTTGAAAGAAAACACAAGCCCAACAAAAGCAATATCTGAAATACTGATGTACAAACCAAGGGTTCAAACATGTCACATGAGGAAGGGGATTGAAATGGAAGCAAATATTATTGAGTGGTTTAGTAAAGAAACAGAAAACACTGTAAAAAAGTGTGGATTTTTTATATCTGAAAGTCACCCCTACTTAGGTGCCAGTCCTGATGGAATCACTGAAAAGGGAAATTTGATTGAAGTAAAATATGTAGCTTCTAAAGAAGGTGAATCAATGGAGGATACCCTCGGCAGACTAGGGATCTACAAGAAAGATGGAGCCAACATTCAAATAAATAGTAATCATAAGTACTATTATCAAATGCAACAACAACTTTTTTGTAGTAATTACATAGCATGTCATTTTGTTATATCAAATGGTATCTGGCTGCACTCTGAAATAGTTGAATTCAATAATGTTTTTTGGAACAATGTGATTACACAACTTGAGAAGTTCTATTTCACTAACATTTTCCCTGAGTTAGTGTATCCCAGGGTACTTTACAATGAGCCACGTTGGAATAAGGTCATACCTTTTCCAACAGTAAATGTAAATACTGTATGTAATTATGCTAGGTTTGATCATGAGGAGTAAATATAAAGGTTATTGTAGTGCAATTGTGCAAACATGGTATGTAATCTGTTTATCTGCAGTCTGTGGGCCTCAGTTCATTTTTCATCAGGGTGGGGGGGAGGGGGGGCTAATGGAATTAGGGGGGTTGGCCATGAAAAAAAGGTGGGGCACATGGATTTTACTTGTTAGTGGAAGAGTACTTCCAGTTAATGGCCATAATGGTTAATCAACATTTAAAATTGGCAGTAGCCTAACACTGACAAGTAAAATCATTTGGTGTTAGACAGAGTAAAATATCAAAGTAGGGCAAATTTCCATCCATGTGGTTAACTATGCATATTTTTAAGAAAAATAAGCAGTACACATTATTACAACAGTTGTCCTATTTGTATGCAAAAGTAAATAAGAGGAGTTTGCACCATCCTTCCAACTCAATAAGCTATACTGTATGTTACTTCTTTCATGTTTATGTGATCATTGGAGGCCTGAAGTTTGACAAGCATGCAATAACAATCCATGCATCAGAAGCAATACTAGAAGTAGTAATAGGGATGACTCGATCAAAATAGTGGCAATTTTTTAAGCGTTCCATGTAACGTTCAACATGTATTCGCAAGCTGGCCACTTTCTTGTTATGGTTAGTTTCTGTTTTTGTAAATTGACACTTGTCACTTAGGAAATTAGGCATGACTAAATGGGCACCAATAGCAGCCAGCTGGTCCTGGATTAAAAATCCCTTGTCTGCCATGATAAAATCTCCTTTGTGCATGTGACTAAAAAATCCTGACTTCTCGACAATATCTGGGTCACTTATTGATCCACAATACAGTTCGCTAGCAAATGATACAACACCGTTTGGAGTTATTCCAATAAGTGCTTTCATTGTTGTATGTGCCTTATAGCTTGAATAACAAACAGACTGTTTGTCAAGACTTGACAGAGATTCCATTTTGATCTCTGTGCAATCTATGATGCTAACTAACTCAGGATACAGTTCTTTAAATACAGGGGGCATATAACATTTCAGTTGTTCCTTGCTTGGCCACACAATACACAGTGGCTGTAATTCGCACTTCATGAATCTTATCCATGTTCGAAAAACTTCAGAAACTGTAGACACAGATAAACGAAACCTCTCTGCTAGATCCCTTTCAAGAAGTCCAAGCCTTAGTCTTAAAAGAACAAGTGTAAATTCTTGCCATAATGATAGTTTTCGCTTGGTACCACATTTTCTCCCGTCAAAGTTCAATCTGCGACGACCACCATAACTTAGGTTGGCAGCTTTTTCTTTTAGCATGTCAAAGCACATAACCATTGAGGAATAATTTGGAAATCCAGTAAAAAATGATATGTCATCATCAGTCTTTATGAACATCAATATCAAATTTAGGTTCATGTTCAAGTTTATACTTCAATTTATCCAATTGAATTTGTAAGAAGTTTACCTTTTCCTTCAGTATTTCAGCCTCCTGCTTACATGCATCATGAACGCCATTCACTTCCTTCCCATCCATGTTTTCCTTGTTTATAACATTGTCATTGCTTTCAGCAAGAATGTCGTCGACTACGACTACGTTTTCAGCGCCACTGCTGTTTGTACACGCGTCTGTGTGATCCATTGTTATCGAAGAGCTAGTCTTGGTCTTGCATGTTTTGGATCTCGACGGCAACTCGTGTTTAATAATTTCACGGCGTCGTTTGACAGGCTTTGACCAGGGGGAAATAGTTGGAAGTTGAGTTCGACATACCCTTTCCCCTCCGGGAAAGTGTTTACCACATATCTTGGTATTCGGTGAAATGTCCTTGAGATTATCATTTCGTATTCGTCTTTTATACTCAGCAAGTACTTTAGGGTCTCTTGGAAGACTGTGGAACTTCAGTTCAGGAGAATTTCGCCAGGTATTGGCACAGTTTAGCACACAACAATTGAACTTCCCCATTAAAAAATATATTTTGTTATGCAATTTTCGATTTTTTCGTTCGTCCCAAATTCAGCCCCACAATTCCATTTGGGGCGAGTTCGGCACCAGACTTCCTATGAACTTCGGAAAGAGGAATTCGAAAGTTTATGTGAACCCGAGCCGTAGGCGAGGGTTTACATAAGTACTTTCGAATTCTCCCAACTCACTCGAGTGTTTGCATCAGGTTATATAAACACAGGGCATCCATTTTCTATTTCTTTTATGAAATACGGCTAAAAAATGTGCCGTGACATCACAACCGTGTTTACATAGCCTGATATAAACACGGTAATTGACCAATCACAGCGTGCGTAAGATGCAACCTATTTTATAAATAATATTATAAAATATAAATTAATATATAATATAAAATAATAATACATTTAAAGTGTTTATGAAATGAAAATTTGGCCATAAGCTCTATTTGAAAGGCTATTTAAAATGGTGAAGAATGGCGTTCAATATTTTTCTTTCCATATCTCTTTCCATTCTCGAGTTATTCACATTTTTTCTAATGGCCTGATGACGTCACTAGTTGGACACAGCATTATAACAAAACTTAAACATTATTCAACCAAATCACTTGAAACTTTGTACATGCACACTTGATAAATCTAAACTATTTGGCGCAAATTATTATGTTTCTATGGCAACACGCTAGTTTCCATAATGAAATTATATAATGAAATTACATAATGAAATTGTTGGTTTTCTGATATAAACATCAACCTATTTGATGGAAAACTTATATTTCTATTTCCAATAGCTTATAAAATGCAATTGACTAGCCAAAAACGAAAAAAAGTTAATTACCATGGCAGAAAATGAAGAATGTCTATCTTGCAACAGAAGGGCCTGGAAACTAATGTGTTGCCATAGCAACAATAATTTGTGCCACAAAGTTTCAAGTGATTTGGTTGGATAATGTTTAAGTTATTATACGTGATTTTCTGATTTTTTTTATGCTGTCCAACTACAAGTGACGTCATCAGGCCATTAGAAAAAATGTGAATAACTCAAGAATGGAAAGAGATATCGAAAAAGTGTGAACGCCATTCTCCATCATAAAAAGTTATGGCCAAATTTCCATTTCATAAATATAAATAATAATAATAATAACAGCAACAACAACAATAGTAAATTATAATATCACTAATGATTAAACAATATTATTAAAAACGAAAAGAAAATATTTATACATGGAGCTACGAATGCAAAAAATTTATTTGCTACTAAAAAGCTATCGTCTCAGATACTCGGAAGTTATTTAGATCAAATATAGCCTTCAGACTGTTGTTGTTGCGACTTGCGTGTCATATTGAAAATAATTCTTGTTTTATAGTCTTGTCCAAAGAATTGAACAGTTTACAGTAAAAAGCAATTATCAAACCGTTATTAAAAAATAATTATCAAACCGTTTATAAAAGAAAATTAGATGAATTTATAGCATAAACAACACGCCAAATTCTGTCGTGGGAGAAAGAAAATTATACAGAACAAAGAATTCGCTTCTTGTTCGGGCGAAGCCGACTATTTACGCTTTTCATATTTTCATTGACCACATTTCATAATCCTAACTTTTCTTAACTTTTACGGTAAAGCGGTTACAAAAAGGAGTTTAGACTAAAAACTAAAGAGTTTTAAGCGTCCGCCGTTCGGCTTCATTCCCATTGAAACAGCAAATTTTTTGACAGTTTTTCAAGCGTGCACACTGCCATACAAACAACAAAAGCACCAAGGTTTTGTTTTCAAAACGAAAAAGTCGTCCTACCTACTACGGTTGGCTCCAAGTCAACAAACACAGCACGGGGTACGTGTTTTCCAGCGCCAGTTTCACTGAAAAAGGTGTTGAAGGAGTCGTCTCCGCCTCCGATAGTTTTGTCGCTCGGCATTTGGCCGTCAGGCTGAATGCCGTGCTCCAAGCAGTACAGCTCCCAACAAGCGTTTCCAATCTGGACCCCGGCTTGGCCGACATGAACTGAGATACACTCACGCTATAAAAAAGAAGAAAAAAGTATATGGACAAGGTCAAATATGCAATCCCTTGAGTCAGATGACAGATGTGACAGTTGTAACCCTGCCAAGAAAGTTGTCATACTCAGACGAATATTTACTTAAATCCTGTCAAAATAACCGAAGGACGAACAATATGTAAATATCTACTCACCATTTTAAATAGAAATCGGCTTTGAAGCGTAAAAAAGTTTAAAAAACTTGGGCAAAAAACACAAATCGACAAGTTACAAGTAACGATAACCGTTGTGATTCGCAAAGTGATGTCCGTTGGCAAGGCGGGAAAGTTTTGTCATCCTCAGATACAAAAACCCGCTTGACCAGAAAAGTTGTTTTTTGATTTTTTTCGTCATGGAAACTCCAATCAGAATAGACAATTCCCATTATAGCAAAGCATCATGGGAAATGTGGTAGGCTTCACTTGCAGGCGAAATGGCCGCCGCGAAGCGAGCATTTTGCTTGTGAGAAGAATGGATTCTTTTAAGCACATTTTTTGTAGCGCAGGAGAATTTCGAAAAGGGCAATGTATTTGTGGGACTATAAAGAACGTTGTGTGCCAAAGACAGCGAAATCAGAGCAGAAATGGACGAGAAAATTGCTATAGAGCTATTGAAGGAGTGAAGAATATGCGAGTAAATACGTTCCAGAAGGGAGGTTTCTCTCGACGTTTTCAGGTGAGTAAGCTTAGTGAACATAGGACAGCTCATCATTTTGCCTCACAGACATGTGTGTGTTGTTGTTCTATCGCGATCTCGTGTTTTCTGAATTACCAAGTGTTCTGTAATGATTTTTTCGTTTGTTGAAATTGACAACTTTTGGCGACGATGTCTGTCATTCGTTCGATTAAGCATGTCCCGTCTGAAGACAATGTTTTTAAAGAGTCTTTACATTTTTTGGCGCGGAAACAACCCGGTTTTATCGGCAACGGCACTGGCACTTTGTAAAAACACCAAGAAGAAAGCGAAGAAAGCACTTTTGCCTGGGTTTCTACTGTTGTTTTTGATTTCTATTCTGTTTCCTTTGTTTTGGTCGGTTCATATCCTGTCAAATAAACCAGTAGGTTCTAGAACTATTATAGGCTGTAAATATATATTCATAACTATAAATTCGTTTAAAACGTTGAAAATTTACCGAGTTTTGTTGCTGTGTCGTTGTAGGCAACAAGCTTTGTAAAACTCAAGGGGTGGTGGCAGGGGTGCTACACCCCCTATTGGGGAACCATAGCCCCCCCCCCAGGCCCCATCGGGGAAAACTTACCAAGTTGTCAGGGAATCTGAAAGGAAAATTGTATTTTTGTCAATGGGCAAAGAACTTTTTAACTGATTAAGCCAGACAAGTAATTAATGCTTTTGTGAAATAAAACTCCAAATCCCCCTACTAGCCCCCCTGTTAGGGACCTTAGCCCCTGTGTCGGGGAATTCTTGGCACCACCCCTGGTAAAACAGTGACTTGGAAATTATAATTTAAGGCTATAGATAGTCTATAAACTCTGTACAACATTCTTTAATCAGATTTTTCTCAGTGTTCTCTCCATAGATAATATAGACTGTAGACAAATTTTAGTAGTAGTTTTATAAATCTTGATAATTAATATTAAAATTTTTAGGTAGGTACTGTATATAAATCTGTAAATAGTGAATTGTAAAATATATAATTATATAACTCATATATAACTGTAAATAGGAAATAGGTTTTAGTATTAATTTATAAAATGGATAATGAACCATGTACTTCAATGGAATCAGACAAAGAATTGACAACTTTAGGAGCCAAAGGAACTACATCTTCAGAAAGGAAGAGAAAAGGAGGTGGAATATCTTACTGTATTCCTACATGTACATGATAGCAACACAAAATGAAATCCAGAACTTTCATTTTACCAATTTCCAACTGACAGAAAAAATTTCCAACTGAGAAAGATCATTGTGGTTGCTCCATTGAAGTACATGGTTCATTATCCATTTTATAAATTAATACTAAAACCTATTTCCTATTTACAGATATATATATATATGAGTTATTGATATGCTTTTATGTAATTATATATTTTATAATTTACTATTTACAGATTTACACTGTATGTACAGTATCTACTATATTATCTACGGAGAGAACAATGAGTAAAATTTGATTAAAGGATGTTGTACAGAGTTTATAGACTATCCTATAGCCTTAAATTATAATTTCCAAGTCACTGTTTTACCAGGGGTGGTGCCAAGAATTCCCCGACACAGTGGCTAGTAGGGAGATGTTCTCCAGAAAATTTGAATGTCTAGAATAGCTTCTCAGGGTGAAATTATCTGTGTTTCTACACAAGTTTTATTTCAATTCACTATTAAAGTATTACCATAGCTGACCGGGTAAGCGCCCTCCCCAGTACACTGGGAAACTGATTTCCCAGTGTACCAAGGAGGCACTGGGAACGAGGATGGCACCCTCCCCCACAATGTTTTAATTTTTGTTAAAGGTAGGCGCTTACATCTTACATGAGCAGTGGGTGCTTACATGAGCAAAATGTGCCTTATATGAAAAACCAATTTTACATGTTTTAAGTCAACACAACACTCTGAAATATATATGAAAACAAACAAAACCATTTTAATACTCTTAATTATTAATATATTGAAACAAACAAAACTATATTACAAAATATGAATTTAAAAATATGTGTTTATATGGTATAAAAGTCTATAATAGATCATGTTCGTCAAACCCATCAAAGTCTGAATCTGAGTCCAAGTCAAACAATATGTCCCCAAGTTCTCCAGGTAGGTCGCCTTTGTCTAATGCAGGAAAGTTGTCTGAAACAAGATCATCTTTGGTCCCTTTGTGAAGATGTGGTCAGTTGTACTGAGAGAATGTTTAAAAATAGCCTGGAAAATTACTTTCTCCTTAAACAGGGGGGTGGGTGCTTGCTTCAAATGGGCACTTACCTGGTCAACTATGGTAATTATTTGTCTGGCTTAATCAGTTAAAAAGTTCTTTGCCAATTGACAAAAATACAATTTTCCTTTCAGATTCCCTGACAACTTGGTAAGTTTTCCCCGATGGGGCCTGGGGGGGGGGGGCTATGGTTCCCCAATAGGGGGTGTAGCACCCCTGCCACCACCCCTTGTGTTTTACAAAGCTTGTTGCCTACAACACAGCAACAAAACTCGGTAAATTTTCAACGTTTTAAACGAATTTATAGTTATGAATATATATTTACAGCCTATAATAGTTCTAGAACCTACTGGTTTATTTGACAGGATATGAACCGACCAAAACAAAGGAAACAGAATAGAAATCAAAAACAACAGTAGAAACCCAGGCAAAAGTGCTTTCTTCGCTTTCTTCTTGGTGTTTTTACAAAGTGCCAGTGCCGTTGCCGATAAAACCGGGTTGTTTCCGCGCCAAAAAATGTAAAGACTCTTTAAAAACATTGTCTTCAGACGGGACATGCTTAATCGAACGAATGACAGACATCGTCGCCAAAAGTTGTCAATTTCAACAAACGAAAAAATCATTACAGAACACTTGGTAATTCAGAAAACACGAGATCGCGATAGAACAACAACACACACATGTCTGTGAGGCAAAATGATGAGCTGTCCTATGTTCACTAAGCTTACTCACCTGAAAACGTCGAGAGAAACCTCCCTTCTGGAACGTATTTACTCGCATATTCTTCACTCCTTCAATAGCTCTATAGCAATTTTCTCGTCCATTTCTGCTCTGATTTCGCTATCTTTGGCACACAACGTTCTTTATAGTCCCACAAATACATTGCCCTTTTCGAAATTCTCCTGCGCTACAAAAAATGTGCTTAAAAGAATCCATTCTTCTCACAAGCAAAATGCTCGCTTCGCGGCGGCCATTTCGCCTGCAAGTGAAGCCTGCCACATTTCCCATGATGCTTTGCTATAATGGGAATTGTCTATTGGGAGGGATACCTCCTATTGGAGGAAAGTGCACGCCATCAAACACGGGGGGGACGTCATAGCTAATAAAAAACCTGTTTGGGTTTAGCTTGCGCGCCCGCGCGTACTTTTGCGCAAGGCCACAGCGGAGTTGCCCAAGCGGAACGAAGAAAACAAAATGGCGGATTTTTGTGTTGGTTAGTTGGTATACTTGGTAGACGAGAAAAATTACCTTTTTGGTTGTTTAAATAGGCATGGACAGGGACTTTGATGTAATAGGGAGGTACAAAGCTATTGGGAGTAAATTAAAAAGGTATTATTTTGTACAAATGCGAATATACACTGCTATATTGTGACATAATTTTTGGCACGTGCCAGAACTTAATATATCATTATATTTGAATAGTCATATCAAGTCTTTACGCCAACAGTTGAGCAATTTATTTTTAGAATTGAGATTAAGAACGACGTATTGCTTTTTACAGGCGTTTTCTACGAAAGCCTAACGTTGCAGAAGCTAGTCAACAATTCGGTAAAGTTTTTTTAATGTTTACATGGCGACAAATTCTATGAAATAGAAGTAACACCACTTTATTTAATTTCTTAACTTTCAACAAGTCGAAAGTTTTGCAATAAATAATAAAAGTGGTGTAATACAAGTGCTAGACATTGTATTCACAATTGATGGATTCAATCAGCAACCTGCAAACGCTTTATCACAATTCCTCGGTGGGTTGCCCTAAAAAATAGTTTTAAATGCCAAACTTTGGATAATGCAAGTGTTTGCAAGTTGCTGATTGAATCCACTAATCAAAATTGCAATGTTGCATACATATCAATAGTGCAAAGTCGTACATACACAAGAAAACATTCGGTTTGACTATAAATATGTATACAAATGTGTTGACAACTTGTCAGTATTAATTCTTTGGATGTTTGCATGGTGACAAATTTTATTAGAAGTGAGAATTTCTTGAAACACCACATTTATAGACCTTTTTGACACAAACCATTACATCATGAAAAAATAATTGACCCGTGCACTGTATGGGTCAAGTATTTCTTTTCAATTTAGTCCTGATTACCCATGATACATTGGTTTGTTGAAAAGGTCTATTAGTTACTTACAGTATAAACAAAAAATAATGTGCAAGTTTGTAATTTGGTGGCCGAGGCATTTCTGGCTTGGGCAACTTACATCGATGACAGCCAATTCACATTCTTTTATACATTTATATCAGCATTTCCTGCCACGTTCTTGTGTAAAATGGGTTTTTTTTCAATTATAAGCCTTATAATCCCAAGAACGAGGCTGGAGGTTAATTTAAATGCATATAAAAGATATGAATTGGCAGTCATCTTTATAAATAAGATGTATTACTTCCATTAACACTACACTACATGTACTCTTAATTAACAGTGATTTTAATATTTTCTACCAAATATGAAATATATATGTATACACTTTTTATATAGAATACCTATCAAAAACCTTACAACAGCAAGAATGCTCACAATATGCAGGATTTTGTTGCTTGGCTAAGGCAAGGTAAGACTGCCAGAGCTTATACCAGGCAAGTCAGGGCTAAAAATAACATTTCATGTTACGCTGGTCATGGTGACTGGTCAGTTCCAATTGTGACCGGTCAAAGGTGATTTTTGACCAGTCAAATTTCACAAAACACCCCCCCCCAACCCCCCCCCCCCCCCCCCCCCCCCCCCCCCCCAAAAAAAAAAGGGAAAAAATAGAAAATAAATACCAACAACAAAAAACAAAAACCCACAATACAACAAAAACATGTAAAGTATATTCTACGCTATATACTGTATAAGCTAGCACCCCCCCCAAAAAAAAGGGAAAAAATAGAAAATAAATACCAACAACAAAAAACAAAAACCCACAATACAACAAAAACATGTAAAGTATATTCTACGCTATATACTGTATAAGCTAGCACTGATATGAACGTTGGTCGTACAAAGGAAATGCATGCATAGTTCACAATATATATCACATTATGAACCGGCGTTATACAAATTTGAGCGGTCACATTAGGAATTTGGCCGGTCATTGACCGGTGACCAGCCATTATTTTGAGCCCTGCAAGTATATTCCAAGAGTCATTCCAGAAAATATCCGTATTCCCCCACAGAGGAAATGGCAACTTGGTCCTCCCCTCCTTTTCAGATATCCTACAATAATTTAAGTAAATCTGTGGTTAATTTTACTAGGCATGAGCTGATCAAGAAAAATCAAATTTACCAATTCAATAAATTCCAGTATGATTTTCAATCTCACCGATAAATTTTTTGAAAATTTATCGGTGGTTACCAATATTTGTCAACAAGAGTTCTTGACACTTGAATTAATTGCAGTGAAACACTAGTGAAACATAATATTGTATATTGTTTGGCAAAGATAATGTGATCAGTAACCATCAGTCCTCTGCAAGTTGGACAGTTTAAGTTGAAATATGAAAAATGAAATGCAATTTATTGATGGAAGTTTGAAATAAAAAATGTTTTACCAAACACAAAATATGTCATGTTAAACATGATGTACCTTATCAAGTTAATTAAATTTGACAGTTTCTTTGTGGAATCACTACAACTTGGTATTTTTCTTAACAAAGAAAATGAAATTCACAAGTATAAAAGGCAGAATGGTATTTATCAGATCACTGATATATATGTCTACATGTACAGTACATGTATGTGATTGGCCAATAACCAATCAGCCTGAAAGTTGCTGATTGAATATTGGCTTCTGCTGATTAATTTTTTATTATCGCCTCATCCCTAAATTCTACCCCCTCCCCCTTTGGACAGCACAAATTTCCATCCATGGGGAGCATGGATCTTTTCTGAGACAAGTACCTATTTATTTTTTTGTGGGCCTCACGCAAAGAATTGCTTGGAATGCAGTTGATAATCATGATATATGTACAGTGTTTCATATAATAGACCTTATTCCAAAATAATAATAATAATAGTAATAATAATAATAATAATAATAATGTTGTGAGATGCAACAAAATGTTATATACATAGAAATTAGACGTTATTATAGTCAGTTTCAGCTTGCCTTTGAAATTTGTTTGTCAACATTTGTTGGAAGGTTGGGAACTAGGTACAGAAGTTTGTGAAGTTCATTATAAAGTTCGAATTTAATAAGCTTTAAATTGAATTCCTTTGGTGAAATCACGGAGTAGGAGATTATATGTTGTATAGTGTGGTTAAACAGAAACAAATTGCCAACTTAAATTTGTATCTACAGTGTACTGTACCTCACAATGTAGTTCTGAACATTGCAACGTAAGTTTGGAATGTTCATTTCAATTATACGTTTTGGATTTGAAAAGCATGCTGAAACTGACTATAAGTGTTTGCTAGGTGTTCAAACCTGCCCGCTGGCTAACAGCACTGACTCTGGTGGCCACAGTCAAATTTGAGGCCTGCATTTTGAATGAACTCCGTATTTAAATTAAGATGCATGACATTTCTCTCTTGATTAAAAATGAACAATTTTCCTGGTTATAAATATAGTCTGGTGTTAGACAGAGTAAAATATAAACATAGGTACACATAGTGTACATGCAGATACTGGCTTAATTACCGTAGATCGCATCCTCGTTCCCAGGGCCTCCTTAGTATACTGGAAAATCAGAGACTCTGGTCAGATACGTAACGATTGAAGCGTGTGATTAGCTGGATGAAGGTTATTGTCTAACACAGGAAGTGAACGAATATATTTTCAACTGTCAAACAACGCTGTGAATAGAGTGAAGATTATCGCTCAGAGAACACCAAAAAAGTCTAGGAATAAGGCCAACAAAGAAGGATTCCTAAAGCGAGAACTGCAATGAGTTCCATCATTTAACTCTCAAACTCCTGACAATTTTAGACGCTAGCGTGACTTGGTGACTCATTCGTCGGTGATGCCAAATTATGTTTGTAAACAACCTACCTTTGAATAGCATTTTGGTAAGCGAAATTGTGCTATTTTGTCCAGCGAGAAGAACAGTAAACACCAAACTTTTCGGACGTCATAATAAAGCAACTTTTCTGCAAATAACTGAGTGTATCACAAAATGTCCATGCTCGCACCCAGGGCAATGTGATATATTCAATGACTCAATGTCCTAGAATCTAGAGGCGCTTTCCAATTGACAAGGTTAGACCGATCAGTCCGGCCAGAATGGACTGGCTTTTGATTAGGACCAAATTTTCCAGTCAGACCATCCCAGGTCTCAAACGAATCGTGTTCCATTTAACCGGACTGACCAGTCTAACCGTGTAAATGGAAAGCCCCCTAGGACATCCGGTTTTCATCTGACCAGGGCCTCCGATTTTCCGGTGTACCGAGGAGGCCTTGGGAACGAGGATGCCGTAAACTGTATCTCAGCAATGGACTACAAATTGACACATGCAGTCTTTTAATAAATTAGAGTGTGTACGTATATGTACTGTAGCTACAGGTAATCTATTTTAGTCTATTTATGATATATTTTCAGATGTGAAAATACTTTGGCCAACTCTAGCGGTGAAGTTGAAGCTTTGTCACAGGCAGGTTGGTTGTGCTTGTCGATCAGTTAATTATGCTGTTGCATAACCTTTTGTTAGTAAGTGGTGAAACGAAGAGCCTATTAAATAACACCCCTCTCCCATTGTTCACCACAAAGATCAGTGTTTGGTGCACTGTAATCTACCCATAGTCGTACAGGGGCGCAACTAGAAAATTTCGAGGGCGTGGGTTCAACGCAAAAAAAGGGCAGAGTCGTTCAGTATTCTAAACAATTTGCAGTGCCGTAGCAAGGTGTAAAAAAATGGGGGGAGCGGGCAGTAGTGGCAATTATTGACCGCATTTGTAGGGGGGTAAAATTTTTGATCTAGAAAAAATCTAGAACCTCGGAAACACCATTTGCAGCAATTTGAGCAAACTTTTTCATGTAATTCTACAGCGAGTATAGTTCAAATTTTACTGTAAAAACGAAGAAATTATCACACCAACATACCCTACAGGTTGCCAAAATCCAGCTCTATCTCTATGATTGGTTCAGGGAATTGAAGCCTCGACAGACGACACTTCACAAAAGTGAACATATTAACATATTTTAGGGGTTGCGTTGCTCCGTCTGAGATTTTGAGTCGCTTAATCTTTCAATAATTAAATACCAAGATGCCTCTGCCCTCGAACGCATGAAAAGTTCGACATTTGGTCTTAGCCCTATTTTGCACAAATTTAAATTCAGGTTATCAAAGCAGGCAAAGAACTTTATCTGCGAAAAATTTGGACACTCAACAACCACAATTGTATTGCGTACTACAACAGACGGTTAATTATCTGTTTATCTAATGTCTAACCTAGTATTAGAGGTCTCACAAAAAGGGCAGGGGTTAAAAGGGGCAGGGGTTGCATCCCTCCCAACCTCCCCCCCCCCCCTAGTTGCACCCCTGGGTACCAAGGGCTACAGAGTTTGAAGCAATATAAATACAATCTGTTTTATATTTACAGCAAGATTTTTCTTACAAGCTGAACAGGATGCGTTGCATCTCAAATGCCCTGTGTTTCAGGAACATTTAACAGAGGCGGTCCATTGCTATAATCAAGCTATAAAGGTAATAATTGTAACGTTTGGTGGACGTTCGTCAAGCTCAATTACTCAGAAAAGATTTGTCAGCTTCCGACAGGGTTTCAACCTGCAACCTTCTAATGATAGACCAGAGGCTGGAGGGGGAGTATTGTCACCCGAGCGGAGAATTTACGAAACCAACTTTTTTTAGTGTAATTTGGGGTGTAGATTACGATTTTGCATGTTGATTAAGTGTTTGAGAGGGCGTTTCCGAGAAACGGGGGGTGAAAGGGGGGGTCTTTACCTTATCAGTTTTACCTTAAAGGACATTGGAAGTATTATTTAAGTTTCTCTCATTTGAAAGAACTCGTGAAATGGTATAGTAAGACTCTTTACAATTTTCCCATATCTGTCTTAGTTTTCGAAATATTTTGGCCAAAATCAGCGTGCAGTCCGCCATTTTGTAGATCGTGAAATATATGACAAAGAGTGAGTAACTGTTTGTATACGTACCTTATTGATCTGTTTACATTCTTTCAACCCATTTCAGCTCAAAAATACAGTAGATGAAGAATTGGATGAACACGTTTCGTGAATCTAAATGATTCAATGTCTATTGATATGAATAAATTAAATATTTCAAAAATATTTCAAAAATAAAGACAGATATGGGAAAATTGTAAAGAATCTTACTATACCATTTCACGAGTTCTTTCAAATGAGACAAACTTAAATTATACTTCCAATGTCCTTTAAAGTAAAACTGATAAGGTAAAGACCCCCCCTTTCACCCCCCGTTTCTCGGAAACGCCCCCTCAAACACTTGATCAACATGCAAAATCGTAATCTACACCCCAAATTACACTAAAAAAAGTTGGTATCGTAAATTCTCCGCTCGGGTGACAATACTCCCCCTCCAGCCTCTGGACTATGACCAGTTAGACCCCTTCTATTAACCGTGGTTAGACGCTCTTGAGCCACTGAGGCTCAGATGGAGTGCTACAGTTGCAAATTCATAGTCATATGTGCTCCTAAGTGGTAGCGTTTCCATATGAGATGGAGTTAAAGTATACACGTAGTGCATGTGGTACGTTTGCGAGCTTGGTGTAATGTAACAGACGTTTGGTGGACGTTTTGGCAAGTTTATCAATTACCAGGCAGAGTAAAAAGTACGAAATAACACGTTTTTATACTGCTTGATAATACTAAGAAATGCAAAAACTAAGCTTCTAAACCTTGTACATTGTTCTTCGCCGGCTTGATACCAATAGCATTAAAAATTAAGTTTGTCTAATTTGAAAGAACTCGTAAAATTGTAATAGAAGATCCTTTACAACTTTTTCGTATCTTTCTGCGTTTTCAAGATTTTTCAATTTGTTTGATATGTAAATGAGATGGTCTCTGACGTCAGGAGTGGGGTAAAATATTTTCATTCAGAGCAACATCACTTACATATCTAACATGAAATGTTCAGCGTCGCAAGGAGTTTTTATGTGCACAGTTTCAAATGATTTCGCTGAACAAACTTAGAGATATAACTGGTTTTGCTACATGTGAAAATATTTTACCCCACACCTGACGTCAGAGACCATCTCATTTACATATCAAACAAACTGAAATATCTTGAAAACGAAGAGAGATACGAAAAAGTTGTAAAGGATGTTCTATTACAATTTTATGAGTTCTTTCAAATTAGACAAACTTAATGTTTAGTGCTATTGCCCTTTAATTACAAGAAAGTATTTTAGAGGGCCGGCCAAGGCTTAAAAATATTACTTTTCATGGCAGTTTTTGTTACAAGCAGGCAACCATGCTAAATCATATCGGATAGTGCATACTTTGAAGGTGAGGGGTGTTGGCAGTCGTGATTATTGATTTATATACTAAAATTTCGAGCTTTTTGAAAGCACAATGTGATGGATGGGATATCTGTAAAGCGATGCCTATTTACGTTTATTTTCCGTCTATTTTCTGTCTGTTCTTTTTTATCTTTCATTGGTTGAATTATAATTTTTGTTCTTTGTCCATTTATTCATTTCTTTCATCTAGGTCCACTGCAGCCATGGAAACTTAAACCTGGCAGCTTGTCTTTGTTTGGAATTAGGGAATGCCTTGAGCGTAAGTTTGCTTGGTCAAAATATTTATTAAATACCCAATCAACAATGAAGAAAATTGGTTGAAATGTTATTATCCGGAAAATTTTCGTCGCAATACTCCCTCAATCTTTCTTTCTCAACTCAAGGAAATGAAACGTTACTCCGAAGCAGTGGGTTACTTTCAACAAGCTTCAGAATTACAGCACAAGGTAAGCTGTGGCTAACAGACGTGTTTGCTAGACAGTCGTCAAGCTCATGTACTCTAAATAACTATATAGATACTTTTCATCTGACGTCACGGCGGCCATATTGGTGTACCGAAACAATGAAATGGCGTAGCCTAGTCTCTAGGCCTTCCTCGGTTAACGCGTTTCGGAAGTGATCCGAACGGACCCGCTGGGGAAGGCCTATAGCAAAATTCGTAAACACTTTCACTTTACAGCTTGGTTGTTTATTGAGGAAGAGTTGTGATATTATGATCTTCTAAGTGTTTTCCAACATTTAATATTCCATCTGCATAAAATAATACAAGCTTGCTCACCTCGGATCGACGAAGTTTCACTAGCTTAGCTTTCTTATCACTTAGTAGCTTTCCTTCTGCAACCGCCTAAAGTTGAAAGTTAAATAATTACATTTTCATTCCGAGCTCCAATTGGAATATATTCCATAATTCCCTTCTTTCGATCGCCAAGATCTTTGGTAAAATCTTCACAGACATCCTTGTACTTTTATACAGTCGCTCAGTGTTGTATGCTAGATCCCAGGAACACTCGAAGGGAATGTTGCTAGGCCTTCTCCAGACTAGTTCCTAGTCCTCTTTTCTCTCGAACGTATTTTGGTGACGTCACAGAATAGGCATCGAGCAAGAGGACTAGCGGAAAATGTTCATCTTTATCTATCATCACATGAATCCTGCTGGAGCTCGGATTCTTTAATCTTTATGAACGAGGGCACTTAAACAAACTTCTTCTTGAGAGCAGACAGCAAATGAGTAGGTTTCTTTGTTTTACATTACGTTAAAAGGTTGTTACATACGAGGCTTTATACTGAAGTATAGTGTTCGGCGTGGGAAGTGATTGTGTTGAAACACATTTATACAAATCGAAATATGCTATTTTAACGTTTCGGCAGTAGACCAACCTTGCTATATGATGTTATAAAGAATTGTGCAGACCGACGTGAGTGTTATCTGCCTTGGTTTTCCGCCAAACGGCCGTTTGGTGCCTGTATATAAAGTTGGGGCCAGATTTGGGGCCAAGCAAAACATTTTATTCCAGGCCTCTCACAATTCGGTCTGCCGCTCGACGTTAAAAAGAGAGGCCTGGGAACCAGGCTGGGCCTTCTCGTTTCCAGCCTCTCCCCAGTCTTCCCAAGAACCCAAACCGACTACGCGGTCAAGCACATGACGGAAACGAAAGGCCTAGAAACTAGGCTAGAAATGGCGGCCATATTGGTGTACCATCTTTATCCTATGGGAATTTAGCTCTATTCGTAATGAAAAATTTCGTATTGTTTCACCACCCCCAATGGGGCCACCGATCACGTGAGTGGAAACGATCCATTGTAGTGCCCTGACGAGTAGCCGCTGATCGGCTCACGTTAGGGAGCTTTATATTCTGCGTGTCACATTTTGTGAAATCTGTACGCTAGCCCGCGGAATCGTACGATATAGACGCTTTTAATAAGTGTAGAGTACGTAATTTTCACCCTATGACGTCAATTCCTTTTCAAGTACGGAAAATGACGTGCTCTGCACTTAATATTAAAAGGGTCTATAGTCCGCGGAATCGTAAGCCACAGACACAGAAACAAGGGCTCTGGGAACGAGAATGCAAGCGACGTTTTTGACGCCAGGGATAATTTGGGCGGTTTTTTGACGACATGTCGGAAAAGCAAAGCATTCCGCAAGTAATGCAATTTTGACACTGGTTCAAATTAATGTGTTTGATCATAATATTGTGATAAATTTGTGTTTATTCTGGTTGTGAGTCGGTCGGTCGTTCGTTCGTTCGTTCGTTCGTTCGTTCGTTCGTTCGTTCGTTCGTTCGTTCGTTCGTGCAGAATCACTAGCACGCCTAACAGGGCACTACTCTTTAGCACTGTGTCTGGTTTACATTTGAAGTCACAACAAGAAGTCGCGTTCAATGTGTGGAAAATCGTTTGATTTCGATAAGAAATCTTATAAAAATTTAAGACCAAAACAGACCAAATGGCTTTGGTTTGGTTTGATTAATATATTCATGTGATTATACTGAATATGAATAACCAATCAGAAGCCGCGCCTGGATTCAGGGTGCATTGACGTCATCAGTATGAAATTTTAGCATTGGAGTCGCAGACGCTTTGGGGGGATTGTGCGGGAGCCGTAGGTGTGCAGCTTCTTTTGCAGGCTACGGTCCCACAAGGCACGCAAGAGCATAGAGATCATATAAATACTAGAGGGGGAATCCTATCTTAATTTCAGTCAACCGCGGGTAACCAATTGAACGCCGCCATCTTGGATTTTTTGGAAGGCAAACATTAGGCGCGTTGGTTGGCAAAGGACTGGGTCTAGTACATTTGACAACCAATTGACTGAAATGTCATAGGTAATGGCGGCTGCCATGTGGTTATCAAATTTTCCCGCCAATGCCCCCTCTAGTATTTATATGATCTCTATGCGCAAGAGGGGGTGCGACCACCCCACCCCCATTTTTAAGGGGTTGCGTGGCAAATTTTGGAGGTCAAATGTTACTTCTACTTTCTACTTTTTCTCTGACGCCTAAAAATGTAATTTAAAACCTTAATATTTTGGTCAAAAATCTCGCCAGAGTACAGGAAGTGCCATTTTAGAGACCCTAAGTTCAAAAAATTCCCGGGGGGCATGGCCTACCCCCGGAGCCCCCTAGATTTGTGTCGTCAATTTGTGATAAAGCCGACATCCCTTTCAAAAATCCTGGTTGCGCCCCAAAGTAAAAGGGAAGAACGATCTGGATTGTATTCAAACTGAGACTTCTTCATTTTTCTTTCAATTAGACACCGTTGATTGCTTTGAATTCTATGAAATTAGCAGCAAGGTGCAAGCTGGATATGGGTGAGTTTTTAGCTCACTGAAGGTAGAAGTATGCGTATCTAAAATAAGCTATATTTAACTCTGGTAGCTTAAATACGATGAATTGTGGAAACGCTACTTTTATTTTTATTTCCTGAGCTTTTGATTAAACTGAAGTACACTACACTACACTACACTACACTACACTACACTACACTACACTACACTACACTACACTACACTACACTACACTACACTACACTACACTACACTACACTACACTACACTACACTACACTACACTACACTACACTACACTACACTACACTACACCGCACCGCACCGCACCGCACCGCACCGCACCGCACCGCACCGCACCGCACCGCACCGCACTACACCGCACCGCACCGCATCGCACCGCACCGCACCGCACTACACCACACTACACCACACCACACTACACCCCACTACACTGCACCACTGCACTGCACCACTGCACTGCACCACTGCACTGCACCACTGCACAGCACCACTGCACTGCACCACTGCACTGCACAGCACCACTGCACTGCACCACTGCACTGCACTGCACCGCACCACACCACACCACACTGCACTGCACTGCACTGCACTGCACTGCACTGCACCACTGCACTGCACTGCACTGCACTGCACTGCACTTCATTGCACGGCACTGCACTGCACTGCACTTCATTGCACTGCACCACTGCACTGCACCACTGCACTGCACTACCACACCGCACTACACCACGACACATTACTCAACACCAGCACCACAGCACACCACACTACACACCAGTACCACAGCACACCACACATCACACCAGTACCACAGCACACTACACCACACTACAGCACAGCACACTACACCACACCGCCTTACACCATACCACGCTACACCACACCACACTACACCACACCGCCTGACACCATACCACGCTACACCACACCAATACAACACCACACCATTCGTACGCTATACGACACACTACACCCCTCAACTAATCTAAACGTTTAAACTGAAAGCGACTTGCAGCCCAACAAAACTTTACAATATCCAAACTGAAAGTACCATACTAACCAGCTTGTACAGGGAGAATTGAGAAAACTTCACTTCCTTTGTGAAGAAGAAGAATTTCAAATGAAGTCGAATCACTGCTGTAGAGAAACGTTTTCTGACTGCCCCAACCGGGAATCGAACCCAAGGTGTCTGGTTTAACGTACCAGCGCTCTACCACTGAACTATTGGGACTCCCGACTGAGACAGTCAGAAATATCCATATATTTCTGACTGTCTCGGCCGGGAGTCCCAATAGCTCAGCAGAGGCGCAAAAAAAGGGCAAAGTCGTTCAGTATTCTGAACAATTTGGGACTAAAAGCCAGTGGCGTGGGAAGCAGAGATTCTAGGGGTGTCCGGGGGCATGGTTCCCGGGAAAAATGTTTGAATTTTGGGTCTCTGAAACGGCATTACCTGCAATTTTCGGTTGCGGAAATTTTTATTTTGTTCCCGCATTATTTAAAATTTATCATAATTATATTCAGCCTAGCTTAATTTTCAATAAAACACAGCTTTTTAACTTTGTAACATTGCAAAAGATATGCAGTTTAATAAAAGAGCCCCCCTCAATGGGGAAGGGTTCACTGGAGCACAGTCTCTGCAGAGTTTCCACCCGCACCGGTACCACCCGCACGAGAGGTCTTATTTAATTTACATATTCACCAAACCTTCTATACTCCACAAACAATCTGTTGTTCATGCATGTGGGAGCGTATTTGTGTCATTTTGGAACAAACTGCGCAGAATCGCCGTGTCCAAATTGATATTTTCTTCCATTTTGTTTAATTCGCCATTTCCAGACAATCCTGGACAAAAGTGCTTGGGACACCATGCGAAAATCGGCAAAGTGGCACAACAATTTTGTCCACGATTGTAGTATTAGAGGTCTCACAAAAAGGGCAGCCTAGTTGCGCGCCTGCTCAGTGGTAGAGCGCTGGTCGGTTGGGGCAGTCAGAAAACTTTTCTCTACAGCAGTGATTTGGCCTCATTTGAAATTCTTCTTCACATATATTCGCTGCTGAAGGACAACTGAATGTTTCACTTCCTTTAATTAACTTGTTATTTCATGAAATTTCACGGTGTAATTGCTAAATATGCACATTATTTTAATGTTGATTGTAGGTGATTACGATGGTGCTTTATCATCGTTCACAGAAATGGTGTATCTGGTTCATGAGAGAGGTTGGTTTGCGGGATTAATCGTATAATACCATGATCGCCTCGGATTATTTTGTTCTCCGAGGGAATGTAAACCTCGTATTTCCCTCATTGCTCGTGCAAGAGGGAAATTTTTCCTTTGTCTTCTAATTTTCCAGTGCATGTTGATGAGGGAAAATTGGAAGACAAAGAAATCCTTTGTCTTCTTCTAAATTTCCCGCTTGTATATATTTTCCCTCATCAACATGCCCGGGAAAATTAGATGCAACTTCTCTGATCAACCGTGTAAATTTCCTGTCGGTAAGATTCTCAAAGTTTTCCTCGGCGATCATAATATTACAAACTAAGACCATGACTTTTCGGGAAATTAGCGATTAAATTTCCCCTTTGCCTCGGGAAGATTTGTAAAAGTCCTCGAGCCTTTCACAAACCTTCCCTCGGCTGCGGGAAATTTAATCGCTAATTTCACTCAAGTCATGTTATTATTATAAGTAATAACATGACTTGAGGGAAATTAGCGATTAAATTTCCCCGCCGCCGAGGGAAGATTTGTGAAAGTCCGAGTGCCGCAGGCCCGAGGAGTTTTACAAATCTTCCCGAGGCAAAGGGGAAATTTAATCGCTAATTTCCCGAAAAGTCATGTTATTAGTTTGTAATATTATGATCGCTGAGAATCTTACCGACAGGAAATTTACACCCGGTTGATCAGAGAAGTTGTATCTAATTTTCCCGTGCATGTTGATGAGGGAAAATATGTGCAAGCGGGAAATTTAGAAGAAGACAAAAGATTTCTTTGTCTTCTAATTTTCCCTCATCAACATGCACGGGAAAATTAGAAGACAAAGGATAAATTTCCCTCTTGCATGAGCGATGAGGGAAATACGAGGTTTACATTCCCTCGGAGAACAAAAGAATCCGAGGCGATCATGGCATTACTTATAATAAGCAGCCAAATTATACTGAGTTTCAAGATCTTACACACGCACTGTTTTCCACTCAAAACCAATACAATACAATACAATACAATACAATTCAATTTATTTAACGTGGACAAATACACTTAGCTTCGCTTAGCTAATTTACAGGTATTGCCGCAATTAGATAACACAAAATAAAGATAATCCTAATATAAAGTACATAACAGAAATACAAGAAATAGAATTATTAATAAAATGGAGAAAATACTTAAGTTTAGTTCATGATCGCCTCGGTTTTCTTTGATGTACCGCGGGTTGTTTATTTACGATAATTACTCCCAACCATGCATAAATCAAGTTAATTGCCCGGGACTAATGCATATTAGCCCGTTCGGTAGCTTTTCCCGCCAGGTGACGCCATCCTACGCCACTCCACGCCATTTTACGTCATTCATGATCTTCATATGCTGATAAATGCACGGAGCCCAGCCAATCAGAGCGTGCGTAGAGGTCACCTTATTTTATAAGTATAGGATAAATACCGAGAACGGAGGCTTTTAGGCTTTTTTACCGAGTGTCGAAGGACATTGTTATGTCAAATTTTATGATATAATAAGACTCCAAAGCAACCTTTGAATAATAGTTTATTAAACAACTTGAGAAGTACGTAAAGGTTCATTGAACACATACCCAGACTTCTACAAGCTTGTCTGAATAATTAGTATGAATAATTAGTACCAGATCTATCATTACAGCATTAGGCATGCGTATTGATGCAGTATCAATCCCACATTTTATGCTCAACGTTCAGCGTAATAAATGTCTGACTCAACCAACAGATTATGATGATTTTCATTGGTTTGCCTTCCTCTCGTAAACTACGTGGAGCGAAAAGCAACCCTTGCTCTCCTTCCCGTATGTGGGCACTACCGGCGTTACCATACGAGATAGTTGTAGCAGGCACCCTATGAATTTATAATGCGGGATTAATTATAAGTAATACCATGATATGAGGGAAATTAGTGATTAAATGTCCCCGAAGCCGAGGGAGGTTTGTGGAATTCCCGAGGGCGAAGCCCGAGGGAATTCCACAAACCTCCCGAGGGTGAGGGACATTTAATCACTAATTTCCCGATATATCATGGTATTAGTTTGTAATACCATGATTAATGAGGAAATAGCATTTGAATTGTAAGGACTCGCTTGGGAATAAAGCGATCAAAAATTGATGAATACATGTGTATAAATATGAGGCACATTGGATATCGATTCAAAGTGAGTAAGGCAGGCGAGATCATGGCAGAGAACCGTTTTGCATTTGTCACAGAAAAGGATGTTCAGAATGTCCGAGAAAATAGAACACCTTTGAATACTAAAAAACACACCATGTGGAGCAGAAACGTTTATAGACAGTGGGCAGAAGCGAGGAATAAGGAGTTCAATGAGTTTGTTGCAGAGGATGAAGAATTCAGACGTGTACCAGATTTGGATTGTCTAACCATAAGGGACATAAACTACTGGCTGAGCAGATTTGCCGTGGAAGTAAGGAAGAAAGATCGAGGTGAATACCGTCATGAAGTGTTATACAGTCTGTTCTGTGGTCTTAATCGAACTGTGGAGTCGCTTCATCCAAACAAGAATTTGTTTCGCTCGGCGGAGTTTAAACCTCTACAACAAGCTCTTGATGGAAAATTGTGTACTATATCTTGACTTAAACATGTATAATAAAGTCATTATTTTGTTGTGTGAGACGTTTATTTGTTTGGAAACTACTCATGCATACAAATTAGGGAAAATTTCTAATTTTTCCCCGTTTTGGAGGAAAAATTAGAAATTTTCCCTAATTTGTATGCATGAGTAGTTTTCAAACAAATAAACGTGGGGAATTTAGCGATTAAATTTCCCTAAGAGAACAAAAGAATCCGAGGCGATCATGGTATTATGGGATATAAATCCCGCAAAAAACAAAGAAAACCGACTTGATCGTGTTTTAAAGTATATTAGTAGTTAAGGTATTTCTGTAATAGACTCGTTCTTAATATTAAGAGAGGGAATTTAAGCAAAGATGCTTTGTAAATGTTCAACGAGATTGTTACTCATTTTGCAAGCGTAAATTTCGTATTCAGTACCAATCTCGTTCCCAGAGCCCACGTTCCCCCACCCGGGAAACGAGAGACTCTGGGATAATCCGTTTCAAATCACAGGATTCTTGTTATTCCTGGTGGGGTACGCATGCGTAAATATCCGAGCGGAATCTGGATAGTATGTTCTCCACTTCTCCTTGTTTGACTTTTCCCCAAACAAGTCAATGGGGTTGCTGGCGAAGCTCGAATTACAGCATCTACACACATACGGCGAAGATATCGATCGCGGCAACGTCTTCACTGGAGTCTTGTCGTCCGACATCTTTGTTATTTTGGTTTTATTAATTCTACTTCCGGTCACTTCAGACCAACTCATGCTCACTATTCAGCCAAGAACCAGCCTGGCCAAGAACGTAACGATTTGAAACGGATTATCCCAGAGTCTCTCGTTTCCCGGGTGGAGAACGTGGGCTCTGGGAACGAGATTGATTCAGTATATAAATTGAATATTAAAATGTTTAAAGCACTCTTTGTTCGTGGGTTTTTTTTCTCGGAATATTCATACCCACTCGTACCCTGGGAACCAGAGGGATCTCTCTATTATCCTCTGATCTCTCGTTTCCCCCCGCTTTTTTTCGCCTCGCGCCAAATATGGCGGATAGCTCGTTTTATAGGGATCAGTTCTCCAAACCTCCAAATTTTTGGCGGACAACCTCCAAAACCTCTGGGCCAGGGTAACCCACTCGTTCACTAACAAGGAACTCGAAATTAAATGTTGCACGCGGCTTCGCCTCGAGCTGTATTTACTTTTTCCTTTCTTGTTCGTGAACTCGTGGATATATAAATCCCGATAACACACTCAGACGAGTGCTTTAACCCATAAGCATAATTCACATGTTGTTTCATTTATGTGTCCTGTAGGTGGAAATTCTCCGGGTGCACTAGGAAAAGATCAAATCCACGGTAAAGTGATAGAATCTAAGTCCATGCGTTCTTGTTCAGTTGTGGCCTTTTGCATTTTTCTAAATCGTTGCACTGGGCTTTACTCGTGTCCTTTGTCCTACCATTAGTCCTGCCCGTGCCTTCTCGTATTGCTTATCACATACACGCGTAAAAATCTCACAAGTATGCCTCACTCCTCCGCAGAGGTTCTTTCGGAGATCGGCTATGTCGGGGATCGTCGGAGATGCGTCGACCAGCTGACGCCTCCGAGCATCTCCAACGACCCACGAAACCTCCAATCCCCGAAATTTAACCTCTGCGGAGGAGAGAGGAACAATGCTGTAACAACGTTGTTATCATGTGTGAACAACCTTGATGAATTAACAATATTGTTCATCATTGTTTCATCATGTTGTTACAGCTTCATGAAACAACAGCAGTTGTTCACGCATGTTGAAACAACAGAAGGACGTGTTGATACACCAGTCACGTTCACAATTGTTGTAACGTTGTTCATCGTTGTTACTTCATCATGCTGTTACAACATGTTGTATCATGTGCGAACAACGTTGTTGGCTAGAAAAATGTGCTGTTGGAACAACTTGTTCATGACTGTTGATTTATCCGTGAACAAGTTGTTCGAACTATAAGTGAACAACTTGTTGACAACTTGTTCACGGCGAGCTGCACAACATTGTTTACGGCGAGCAGCACAACATTGTTCACGAGGTGCAGCACAACATTGTTCACGTCTGTTAACAACTGTGAACAATTTGTGCGTTTTTACGCGTGTATGTTCTCTTGCGTACGACTTGAAACATGCGAACGCTTTATTACGATTCCTCGACGGGTTGCTTAAAATATTGGTTTCAAACAACACATAAATGTGATAGATAGACTATAGGTAATTTTGGTGAAGGAAAATTTCGAGTGTAGAATATATACATTATAAGACCAAATCAGGACCAGTTGCGAAAAATGCAATATCAAGGCCTTCCGGCTAGGAATTGAAACCGCGACCCTGCGATGCCAAGAGCTTGGCCACGAGTTCTGTATTACTTGTAACATAAATGTTATAAAGGTTATAAAGGTCTTTAATTAGAATACATCAAACGTGTATCTTTACAATCAAATTACTCCTGTAAGGATTTTTCAATGTGGCCGTGTCGAGGCATATCAAAGGCGCTTTAAGCAGCCGCCATACGACACAGTTCAGACCACAGATCCCAGCTAAGCCCTAGGTGTTGATTTTACGCAGGGAGGAAAACCGGAGAACCCGGCGAAAAACCCTCGGAGCACAGGATTGACCAACTAAACTCTACTCACATAAGTCCAAAGCTCGAGAACGGGGCTGTTCCCAGACGGTCACCCATGCATCCAAGTACTAACCCCGTCTAACCGGGCTTAACTATTGGTGAGAGGCAGCGCCCTAACAGCACACGCCCATCCGTGCTCCCGGTGATGTTGTACTTGAAGTTAATGGCTCTAACTTTATTTATACAATACCGTGGTTGCTATGCGTGTTTTCATTGGTTGTTGGCCATGATCTATTAGCGGACAGACACATGGTCACGTCAGATCACGTCAGCTGACTTGCTTTTTTCCTTCTTCATGCCCCAAAATCCGGCAAGAGTTTCGACAAAAACCTTTTAAATTTTAATTGTATAAAACAAATAGATTCCATTTTTTTGTTGTCTGTTCAGTTATAGATGCACAGAAGACGTCACAACGTGGTAAGAACATCAGTGACCCACTCGACTGCGTCTCGTGGGCCACTTTTTTGTTCTTACCACGTTGTGACGTCATCTGTGCATCTATAACTGAACAGACAACGGCAAAATGGAATCTATTTGTTAAATAGAATTTCGCATTATCCAAAGTTTGGCATTTAAAACGATTTTTGGAGTAACACGTCGGTTAATTGTGATAAAGCGTTTGCAATTAAGTTGCAATCAAAATTGCAATGTTGCGTATTAATATTGCAAAGTCGTGACGCAAGAGAACATCCGGTTTGACTATAATACCACAACGTTTTTGATTGGTTGTTGTGCGTGGTCCATTTCTCGATGAAGCACGGAAAAAGGCGCGGGAAAACATTTTTAGAAAGAATTTCTTTTTCAACCACTACAGTGCATATAAAAGATAAAAAAAAAATATGCTACGTTGATTTTTACTTAATATTTAATTTTGGGTATTTTTTCATTTTTCATTAGCTGGTTACTTGGAGATTTTAGCCGAATGTGATGTCACTATCGTGTTAATCCTTTTGTTGTTACAGGTAAGGAACCAGACACAGTGTTACAAAGCGGTGCCCTGTGGCGTTTGTCGCTTGCTATTGATTCCCAACGAACGAACGAAATCACACACAGAATATAAAGCGCACCGCAATTTTGGTTGGTAACAATGAAGATGTACACACGTGTATTTTGTAAAGACATTTGTTTAGTTTTTGTCCACCTTACTGGAATTTTATAAAATTTTATTTGGCCAAAGTCAACCGAAAAATTGCGGCTGACTCGAGCGGGATTTGAACTCACACCTACGGGATTCCGGTCCCCCGCTCTACCTCAGACTAGTTCCTAGTCCTCTTTTCTCTCGAACGTATTTTGGTGACGTCACAGAATAGGGATCGAGCGAGAGGACTAGCGGAAAACGTTCATCTTTATCTATCATGAATCCTGCTGGAGCTCGGATTCTTTAATCTTAATGAACGAGGGCACTTAAACAAACTTCTTCTTGACTAGCAGACAGCAAACGAGTAGGTTTCTTTGTTTTACATTACGTTAAAAGGTTGTTACATACGAGGCTTTATAAAGTAGTGTTCGGCGTAGGAAGTGATTGTGTTGAAACACATTTATACAAATCGAAATATGCTATTTTAACGTTTCGCCAGTAGACCAACCTTGCTATATGATGTTATAAAGAATTGTGCAGACCGACGTGAGTGTTATCTGCCTTGGTTTTCCGTGTTTTGTATAATTTGGGGCCAGATTTGGGGCCAAGCAAAACATTTTATTCCAGGCCTCTCACAATTTCGGTCTGCCGCTCGACGTTAAAAAGAGAGGCCTGGGAACCAGGCTGGCTCTACCTGTTGAGCTATCGAGCCGCATAGGGATTGGAGGCGAGTTTTATCCAACTTAAGTGCACGAAATATTCTCGCGACAACTTAACGCTAATCCGTGAGGACGTACAGTGTTTCAATTCTATTACAGAATCATCCTCAGAGAAATATGAGAAAATTTTTCATGATGTCTTACACTGCTAACTCGAGGAGCGGGATTTGAAAATTTTTCGGTTGATTTTAGCAGTCTAAGACATCATGAAAAATGTTCTCGTGTCTCTGAGGATGATTCTGTAAAGGCCTGGCCAAACGCTTTCAACATTTCATTCAACATCGTTCAACATTGTTGAATTCAACATGTTGAAAGCGTTTGGCCACCCCTGTTGAATGATGTCGAACGTTGTTGAATGGTGTTGAATGATGTTGAACGAAATTTGAACATGTTCAAATTTTCGCTCAACACGCGTTCAACATTTCTATTGTTCTCAAAATGTTGAAAGGTGTTGAACGCATTTGGCCACATTTCATTCAACTTTGTTGAACAGAGACATGCGCCATGCGGGATATTGTCGATTCCAGCTTTTGTGGTAGCCCGCGTTCAATTAATTGTCATTCATGAATGTTGAACGATGTTGAACTCATTCGGCCACTCGTGCTTTCAACATTATTCAACATCGTTCAACAATGTTGAATGATGTTGAATGCGATGTTGAAAGCGTTTGGCCAGGCCTTAATAGAATTTATTTGGCCAACTCATTGAACTTTATATATACCTGGAAGGCTGACTCCAGTAGGGATGAGCCGATAATCGGATATTTATTGGTAGAAGCCGATAATCGTCAACTTTCAGGCTTATCGGTTATCGATCGATAACATCGATATATATCGGCGTTTCCGATAAATGACATGATGCCCTCTGATGTTGGCTTTTTTCTAGTGATATTTCCTTCGTTTATCAAGAAAAATGCAAACTTGTTTATAAGACGCATTCCGATTCCACAATGAAACTGTCAAATTTAATTAATTTGATTAGCGCATCAGGTTCAACATGGCGTTTTTCTCGCTAGGTGAGACATGTTTTGTTTGTAACTTCCCGCAATAAAAATGAATGTTTACGAATAACGACTTTACATCGTTATAGTCATTTACCGTACTTGATACTTTCCCAAATTAAATTGTTTACTAGAGTACATTAAATATTGTAATCACGTTTCTTTTAGTGGTCTATCAGTTCTTGTTTAATATGTTTTGCCAACGTTTCGCCCTAAATTCAAGTGCTAAAAATTCTTGACGACCAATATCGGTAACTTGGGAGCACGGGTGGCGTGTGCTATTAGGGCGCTGCCTCTCACCAATAGTTAAGCCCGGTTAGACGGGGTTAGTACTTGGATGGGTGACCGTCTGGAAATAGCCCCGTTCTCGAGCTTGGGACTCATGTGAGTAGAGTTTAGTTGGTCTCTCCTGTGCTTCGAGGGTTATTCGCCGGGTTCTCCGGTTTTCCTCCCTCCGTAAAATCAACACCTATAGGTCTTAGCTGTAAATGGAGGACCCCACCAGCTCTGCTGAAAAATGTATCCTCCTTAAATAAAGAATGATAATAATAATATCTACCGATATATCGGCCGATAAGCCCGCAAATCATATCGGAATTTATCGTATCGGTAAATTGGATTTTTCGTTATCGGCTCATCCCTAGACTCCGGTCAATCATTGGACGAGAAAGTGATTGTCAACTGTGAACAATGTTGTGCTGTCAACTGTGAACAATGTTGTATTGTCAACTGTGAACAATGTTGTGCTGTCAACTGTGAACAATGTTGTGTTGTCAACTGTGAACAATGTTGTGCTGTCAACTGTGAACAATGTTATGCTGTCAACTGTGAACAATGTTGTGCTGTCAACTGTAAACAATGTTGTGCTGTCAACTGTGAACAATGTTGTGCTGTCAACTGTGAACAATGTTGTACTGTCAATTGTGAACAATGTTGTGCTGTCAACTGTGAACAATGTTGTACTGTCAACTGTGAACAACGTTGTGCTGTCAACTGTGAACAATGTTGTACTGTCAACTATGAACAGTGTTGTGCTGTGAACAATGTTGTGTTGTCAACTGTGAACAATGTTGTGTTGTCAACTGTGAACAATGTTGTGTTGTCAACTGTGAACAATGTTGTGCTGTCAAATGTGAACAATGTTGTGTTGTCAAATGTGAACAATGTTGTGTTGTCAAATGTGAACAATGTTGTGTTGTCAAATGTGAACAATGTTGTGTTGTCAACTGTGAACAATGTTGTGTTGTCAACTGTGAACAATGTTGTGTTGTCAACTGTGAACAATGTTGTGCTGTCAAATGTGAACAATGTTGTGTTGTCAAATGTGAACAATGTTGTGTTGTCAAATGTGAACAATGTTGTGTTGTCAATTGTGAACAATGTTGTGTTGTCAACTGTGAACAATGTTGTGTTGTCAACTGTGAACAATGTTGTACTGTCAACTGTGAGCAATGTTGTGCTGTCAAATGTGAACAATGTTGTGTTGTCAAATGTGAACAATGTTGTGTTGTCAATTGTGAACAATGTTGTGTTGTCAAATGTGAACAATGTTGTATTGTCAACTGTGAACAACGTTGTGCTGTCAACTGTGAACAATGTTGTACTGTCAACTATGAACAGTGTTGTGCTCTGAACAATGTTGTGTTGTCAACTGTGAACAATGTTGTGCTGTCAACTGTGAACAATGTTGCGCTGTCAACTGTGAACAATGTTGTGCTGTCAACTGTGAACAATGTTGTGCTGTCAACTGTGAACAATGTTGTGTTGTCAACTGTGAAGAATGTTGTGCTGTCAACTGTGAAGAATGTTGTGCTGTCAACTGTGAACAATGTTGTGCTGTCAACTGTGAACAATGTTGTACTGTCTCAACTGTGAACAACGTTGTGCTGTCAACTGTGAACAATGTTGTGCTGTCAACCATGAACAATGTTGTGCTGTCAACTGTGAACAATGTTGTGTTGTCAACTGTGAACAATGTTGTGCTGTCAACTGTGAACAATGTTGCGCTGTCAACTGTGAACAATGTTGTGCTGTCAACTGTGAACAATGTTGTGCTGTCAACTGTGAACAATGTTGTGTTGTCAACTGTGAAGAATGTTGTGCTGTCAACTGTGAAGAATGTTGTGCTGTCAACTGTGAACAATGTTGTGCTGTCAACTGTGAACAATGTTGTACTGTCTCAACTGTGAACAACGTTGTGCTGTCAACTGTGAACAATGTTGTGCTGTCAACCATGAACAATGTTGTGCTGTCAACTGTGAACAATGTTGTGTTGTCAACTGTGAACAGTGTTATGCTGCCAACCATGAACAATGTTGTGCGGTCAACCATAAACGATGTTGTGTTGTCAACTACTCGCAGCCAACGACTGAATTACGAAGGACGCAGATCAACGTGGCCGTGTCGAGGCATACCAAAGGCGCTCCAAGGCAGCCACCATACGCCACAGTTTAGACTGCGGATCACAGCTAAGATGTAGGTGTTGATTTTACGGAGTGGGGGGGTGAACCGGAGAACTCTCCAAGCTCGACAACGGGGTCATTCCTGAGCGGTCGCCCATCCAAGTACTAACCCCATCTAACCGGGCTTAACTTTTGGTGAGAGGCAGCGCGCTAACAGCACACGCCACCCGTGCTCCCCCGCTAGATTTCTACCTCTGTAGTTCTTGATTGTATTTATTTGTATTTACTTTATGGTAATTATATATTATGTTTTTAGCCGACTCCGCAAAAGATCCGTCCTGAACACGCTCAGATGCTTGAGAAATATGCCTGGGAATCTAGTGGAACTAGCTCCCCCGGTGAGCTTTCTTGTTTTGTTTATTGTCCATCTTGCCTCGAGTCGGTAGAGCAAGGTGACTTGTAGATGCTGGTTGCTTGTCTATATAACAGAAACTGCAAAAGCACGTAGTTATGACGAGTTTTTTAATTTTGTTTATGATCGTATTTTTAGTACTGTTTAATAAACGAGCAGGAGTGTTTTATCGGATATAAAGATACGAGGCGAAGCCGAGTGTTTTTATATCTGATAAAACACGAACTGCGAGTTTATTGAACGGCTTCAAAAACGAACCACTTGGTAAGTTCATTGGCGTAGTAAGTTTGAAAAGTAACCTTGTCTAAGCCGAGAAAATCAAAGCTAAAGTGTATGTAAATCAGGAGGTATCTTTATCACATATAAGGACACTGATTAAACTTTAATTTCGTTTGAATTTTCCTCATGAATTATTAATGAGTTTTTGAAGTTGTTTTAACCCTCGGCTAATTCGGATCTAGTTGAGAGATCACAACACAACGCATCACAACCTGTACATGCAACCTACACATCCCATGCAGCACAACACAACCCATGCAGCACAACACATCCCATGCAGCACAACACAACCCATGCAGCACAACACAACCCATGCAGCACAACACAACCCATGCAGCACAACACAACCCATGCAGCACAACACATCCCATGCAGCACAACACAACCCATGCAGCACAACACATCCCATGCAGCACAACACAACCCATGCAGCACAACACAGCCCATGCAGCACAACACAACCCATGCAGCACAACACAACCCATGCAGCACAACACAACCCATGCAGCACAACACAGCCCATGCAGCACCACACAACCCATGCAGCACAACACAGCCCATGCATGCAGCACAACACAGCCCATGCAGCACAACACAATACAGCATAAGACAACACATCAAGACGCAACCCATGCGGCACAACAACACAACACAACAAGACACAACCCATCAAGACAACACAACAAGACACAACCCATGCGGCACAACAACACAACAAGACACAACCCATCAAGACAACACAACAAGACACAACCCATGCGGCACAACAACACAACACAACAAGACACAACCCATCAAGACAACACATCAAGACGCAACCCATGCGGCACAACAACACAACAAGACACAACCCATCAAGACAACACATCACGACACAACCCATGCGGCACAACACAACAAGACACAACCCATCAAGACAACACATCAAGACACAACCCATGCGGCACAACACAACACATCAAGACACAACCCATGCGGCACAACACAACACAACAAGACACAACTCATGCAGCACAAGACAGCACAACACAGCGCAACACAACTCATGCCGCACAACACAACACAGCACAATAGCACAATAATACAATACAACACAACACATGCAGCACAACCCTGCGGCACAGCACAGCAATAATACAATAACACAACGACAACAACATTAGAACACATGCAACACAACAACAACAACAGAAGGATTAAGTGCTCGAAGGAGGTTCTCGGTGCCGACTAATGATGCTACCGTCCATCAAAGATGCTACCGATTGTCTACGCCTACGGATTCCAAATGTGATTCGTCATCCTAGCTTAATGTTCTTAATATCCGAGAGTTTAAAAAAGTAGGAGTGCTGTGTATAAGCAGTGTTTTAGATAGAGCAAAATGAAAATGTGCTAAACTACCGAGGTTTTTGGTAACGGAAAACTGACGTTTCGCCGAGCGTAGCCTACTTTCACTGTGATGAAGGGCTCTGCTCGAAACTTCAGTTCACCACATTTTCGCTTTTGCTCTGTTTCTAATATTAAAGACTTCTTAACACCGAGTGCGAGGTCTGTACAGAAAAGTATTTGCCTGAGGTTTGTGCGATAAAACCAAAGGCAAATACTTTCCCGTACAGACCGAGCAAACGGAATTTATTATATGGCTATTGGTTCATTGTATTTTTAAGTTTCGGGCGTTGTTTTCGTCTTCAGAGTATGCTGTTTACCTTACCTAGTGTTAACTTTTTCGTGTCGCTTCTTGGGCTTCTTGTTTAATACCTAGTTCTCTGTTTCACAGAAACTTTGCAGTATTGTGATGAGTGGCAAAAATACACACGATAGATAGTGTAAACTTTCCGGGGGGTAAACTTACCAGGTTTAGCGACCTACATACTTGCCGTAGTTGAAAGGCTAAAACCACTAGTGAAAATGTGGAACACTAGTATCAGTCTTCATATACGACAAATATTTATGTCGCTTTAAGCTCGTAAGCCCTAAAGAGCGATAACAGACAGGTTTGTATTCTTATCTATGGGTATTTCTTGAAAGACGTATAAAATCCTGGTGCATTATTAATATATCTTTAATATACCAAGAATGAAAGAAGTTCCCCCCCAGAATATATTAGAATAGCACTGCGCACGCGTGGTTTTGTTCGCGACTGGCGAATACAACAATGGCGGAGAAACGCAAAGGAGCGATCAATTTTCTTCTCGAAACAACGACTTTCTAGGCTTAGCTGCATGGCTAATTAAATATGGTCTGGACGAAAGGATTTATTGTCTGCCAAGCGGAATGTGCGAATAAATATTAAAAGCTTTATATTCAACTTTAATATGGTCTGCCATGTTGACGATGTTGTGTAGAGTCACAGAGTATTTATTCTGTGGTAGAGTGTTGTTGGTTCGTCAGTACCCTGCGAGCAGAGCCTTCTTTTCCTTATTTCTTCGCTGAGAGAGAGGAAGAAAAGTAGGCTTTACTGTATTCGTGACTGGTTGCCATTGCGCATGCATGTCAGTTCCTTGTACAATCTCGAACCCAGTCCCAATCAGAGCAGAAAACAAAACGAGAACCGGTTAAACGGGTCTTAAACGGGTCCTAAATCTTGGACGAAGCCAAACACGAATACAGCAGAGCCTACTTTTCTTCCTCCCTCTCAGCGAAGAAGTTCGTCAGGTTCGTGTCTATTATATTTTACACGAGTGACGCTCGACTGGCTCGAGCAGTTTTGCACGTCCACTCAATAACAGATTCCGTATACTGGAGATTGTGGACTGTCTTCGCATTTTGATTTGGCGTTCAATAAACAACTGTACGAAGCACGCTGGCCATATATTACGGTATCGTTCTATCTGTACCTACGATTCGCAAACCTACACAACGTGAAGCTAGCAATATAATCATCAGACGATCGTAAATACACAACAGTATTAAAGTTGTAAAGGCAACAAAAACTTATGTATCTTTTGGCAGATGGTCAATTTTGATCGGGTTCGACTGGATGTCACACGATATGTATTAGTATCGGGATTATTGTGATGCACCAAGCTTTTTATGAAAACATTTTGAGGAGTTCAAAAAAAACCTTGTTGTTAACAGAGTGGAAAACAATAGTGAAGGGCACAAAAGACATCAGTATTCATGTTTGTCAGAGTTTATAAAATTTTTTTGCGTTCTTAACAAGAGAAAATGACTTTTTAAGAATCCCCCGAGATTCTATTTTGGGTTGTCTGTCTGAGTTTTGGCTTGTATTAAATTAACTGTGGGCGTTGCTTTAGAAAATGGGCTGGCAGCTCTGTCTATACACGTGGCAAAAATTGTTATTATCCTATTGCACTATCCTTGGGATCTAGTTTGTATTCAAATCAACTCAGAACTTATGCAGGGCTGAGAAAAAAGCTTGACCGATCGGTCAATATGCTTTTTTCTCAGCCCTGTATAAGTTTTGGCGGGAAATTTTACCATATTGACTGGTCGGTCAATATCGGGTCAATATCGTAAAATCCCGACCACTCAAGAACCAATCAGCGTGCGTCGTTTTGCGTACGGACCGGGAAACAAACCCAGCCATATAATAACATTGGATCAGTTGGATTTACTTGTAGTTTCTCTAATGCTTTGTGATTACTATATTAACTTTTCAGTTGACTATTTGAACGAAAATTTGTTTCTCCTGCTGCAGTCTGTTGTGGTAAGTCTACGGAAATATATAATTTAAGATATAGAAAACATTTTTCGTGTTTTCATCTAATTTAGAAGAACGACAATATAACAATAGGGTTGATGTTCAGGCTCATTTTAGCCCGAGCCGCAGGCGAGGGTTAAAATTAGCTCTGGGAAGGGCCAAAAACATATTTATGCCCAAGAACATCAACTGTATTAGTATTATAATAATTTTAGTGGAGAGGCGCGCTGCCTCTCACCAAAAAGTTAAGCCCGGTTAGACGGGGTTAGACGGTATTAAACTTCCCGTTTTATAAATCCATTGTCGGGCTTGGACTCATGTGAGTAGAGTTGTAGTTGATCTCTCCTGTGCTTCGAGGGTTTTTCGCCAGGTTCTCCGGCTTTCCTCCCTCCATAAAATCAACACCTAACATCTTAGCTGTGATCCGTGGCCTGAACTGTGTCGTTGGCGGCTGCCTGGAGCGCCTTTGATATGCCTCGACACGGCCACGTTGATCTGCGTCCTTCGCAATTCAGCCACTGGCTGCAAGTAAGGATGATTAGCCCCCAGTCCTTTATCCAGTGGGCATTTCGAAGAAAATCAAAGACAGTACAGTAAAGTAAACAGTATGTGGAACTGTGCCGCCAATCCGCCGGCGTGTATTTCGTTGCAATAAATATTTACATAACTCATAACTTACATGTAAACTTGGCAGGTAAACGCAACATTTGTCATCAAAACAATTTTTGCTTCAAATTATTGACAAGAAAAGGATACAATTCCGTAAAAAACAAACCAATAGTGATTTAGAACTGTTAAAACTGATACGCTCAAATCAGCGGGCTAGCCCGTTGAATTCTTCATTTTAGCCCAAAAAGTACACCACAATGCCCGATAAAATGATAATAATTGCCGATAAAAAGCCGGAAGGCGAGTATAGCCAATTTCGACTCCCAAACTGTCACAAGTATTGGAGTTTGTAAAGTTTTGTTAGTTCTTATTTCTAATGTAATTTTTAAGTTGTTGATATAAATTGAGGTTTGCTGTCGTTGTAGATGTCGTGTCAGTCCAAAGATGGCAGTGCTTTACAAGAGCTTGAAAAGGATCTTTGGTTAGTAACTAAATTAAAATGATGATGATGATGATGGTGGTGGTGGTAATGATGATGATTATGACGACGACGGTGATGATGAATATTATATTGATGATGATTAAATTAATGAGTACGATGATCAGACAATAGCAATGATCAGATAATGTTGATGACAATGATGACGATGATCAGATGATGTTGATGACGACGACGACGATGATGGTGTTGATGATGATTATGATGGTTAGGACGACGATGATCAGATGATGGTGATGATTGTGATAATGGCGATGCCGATGATCGGATGATGATGTTGATTATGATGGTTAGGACGACGATGATCAGATGATGATGATTATGATGGTGATGATTGTGATGATGGCGATGATCAGATGATATTGATGATGACGACAATGATGATGGTGATGACGATGGTCAGACGATGTTGATGATGACGAAGACGGCGACGACGATGATGACAGAACTCCAAATATTTCTGAAACTAATTCTGACACCCATGTATCTCTTGCAGGCCTTACTTCAATGGAATCCAAAAAGAACTACTGCATAAAGTGGTCATGCAAATGACAGGTTAAACAATTCAACCGAACTTGAAATGAACTGGCAGAAGCTAAAGATATGGTAAATCAAAACGTACTATAACAATCTGTATTCAAGCTTACATTCTATAACAATCTTGGTTAAAATGCTGAAAATATCGTACCCATACTTCCCAAGCATTTCTTATGTTGTCCTACGTTCTTGTAGCGAGCGTGGTATAGTATGTTAAGACCCGGTCTCGAATTCGTACTGTTTCGCCTGTTTACACGGAAGAAAAATTCGGAACCGGTTTCGCCTGTTTACACGGCGAAATAGGACGACCTTCCTCGGTTGACACGTTTCGGAAGTGATCCGAACGGACCCGCTGGGGGAAAGCCTAGCAAAATTCGTAAACAATTTCACTTTACAGCTCAGTTGTTTATTGAGGAAGAATTGTGATGTTATGACGTCCTAACTGTTTCCCAACACTTACTATTTCCATCTGAATAAAATAATAATACAAGCCTACTCACCTCGGATCGACGAAGGTTCACTGGCCTAGCTTTTATCACTAGATTTCCTTCTGCAACCGCCAAAAGTTGAAAGTTAAACAGTTAAATTTTCATTTCGAGCTCCAATTGGAATATATTCCATAATTTCCTTCTTTCGATCGCCAAGATCTTTGGTAAAATCTTCGCAGACATCCTTATGCTTTTTATATAATACACTGTCGCTACGCTAGATCCCAGGAACACTCGAAGGGCCAGAGCGATTCTGGGCAGGAGCTTTTTACGAATGTTGCTAGGCCTTCTCGTTTCCAGCCTCTCCCCAGTCTTCCCAAGAACCCAAACCGACTACGCGGCCAAGTTCATGGCGGAAACGAAAGACCTAGAAACTGGTTCCAAATTTGTCCGGTACCGTGTAAACCGGGTCTAAAAGAGCAACTGATTATTCCGTTACCTCTAAATGATTGTGGTAAATATTTTAGAAGTGGGTCGATTATATAAAGTTAGTGTAGACCACATTATAGCGCTCCGTCCGTTTATTGTATATACCAAAACCTACACATTATTCGAAAGCTGATATAACTGGCTAGAAGACTGCAGCAAAACATTTGGTCATTTTATTAACGCAAACAAAAAATAGCGCTTCTGTTTATTAAAGTTTTCATTCCAATTCGAAATGCTATAAGCGAACAACTATTTACTATAATGCTCTGAAAATTGACAGTTTGGTAGATAAATATCACAGCAAAAAAAATGTGTCTGGGTTTGTAGAAATTCCAAATACTTTTAGAGTTATCGAATTTTTACTATTACAGCTAAAACACAATCTCACAGGAGGTTGAATGGGCTTGCATAAAAGGCCGTAAAACGATAACTATTGAAACTTTACAATTCCCAGACAAACTTTTGTCACCAGAATATTAATTTACTCGAATATCATTTTTTTAGATGATTCTGATAAATTCATGTTCGCTTATAGCTTTTTAAAGTTTCTTCAAGGAGGTGGATTAAACTGAGCACGATCAGTTAATCGCACTTAACTTGGCCGTGTAAACGCAACGGGATTGAAAAAACGCTTGCTATTAATACGGTGTTATTAATACGATAAAATGCATTTTTTTGCCCCTGCTGTAGAAGCTTCCATCTCGCTATTGTTTGTTTGTTTGTTTGTTTGTTTGTTTTAGCTAATTACTCTTTCTCGTGTACCGATGTCTTCCGTTGTTCTTTGACGCACGCTACCCATACGAAGCTTCCACGCACCAAGGTGGCGCATTTTAAGCACGCTTAAGTTAAGCGTGCTTAAATTTTGGCCGTGTAAACAGGGCTTAACTACTCTCTCTTCCGTAATGATAGATGAGACCCATATTTAACATGATAATAATAATAACAAATTGCTGTAATACGATTACATCTAGCTTTGGCGTTTTGCAGGCTGAAGAGGGATGGGTTCGGGTTATAGTCGATCCAAGACCGTAAAGGTTGCCCGGCTGATGCTCGAGCCTGGCCGAATGCTTACCACAGGCGTATCCTTGAGCCTGACCAACAACCTTACAGTAACCCTTCTCCCATCCCTATTTAAAACACTGCATGTCACCTGTACAACGTACAGGGAGAGTTACCTCAATTCTGATATTTACTCTGCATAACCGTGATAAATACTGACCTCTGGTTCGTATGAACTCCAGTGGTGGTTACCTTTTAGGCCTCTCCTCCAATCTCGTTCCCAGAGCCCACGTTCCCCACCCGGGAAACGAGAGACTCTGGGATAATCCGTTTCAAATCACAGGATTCTTGTTATTCTGGTTGAGGTACGCATGCGTAAATATCCGAGCGGAATCTGGATAGTATGTTCTCCTTGTTTGACTTTTCCCCAAACAAGTCGATGGGGTTGCTGGCGAAGCTCGAATTACAGCATCTACACACATACGGCGAAGATATCGATCGCGGCAACGTCTTCACTGGAGTCTTGTCGTCCGACATCTTTGTTATTTTGGTTTTATTAATTCTACTTCCGGTCACTTCAGACCAACTCATGCTCACTATTCAGCCAATAACGTAATGATTTGAAACGGATTATCCCAGAGTCTCTCGTTTCCCGGGTGGGGAACGTGGGCTCTGGGAACGAAATTGGCCTCTCCTCATGAATCTGGAGAGGGTGGGCGATCGGTCGTTGAACGGCTATTCTAAGTCAACCTTGGCATTTGTTTGGCGTTGACACAACCAAGAACAGGAGGGAGGGAGGGAAGGAAGGAGTGAAGAAAAGAGGGAAGGAAAGAGGGAGTTCTCAGTTTCTGGAATCATTTGCATAGCACCTAGCTAAACTGCAGGGCATACTTTTACTTAGGTAAATCAGCTTGCTTGACTGTACTTAAAAATCGGGCGAACAACATGACTCGTGTTGGATGTATTACTTCGAAAACTGCAGTAAATCAAAACAAACGATCGGAAACAGTTGTCCGGTTCTTCGTATCCGCCGTTTGATTGGTTCCGATTATCGTATCGTTACAATATAACTGGATGGGAGGGACATGGGGGCCGAATTTAGCATGCCAGCCGTGACTATGAGCAACCCTGTCAAGATTGTTGCAAAGCTGAATTCATCCTCTATATTTAATCTTGTTTTAGCCTCCGAAAGTTATGGGATAATAATTTGTCTTTGTGCGTGTGTGATTCTTTTGTTTATTTCCTCGATAACCATGTAATTAGAAAGCAAATGTATGACGTTTCGGGTTATTAATGAGGTTGAGCATGATAGCTTGTGTTATCAACGCCGCGGTAAACGCGAAGTAATACGGGTATTGGCAATAAAAATTAACTTTATCTCATTTGAAAGAACTCGTCAAATGGTATAAGAAGACCTTTTACAATTTTTACCGTATCTGTTTTGGTTTTGGAAATATTTCGACCAAACTCAGCGTGCTGTCCGCCATCTTGGAATTATTTTCGATATGCAAAATTATGCATGTGACGACATAAGCAGGGTAAAGTGAAATTTTTATCTTGCCGACCTTATGACAGGAGCTAGAAACTCGATTTTGTTGCGCTATTTCCATTTTAAATTGACCCACAACATTTAAAAAGCCTTCCGTGGAAATTTGGTCACCCACGGAGTAGTTTCATCAGGTTTACCCTGCTTGTGACGTCACCAATTTCCTAGTTAATTAGACCCAATATTACAAGATGGCGGACAGCACGCTGTCTTTGGTCCAAATATTTCCAAAACCAAAACAGATACGGAAAAATTACAAAAGGTCTTCTTATACCATTTGACGAGTTCTTTCAAATGGGACTGATTTTAAAATACTGATTTGTTTGTGATGCTATATCATACAGGAGACGTCTCGGTGTTTGGATATCCTGATGAAACACTCCTCCTCGTGTATGATATATTACATCTCAATTTGAGTGGAAACATCGTCCGTCAAAACGTGTTCAAAAGTTAGCCGTTTTGAAATGGCCACTGTGGGATTGGCTAAGAGTACAAACATGTACGTATCGAAGTGATCCAAGGAAAGCTTTTATGTTTGACGTTGAAATAGAACATGTTTTGACGAGCGGTGTTTTCACTTTGATGCAAGCGACTGTAAAGTGTTCTCGAGTCGAAGGGAGGCAAATTTCCTGCGAAACCATAGCCCCTAAGAGATTACGATCTGGGGCCATAAACAAGTGCCCAGCCTCGTACCCAGGCGCTTATGACAGAACGCGCGGGGAATGGAAGCGCAGAGGAAGCGGCTGGCAGAAAATGTTTTTAATATGTCGGAATGCTGTTTGTTATTGTATACACACGACGATTGTAAAGGAAACCTCTGAAATGTAACGAACGATAAAATATGCAGTAAAATTGGATGCTACGATGACCTAATTTACATAACTGAGACCCCGTTTACACGATGCCGGTACAATTTGAAAACGGAACAAAATCATGCCGGTGTGTAAATACAGCCCAAAAAGTCTTGCGTTTACACGGTGCCGGTATAGTATAATGACGGATTAGCATGGGACTATTCTCTTCCAATGAGAATTGAGAAGACTTTGTGAATACTGCTGACCCGAATACTGTGGTCGTATATATCGTGATTACCGTCATCAAACTGTTACGGCACGGGCGTTTACACGATACCGGTTAGTGTTGCGTTTTCATTTCATGCCGTCAAGGAACCCGTCTTCCTTTTGTGCCGTTTTCATGTCATTTTTGTGCCGGTATCGTGTAAACGCAAGGCCTAAACGGCATGATTTTGTTCTTAACGCGAATTTTAAAATTTCGCGTTAATTTAATTAACATTAATTTGTGTCATCGTAAATTTCAAGTACGCAAGTTTTAGTTATCGTTAATTCAAAAGTCCTTGATTTGTTTTAGTAAAACTAACCATTTTCAACAAAAATACAGTACACCAAGGTAGGTAAGAAAAAATATCAGTTGTCCTCTTCACCGTCACTATCGGATCAATAATCTCTCCATCATTTAATATCGACTTTAAAATTACTTTTGTGAAAATTGAAATTTCACTTTAATTTACATTACCGGTAGTCATTACCATAACATTTTGATGTAACAATGTTAATAATATACATGAAAAAATATCTCGACTGTGATTGGCTGATTCCAGTGCAGTTAATCCCAAACAACAGTGCAAAAATCTGTAATCACAGTGCAAAAATCTGTTATCACTAAGAACCAATCAAATTGATTGTACAGCGGATTTTTCTCGACTCAAAACAAACAAAGATGGCGGCCAAGATTCGGCGGTTTTGGGGATAATTTGTTCAAATTTGAAGCTAGTTATGCTTTAATATTGCCAAGTGAAGTACCTACAAGAAGACCAGAAGCTTCTTTATGCCTCGAGTAAACTTTTTCAAGTAGTAAAGGAAGCGAAGCGTTTTTTAACAAATAAATATGCGAGGAGTGGACGCCGTGAAACATGCGTACGTTAAAATGTTAGTACAGTTGTTTTGAACATTTTTTCATGTATATTATTAATAAGTAATAGCATGGTTTCTCGTGCAATTTGGAAAAAAACATGCACTCGTGAGTTTTTCAAATACTTCAAATAGCACTCGTCCTTCGGACTCGTGCTATTTTGACAGTATTTGAAAAACTCACTCGTGCATGTTTTTTTCCAAATTGCACTCGAAACCATGCTATTACCTATACAAATAGTATAAAATTGCTGTTGAGTTTTGTTTTTATTTCTCCAAATCGCGTTAATTTAATTAACGGTGTTTACCATGGAGATCAGATTCGCGTTAATATAAATATATTTTAAAAGTCCCACATACAATTCGCGTTAATTAGATGTCACGTTTATTTAAGTCGCGATAATTTAGTGCATCGTTAATTTCCTATAATAAGGTATATTTGGAGACGATATGACGGATAAATAATGCCATAAAACGTATCACAAACAAATCTGTAGAATATAAAGCTACACACCGTCCTCAAACTTACAAACAAATATTTGGCATTCAGATAGTCTGTAGACCTCGAACGGTTGAAACATCTCGATCAGATAAACCCGCGTTGGAGTCCGGCGGTCTCCAGACGTATTGAAACGAATATTAAGGACTTTATTAACCGAGTGCGAGGTCTGTACGGGAAAGTATTTGCCTGAGGTTTTCGTACAGACCAAGCGACGAAGGAGCGAGGTTTGTGCGATAAAACCGAGGGCAAATACTTCCCCGTACAGACCGAGCAAACGAGGTTAATAAGGAATTTATTATATGGCTATTGGTTCATTTTATTTTTAAGTTTCGAGCGTTGTTTTCGTCTTGGGAGTATGCTGTTTACCTTACCTGTTAACTTTTTCATGTCGCTCTTGGCCTTCTTGTTTACACCAGTTCGGCTTTTATTTGTAATGTTTTTAGATAAACAGCTTTAAAGAAAACCAGCAGTAATGTTCCAACACATTTTATTGTTCAGAATATTTGAACAAAGATACCTAGTTCTATTTTATTTGTATTCAAATCAACTCAACTCAGAAATTTTCTCGCCAAAAATTACAGGGCCGAGGAAAAAGCGTATTGACCCGTCAATATCGTAAAATCCCGACCTCTCAGGAACCAATCAGCGTGCGTCGTTTTGCGTACGGACCGGAAATCAAACCCAGCCATATAAATATACATTACTTTGGCTCAAATTACCTTCTATAGCTATTTTCCAAAGGAACTGATCAATTCTATCCATGGTTTCGGCAAAAACCCGTGTTTGAAAAAAGCAAAATATCGCCCGATTGACAAAAATTCAGAAATCAACAGCAATTTCAGAAATCGATACATTTTCTGCCAGGCGCTTCCCCGCTGCTTCACACACGCCGAATTTAGGGCCTGCAAGATCCTGTAAAAAATTTGGCAAAACTTGGCACGGAATAAATTTGAATAATTAACTACCATTGTTAATAGCCATGGCTATATCCGAGGATTTTGAAGGCCATTGATGACTATGACATACGAATCCTAGCTTTAAAATGAAGGAATTGTTGAAAAAAGCAATTACGGTTGAACTTTGTCAACTTTCGGCCGGAATAATCAACGAAAATGCACTTTAGTCTACCCAGAGACTCTTGGGTTTATACTTTTTCGGTTTCCACAACAACTCAATCTTGAATTACGCTACAATAGCCTACAATTTAACAAAATTAAATCTCATTAATTATTGGTCAGTTGACAGTCTTCGATAGCTAAATAAACCAAAAAACCTGTACGTTCCTGACCGTCGAATTTGCTTTTGTTCGGCGGATATTTTTTCCTTCAATTCCTTTTTGTCGCTAAAAATATTATTGGCAGAAGGTCGGTAATTCTAAAACATATTGGTTTCTTCATTGTCATGATCTGTAAGAAAGTTTAGACAGAATTTCCTGGTGGATCACACTGTTAAAAGAATTTGGACGTACGTTTGTCGAACAGCGGCCAGAAAGATTTTGCAGGCCCTCTCAAAACTATCGCCTCTTAGGGCCTAGTCTCGCTGTGCATAATGGGATCAGTCCCCATTTTGTTTACAGGATCTGGCAACACCGCTGCCAAACGTTTTGCGCATGCGCAACGTCCGAGCTCGTCCTCAAAAAAAGAGCGGGAAAACACTGAAATATTTAGACTGGTCCGAGAGTCCCACACAAAAGTTAAAAATATATGCATACTACCAAAAAGATAAGGTAGGTAATTTGTACATGGCTTCCTTGTCAATATTGCAACATTCTGAATTTACCCCTTCGTAATTTTCTTTACCCTTTTTTTAAAACACAAATGAATAGTCGAGTCTTACTTAGTCTTCACTGTCTGGTTGCTGTCGCCACGGCTAGTTCCCACTTCTCTTGCAATGTTTACTCTAGCGAATTCACGCATGCGCAAACGTTTGGCAGCGGTGTTGGATCTGGCAGGCCCTCTCAAAAGTGTGACCTGTCCATGATGCAACGACGGCCTGCGGAAGAGGCAGCGGCGGCGTAGTGAAAAGCGCCTGGGTACGAGGCTGGCAAGTCCCCAACTAGCCTGGTACCCTGGCCCAATTTCAAAAGAAATATGGGCCAGGTAACCACTAATCTCATTCTCGCGTCATCAGGGCTAAATCCACTTATGACGATTGCAATTTCACTCATAGCCCATAAAAACGCGCAAAATTTCAACCAATAGGAAAGCAGAAGTCTTTAGTGGTTACCTGGCCCATATTCTTTGATTGGGCCAGGGTACCAGGCTAGTCCCCAACGAGACAAAGATAGGATTGACTGAAAAACAAAACTTTTTTTTCAACGCGTTTATTCTATTCTATCAAATCAAATGAGCTGGTGCGTCAAAACCAAACCTTGAAGAGCCAAGTCGAACAAAAAAAAAAAGGAAGGGGAAGAACTTCATTTTTTACCATATTAACATTATTATTGAAATACTAGCGAAAACGCGGTTAAGAATTCCAATTTTATACATTTGAAATAATAACAGGCAAAATATAATGCATAAGCAGGGGAAAAAGGATTTTCTATAACCATTAGAAATTGTCAATGTTCCTGAGAAGAATCACGTTGGGTAGTTACTATACGCTGATTTTAATGTCTCGAGGTGGTTTATTACATACCCAGGGTTTCCAAATATTCTGCGATGGTGCCCACAGCTTTGTTGGTATAGCCCTGCTGGCCACCTTCTGGACAATGACCGATCACAATAGCGGTTTTAGAACCTTGTAGAGTTATGGCTCCGTGGTCTTTTTTCTTCCCAAGTGCTAACTTTCCTTCTTCTACTCTAAGAAACTGATACTTTACTCCCTCGAGGTGAATCCCACCACTCATTAACGCTGAAAAATCTTTCGACTTGAAACACTTCGCTATAGCTGTAGCTTCTACTGGTGTGATCTGAAAAGATATTAGCAAATATATTCTATAGTGTACAGAATTACAGATAGTGGGATAAAAGTAGCGTGCTGCGTAGGCAGTGTAGAAACAACAATAGAAATATAGTAAGGTTAGATATATATATACAGTGCCGAAACAGAGAACGTAGGAAATGGAATCTAACGTTACGAGCGAAGGCCCTTCGTCAGAGAGAAACGTAAAGAGTGTAAACAAACAGTGAGCTTATAGACGGCCGGCCAAGGCTTCAAAATATTACTTTTGATGGCATTTTTTGTTACAAGCAGGCAACCATGCCAAATCGTATCGGATGGTGCATACTTTGAAGGTGAGGGGGGTTGCCATCTGTAATTATTGATTTATATACTAAAATATAGAGCTTTTTGAAAGTACAATGTGATGGATGGGATATCTGTAAAGAGCTGTCTAATAATATACGTTTGTGTTTTATTTGAATTGCTAAATTCAGAATGCATCCAATCAGCGTGCATGAAGTTCTGATTATTCTAATTCGCATAACTCACAATCATAAACAAACAAGAAACATGGCGCAAATTCACCTAAATATAACACTTCGAAGAACAGCCATAACAAGCAGCCAACTTTTTGTTACAAGCAGGCAACCACCATAGAAATGTAGCTTAGACATTGATCAAGATGACTATAGACAGGTTGCCTTTCGTGTATCACAAGATAGCACAGTTAACCGCCAGAACCGGCGAGTTAAATGTCTAAGGAACAACATAAGTAACACTACACTGTAGTACAAAAGCTCAGCTTTATAACAGTAGATACAGTATATCAGGCGGTATCAGCAAATTATCAAAATAAAACGAAGTAATTTACGAATATGAGACTTTCCTGTAGCTGCCAGATCTAATAAATTTCTGATTCTTTGCAAGCTTATGTTGTTGTAGCTTTTCTTCGAAGTGTTATATTTAGGTGTATTTACGCCATATTTCTTGTTTGTTTATGATTGTGAGTTATGCGAATTAGGTTAATCATAACTTCACGCACGCTGATTGGATGCATTCTGAAGTGAGCCATTCAAAATAGAACACCAACGTAGTTTGCATGACTCCACACAAATCCCATTCCAATGTGTTTTTAAAAAACCATAAATTTTAGTATATAAATTCAAAATTACGGCTGGCAACCCCTGACGTTCAAAGTATATACTATCCGATACGATCTGGCATGGTTGCCTGCTTGTAACAAAAAATGCCATCAACGGTGTTTTTGAGACACTTTTATCGAGGTTGGCCGGCCGTCTATTATATATGAAAGGTGATCATGTGACCAAAAATAAGCCAATCAGATAATTGTTATTTTTATCTGATAAAAGAACACCTGACAGGAAGTAGTCAACCTGCTGTAAAATGTATCATTACATTTGACTCCATTCTGATTCATTTTAGAAGGTAAAATGATGTCGTTAGGGCAACACAAAGTAAATTCAAAAGTGAGAGGGATGTTCACTTAAGACACTACAAACCTTTAAAGCCTTAGCATGATCATCAGTAGTCCACTTGGCACCATCCATTCCTATGATGGATCCCTTGTCAACGTGAGCTGCTCCAGTTGAATCGCAGCTTTGTGAAACCAAATTTTCAATATAACTATTCCAACTCATGATGTTAAAAAGATTGCTAGAAAATCGAAAATAATTGTTCAAATTAACCATTATATTGAAAAAAGTAAGAAAGCAAGATAAAAATCAGGAAGCATAGTACAAATATCTGATATTCATAAAATCTCTAGATATACATGTCTATTAAAACATAGATACCGTATTTTCTGGGTGATAACCCGCGGGTTATCTCTTAATTTTGCTAGTTAACATAATTAGTGCGGGTAATAGGGTGGTGCGGGTAATCTGTTGAATTCTTAAGACGACGCCATCACGAAGACCGGAGACCAAGCATTTTACTTTCATCTTTCAACTACTGGTGCTGAACTTTTTTTAAGTTTTGTGGTCCCAAACCAAGGGAGCAAGTCAGACTGACCTGTATTTCTTCTTCTTTGTTCGGCGTTCCTTCATTTATATTCAGCCATTTTGAATAATGCGATACGCCAATGATATAATACTGCATTATTCAAAATGGCTGAATATAAATGAAGGAACGCCGAACAAAGAAGAAATACAAGTCAGTCTGGCGTGCTCCCTTGCCCAAACCTATTATTAGCAGCTGCGGGTTATCCGATGGTGCGGGTAATACGCTGATTTATTTTTCCAAAAGTGACATTTTTGTTGCCGTGCGGGTTATCGCCCAGAAAATACGATAATAATAGAAAGTATTTGGTTTCTGGTAATGCTCAGCCATTCCTCTTTCATTCCCCAAGCTCTAAAAACAAAGTGCTTATAAACCCAAAATTTGAGATGTCTTACGTCAAAATGGAAATACCTTCCCACTACTTCTTCATTGCGTACTGTATTACGTATTTCTGTAGCCACTACCAAAGCCTGAGAAATTTTTTTGTTGAAAACTGTACATAAATAGTGCTTTAAATGGCATTTATTCATAGATGTTTATCCCAAATCAATACCAACAGACGACTATACATCAATACATCAGAAATACAGTAATACACAACCAACTGCAGAAGTGGGAAGGTATTTCCATTTTGACTGTTTTTAAAAAGTTTTTGACCATTTTAAAATTACTCCCAAAATGTGGTCCTATTTATATTTCACAGTCTTACATTCACAACCTCTTGTTTCTAATCATGTTGTTTCATCAGATTTTTGCCTTGATATTAAAGTTCTCTGTCCCCCCCCCCCCCCAAAAAAAAAATGGTCCCTCACCCCAGGCCATCACTCTTTTTCAAAGTCACCTATGGCTTGCCCAGAGGTGAATAAAATCATCTGGTGTTAGCCAGAATAAAATTATAAAGACTGATTCTGACAGGTAAGAGCTAGAGAGATAGTTTATAACTCATTCCTGTCCGAGTGCTTCCCCAGAGGTGAATAAAAATCATCTGGCATTAGCCAGAATAAAATACTAAAGACCGATTCATACACGCGTAAAAATCTCACAAGTTGTTACAGCATTGTTGCCTGAACAATGCTGTAACAACTTGTTGACATATGTGAACAACATTGTTCATTATTGTTTCAACAAGTTGTTACAGCTTGATGAAACAACAACCGTTGTTCACGCATGTTGTAACAACCGAAGAACGTGTTGATACATCAACCATGTTCACCATTGTTGTAACATTGTTGTTCATCGTTGTTATTTCGTCATGCTACAGGTTACAACATGTTGTATCATGTGCGAACAACGTTGTTGGCTATAAAAATGTGCTGTTGGAACAACTTGTTCATGACTGTTGATTTATCCGTGAACAAATTGTTTGAACAATAAGTGAACAACTTGTTGACAACTTGTTCACGGCGAGCAGCACAGCATTGTTCACGCCTGTTGACAACCGTGAACAAGTTGTGCATTTTTACATGTGTACAGGAAAGAGTTAAGAGGATATCATGCATTTGTTTTATGTAATAAAGCAAATTTAGTTTGTATTTACTCTACTTATTTATCCACAGTATGTTAACACATATTTTACCACCCAAAAAGTAGCTGCCACCTGAGAGTAGAGGGGGCTGCTACTTTCAGGATTCTACAGTATGCTAATAGCACAAGGTGATTTATAGGAGGGCCTGTGGCCCCCCCCCCCCCCCCAATAATTTGGAGAACTAAGGTAGCAAAAAGCCCAGGGTTCGAGATTTGCAGTATCCCGACGATACCAGTTTTCAATTTTGGATACCAGATGTTGAAACCAAGAAAATCTTGCTAAAATATCAATATTAACCAAGAAAACTATATCATAGAAATTATTGTAAGTGAGAAAGAAGTTGGCTCCCATTTCAGTGTATTTTTCTCTCATTATTTTCGTTGACATAAGACACATAACGTAAGTTTATGTAGCTGTCATGCAATATTTCGCGAAAATGCATTTGCACGCGAGGCTGGGTATGAGAATGAAAAATGCCCAATCATGCGGAGTCTTGTGGATTGTGGAGTCTGGTGATGAGATTATTGAAAGTATTTGACATCTGGGATATAATCAATTCAAGTGGGAAGCTCCTCATTTGGATTTCACTAGAATATTTAATATTCATTGCTGGGTTTTTTTAATTAATCATTAATTAAAATTAATGAAGAAACACATTAAACAAAGAATTGAAAGAACAAAGAAACACTTTACAGATGTTGAAGTACCTGGTTAAATGGAGTGAAACGACAGTGGAAGTGGTGGAAGCAATGGAATTAGCGACAATCAATGGTCCAATGGCACATTTAATTCAAGTATACTTAACTTATACTTACGTTTCGATTGATTTCACTTTTCTATTTTGGCGCTGCCATTATTAATAAAAAAAATAATAATAATGGCAGCGCCAAAATAGAAAAGTGAATCAATCGAAACGTAAGTATAAGTTAAGTATACTTGAATTAAATGTGTACTTTATACTGTACACTAACACTCACTTTCTTTTTAAATTCAATCGGTCATTTTAAAATAAAAACTTTAGCATACCTTGACATTCATTAATCTGATGAAGAAAAATTTAATTGTAAAGTTCTTGGTTCATAACATCTGGATATTCAGAAGCACCGTGTATTTTCTGGTATCAAAAGTTTGGATACCAAATTTGTATTTGGGATACCAAGTTCAGAGATGCTGGTATCCCTTGGGGATATCACACAAAAAAATTTAATCTCAAACCCACTTAATCACTTGAGGCAAATTTTGATTGTTTAATAGCATTATAGCACAACCTATTACCGCATTCTATATAATTATTACAATAATTTCTAAAAATGTCTGTGAATTCTGCTGTACTTTGTGTAGGTTTTATTTAATGTTATTTAGAGTGGGCCCCCCCCCCACCCCCCAATAACCAAAATGTAACTGACGTAGCAAGCTCTACCATAGTCGACCACATGCAGTAGAATCCATTGGGCATTGGGGGGGGGGGGGGGGGGGTTACTTAAAATGATCCATGGTTTCAATGTATGCTAATACATGGCTAATAGCAGCTCTACAAATTATACTGTCAACTACCCAAAGAAATTGCTTGCTTGGGTTAGCACAAAACCGTTTTGTTATTGCAAAGTCATATCCTGGAAAACGAAGTCCAAACTAAGCACTCGAGCAACAGGAAATACTGTCGACAACGACTTTTGGTTTCACTTTGATGGACTAAATCTACTTTTGACGAAGCCATTATTAATGGGAGGAATTCAGGAAACCCAAATGACGCCAATGCTAAATTATTGCATAAATTTCTTTTGTACTTCCCAACAAACTGGAAACAAACACGTCTATTATGAAAATGTGGCAAAGGCGTTAGTACGGCTAGGTGGGGACAAAACGAAATCAGAATATAGATATATAGATCACTTTTCGGAACAGGACAGGGCAGCAAAATATTACCACAATATTATGTATGTTTGTCCATCCAGTTTCGTTTAGTGGCCCAACATAAGCTAGATTGGAAACCTTTTGGGATAGAGCATGGTTAGAGATTAGCTAACAGATTTATTTCTAAGCTGAAACAGGTCGAAGCTAACACGAGAACGTCTCAGCCGACAGGAAGGTACTAGCCACGACTTATTTCATGTCTAATCAACTCTATCTGTATTGCAAGAAGGATTAAAATGGCCTGTTATGAATAAATAAACTAAATTATGAAATCGGTTGGCATCTCGTAAAGAATCTCCCCTAAACTTCTTGGCTCGCGAGATTTGTTTTCAAAAAATTTGGGCCGCGAGGAGGAAACGAGATTTCAACCACATTTATCGATTCGATTTTGAGCCACGTCGGAGAGACATCGCAATGAGCAAACAGTATTTGTACAAGAGTGAATTCAATAGGGCTTTCTTTAAATTCTGAAGCGATATTAATAGACAACGACAAACTAGAAATACGGCTTTCTCAAACGGGGACATTTATTAGGAATAGACACGTCGAGGCTCTGCCTGGTTGAACATGCAAAACAGCGAACCAGCAAGACAACAGACAACGAAATTCCTACACTATCATATCTCTTAACACATCACGGCAGAATAAGTTATAGAAGTCGAGAGTGTTTACCATTTAGTTGTTGTTTCGGGTTTCCTACAGTATTAACGGACATCGATGTAGCGTGTAATAAATCACGAGCAATACTCGGTGAATGAAATACAATGATTTTGAACATCGACAAGAAGTTACTTGCTTTTCCCGGTGGCGACTGCACACACTCGCCAGGAAACTGTTCGCCAAACGAGCTCTAAAAACAGCGAGTAAATACAATACATACCTTCAATGAAACCTGGAGAAAATCTGTAATGGATGGATCTTCAAAACCGACTGTCAAAATCGCTTAGACAATGCGAATCGCAGACTGAAGACGACTGTGAATCACTTCTAGCAGGACAAGCTCACCAGGAAAAGGAAGCGCTTGGACTATATTTGGTAACCAACGCCTTTCCTTTGCTTCGTAAGGAAGTTGCCAAATCACCGCAGGGTGGGGGGCAACTCGGAAAATGTTTTCTTCCCATTTGAAACAGCTATTCCCATATATTTAAATTTAGCACCATTAACAAATAGTCTACTGACCTAAAATGTTTTAAAGCACTTTTTACACTGCTAACGGAAAATGTTAGATATATAATGTCGAAAATATCTAAATCAATTTCACCCCTCCCCAGTGAATTACTGTTTTCGTGAGCTGTCACGTGATCGTAATGCAACGCATGCTCAATGGATTGCGTTTTAGCTTGGTTTCGTAATAGTCTATATTCACGCCTACGCAAGTAATAGCCGTCTGGCATAATACCAATATTGGGGGCATGATGAAACTTGCGTAATTTTTAACCAATAAACCAAAATAATTAAACCAAATAAGATTGTTGTCGCCCAAAAAGGAATTAATGACGGGATAATAGTCGTCTTTGCCCTTTGGTTCGTTCATTTCTACAAATTCGAATTAGAAAATGGTATATTTGGGGTGTGTTGGTGATTTCATTCTGAACCCGTTCTAGACTAGACTCCGCTGTTGGCAGAGTCGTTTCGCGGATTGACGACCGGTCAACTGACACTTGTTTAGTTGTTTAACTTTATAGAGAATACAAATTACTAAATTACTAGTTATATAATATGCAACAGCTGTTTATATTCAGAGAAACCATTGAAGCACTGACGTACAAGGAAGTAATTAGCCGAAAACTGAAAAGAAAACTCGAAATTTCAAAAATTCCGCCCGAGTCTTAGCCGAGTCTATCAAAAGATCGATTTCATTTGCCGATTCCCGATGTAAGGATACTAGTACGAAATTTCACGCCCAGTTTTGCGTTGAATTTGCGATTTTCACAACTAGGATGCGGTCTGGAGTGTAATTATGCACTCAGAAAGAGTTGTTTTGTTTGAGGTCACCTGATGGTCAAGTGCATCGTATATTGCGCCAACGGGGTGGGACTGATGCAATTGTAAATACAAAACTACAATCATAATTTGCATGAGAATTAAAGACCCTTAAAACAACAGGAAAGACGGTTTTGAGGTTGATATATTTTAAAATGACGGTATTTGTATAATAAAATGAAAACTAAACAAACTACAATCTGTGTTGGGCCCCCTGTGCCGTGAAGGCCTCGGGCGTTCACGTGAAAAGTAGTATAGAATATAGATCGCGTTTATACTGCGTGGGCAGTGTTTTGGTTAGGCCGTTATGACAATTAAGCGAAAAGGTGCTGATAGGGCATGCAGCGGAGAAGGAAACCAGAGGAAGGATCTAAACCAAAGATCTAAAAAAAATTTTTTTTTCTTTCTTTTTCGTCAGAGCACATCTCTATTTTCCAAAATCGACGCAGTGACATTTTTTCCATGGTAACCTTTGATAGAAATGGATGAGCTCAGAAACATTTTCTGAGTGAGTATTTGGACTATTTGAGCTTGGCAAACGCGCATCTGCCAAAGGTTTGTATATAGTATTTTTTTTCTAGTTCCCGGCTACATACATACATACATACATACATATATATATATATATATATATATATATATATATATATATATATATATATATATATATATATATATATATATATATATATATATATATATTTATATATTTATATATATATATATATATCTTACGAATATGTATGTAACATATACAAACATTTCATACTTATACGTTTTTATTTATAATGTTTGTTTTTTTTTGCCCGCGCGGCCGGGCATATTTGGCTCTGGGAACGAGATTGGATCGCGACGGGAAAAGATAACGCGTGCGCAGCTGGCTTTTAGAAACAGACTTTTTTCTAATCTTCAAGGAACTAGTGCCAAAGACTTGAGGCTGTTTTGTTTTAGGATTAAAACTTATATAATATAACAGCCAACCGGGCTGCGAGTCCCGTCTGAAAGGTGACCGAACAAGGAAGAGGCCATGGCAGAAACATGTGTAGCGACCACTGACCCTAATCTGCTAATATGTTTATCAATGACTATTTGACTGTGGGATCAGCCGCGCCCGCGTTGCAATCAATTTGGTTCCGAGAAAGGTCAGCGCTTTCTACCGAAAAAGATGGCGGCGGTACATTTAACCACAATGCTTTGCGACCTCAAATCAAAACTTATTCAAGATTGTAAGCTTTTCTTGGTTCCCATTCATTACTTGTACCCAAAACAAAACATTTTCAGGAGAAAGAAGAAACTGGAGATATCCTCGCCGAATCGCTTGGTTTTCTGCCATGTTGTTCCTAACGGTTTACATTTTGCTGAGTACTTCATGTAATTATCTACGAATGTCATGTTTTGGGGACTAATAAACGGGAGTTATATTCGAAGGTTTTCCCCGTGATTCATGGTGTCCCTCAAGGTTCCTGTTTAGGGCCACTGCTGTTCACAATATATGCTAGCAAGCTATTTGAAGTCGTAAAGGACCATCCCCCAGATGTCCATGCTTATGCTGACGACGACACTCAATTATACATCTCTTTCAAGCCTGATTCTGCTGCGCGTGAGTTAGAAGCGGTAATTGCATTGCAGAACTGCATTGCGGATATCAAGACTTGGATGACTGTGGACAAACTTAAGTTGAACGATGGTAAAACGGAATTTCTTGTAATCGGAACTCGTATGCAGCTGGATATAAGATAAACATCACTGAGCTGAGGATTGGTCAGGTGAAGGTGATCATCGGTATCTAACGTTCGAAATCTCGGAGCGTGGTTTGATAATAATCTAAGCATGAAAATGGCAATCAATAGGACCTGTCAATCTGTGATTTATCATTTACACAACATTAGGCGCATTAAGAGATTTCTATGCTTTGAAGATAGAAAAATGATTGTTCAGGCAGTTGTTATGTCAAGAATAGATTACTGTAACAGCTTATTGTTTGGTGTTTCGGCTACGCATCTCAACAAGCTTCAGAGAGTGCAGAATGCAGCAGCCCGCCTGGTGTACATGCTCATGCAGTTCCAAAGCACAATCATATCACACCTTTTTTAATTAGATTCATTGCACTGGCTACCAGTTAAATTTAGAGTTAATTTTAAAATTGCAATGCTCGCTTTTAAATGTATACATAGTAAATATCAGGAAGATACATCGTTATAGCTTGAGATCAAATACTGGAATATTATTACAGGACAACACTGCAAGGTCGAAAAAGACACTAGGAGATAGAGCATTTTCTAATGCCTCAGCAAAAAGTATGGAATAGTCTTCCTGTTTCAATAAGAAATCAGGAGAATTTTAGTATTTTTAAGTCATTGCTCAACACCCACTATTTTAGAGAAGCTTTTAATGTATAATTTTAGAACTGATCTGTTATAACAATTGTAAATAGCTTTCATTGTTTATTTATTTTTATTACTTTATATTAGATATAGCAGTATGTAAAGCGCATTTGATCATAACACTGCATGTTAATTTGCGCTATATAAGTATTAAATATTAAATATTATTATTACCACATTGCAGTCATGCGCACAACGGACTGTACGTCACCTTTACGTAAGCAAGAACTTCATTCCTTACAATAATTAATTGTGCAAGAAACAATATTACTGCATGCAAAGGATTGTGGTTAAATGTACAAGTCGCCATCTTTTTCATGCAAAGGATTGTGGTTAAATGTACAAGTCGCCATCTTTTTCGGTACGGTCAATTAGCCGCCTTTTTTCTCATGATCAGTTAAAATGTCTTATATAGTAGTGCTAATTAACATTATTAACCCTAGAACGTGCCTAAACCTAACCCAAATGGTATATGGCCCTTACATGAAGTAGTGCCGCCTTTTTTGCAACGTAATATTCCATTGATCTTGATTATCCACGGATATCCCCACTATACCCATAACTATACCGCCCAAAATGTAGCCCGCGATCATTGGTTTGAGCGGCAATTCAAAAAAGCCATTTTGAAACTTCATGTTCACTTTTGGACAATGATGGTAGATAACATTTGGTAGGACTTTGAAGACTTTTTAGTAATTTTTTTTGTTTTAGTTTCGCCGTCATCGTGGCTCGAACCGGTGTAGTAGATCTTCAAGGAGAGTGGCTGTCTTTTTAGTAGATTTTTAGCCGCTTAAACCGCTTCTGGTGTCGGCAAAACGGAACGCGTCGGCCAAGGGGGAAATCCCAATCTGCTGCTTCTCCAAATCGACGTTGACCACCTTTCTGGTTCCTCAACGAGAACATCCGTTCAAAGGCCGAGGGTTTTCAACGGTGGAAAAGAAAGGATTGAAACTATGTCTGCCAATAAGAAGCACACAAGTGAGAGTGAGTAGAAAGTTTTAAACGAATTCTAGCGAAAATATAGAAGTATGGTGATTGTATTTGTTGTTTATCCGAAAGGTTTGCTTTTTAATAGGGAGAGGGTCTTTTATAATAAGCTGTCGAAACGTCGCTAGGAAAGTCGCTCAGAGGAAGAATGGCCAGTGCCTTTATGTACATAAACGTAAACAGCTACTGTATATATCCGGCAGCCGGGAAAGTTTTTTAAAACACATGACACTAGTCTAGTAGATCTGCTTGCCTGCTTGGCAGTTTTTTTCCGCTTGACAAGTAAAATTGTCTTAGCCAGAGTAAAATACCAAACGGCATTAAAGGCCACCAAGTAGACTAAGAAACGCTTGCTACACAGGCTACCACAGTACTAGTGGATGGGTTATTAATAATGCCATTAGACTATCAAATTGCTTTGCCATTGACATCAGTAATTGATAAAATATCAATCAAGAACAATCGATATCAATTAAGTGATTGATATAAATTGAGAACAATCGATGATGGATTTTTTGTGACTATCGATTTGTATTGATTATCACGACTAGCAATCCAGTCTTGTTTTTTCATACACTGGACAGAATTAAATTAACAAGCTTGCGGTTGTACACCAATTGGAGTCCTGGTGATTGTCCAGACATACCCTGTGAGCAGAGCCTTCTTTTCCTTATTTCTTCGCTGAGAGAGAGGAAGAAAAGTAGGCTCTGCTGTATTCGTGTTTGGCTTCATCCAAGATTTAGGACGAAGTAACCTGTTTAAGACCCGTTTAACTGGTTCTCGTTTTGTTTTCTGCTCTGATTGGGACTGGGTTTGAGATTGTAACCAAGCAACTGCATAACATGCATGCGCAATGGAAACCAGTCACGAATACAGCAGAGCCTACTTATCTTCCTCTCTCTCAGCGAAGAAATAAGGAAAAGAAGGCTCTGCTCGCAGGGTAGTCCAGACATGGCATTTATCTAAGCAAATATCTCAAACAACATAAGTCAAAATGTACATGTACACCAATATTTTTTAACAATAATCAAATGTTAAATGTACACCAAATTTTATGACCAAACATGTTTGGCATACAGCGTCTAGATTCCAGATGGGATAGGAATCAATGAACTAATCGTGTTCGATTGGTATTGATTGGCCAGATTGGAAAGTTTGTAAAATCTGCAGTGGGAATCAAATTTTGGCCACCATTTTCTGCGGTTGTCTCTTTAAAATTGCATGGGCTTACGCAGGAAAATAAGTCATTTCCAGGGTGGCCACAAATAAAATGGCAGCTACAATTGAATTTTTATGCAGTTTTCACCGAATCTGTGTTAAAAGTCCACAATTACAGGCAATTTTTCGGAAAATTGCATGGCCACTGCCATTTTTTTATGAAAATTGTGTGGCCGTGGGAAATTATTGTAAAAAATTGCACAATGGATATATCTGTTGCGTGATACAAACTTTCCAGTCTGGTCGATTGGTATTCGTGAAAGTAAAGTGCTCAAAAATATTTGCGAAACAAAGTCTAGAATACGTAGAAATTTTTCAAATAGTGATGCGTCAGATTTTCATTGCTTTATTCTCTTTTCTTCTCCTTTGCATGTTTTATCAAATTATCACACTGCATGTTTCCATCCAATGGTTAACTTCTTTGTCTTCAATTGAGCTTACTGTATTTTGTGGCATATAAGTCAAATTCCTTGGCCTGAAAATTGATGTAAAAAAGCTGACCTCAACTTGTACATTACAGAGGTGAACAAATGATGTAGGAAATGATAGACTGGAAATATACATGTACTAGTAGTGCCCAGTCCTCACTATGTATGCATCATTTAATCAAAATGCAATCAAAATGCATTTTATGCTGTATGCTGTCAAAATGAAGGAATTACGGTACAAAGCAAGATTCAAGTTGAAGTTTGTAGATTTCACCAAAAAGTCCAACAACTCTGCTGTTAATAATTGTTAGTTGTTTGCTGTACAAGCTGTGTTCGTTGGTAATACTCAGAAAAACTCTGAGCTCTAAGCGGGCACAGTCTAAGGTATAATTACCTTAAATAACCTTGCTCTGCTATCTGAGTTCTAGTGGCCCAATGGTTAGAGCGTCTGGCTAGCATTCAGAAGGTTGTGGGTTCGAGTCCCGCTTAGAGCTCAGAGTTTTTCTGAGTAAAACCAACAAACACAGCTTGTACAGCAAACAACTGACAATTATTACTAACATCAAGCTGCAATTTCTGAAACTAACTATCTCTGCTGTTGCATGCAGGCTTGGTGTAAATGTCATTGAGAAACTTGTTTAAGAGTGGTAGAAACAATATGAGAAAATAAAAATGCTTCTTAACACAAAAAGTGATAATTGTACAGTAGATATTTAAAATATTATTACTGGCCGGACACAGACTACAGTATCCACAGCAACTTTAACTGTGTTATACAGTATTATAAAATTTATTTAAAGGGTATATATATTGGCAATAAAAATTAAGTTTGTCTCATTTGAAAGAACTCATCAAATATCTGTTTTGGTTTTGGAAATATTTGGACCAAAGACAGCCTGCTGTCCACCATCTTGGAATTATTTTCGATATGCATGTGACATCATAAGCAGGGTAAAGTGAAATTTTTATCTTGCCAATGACATTATGGGCTGGAAACTCAATTTTGTTGCACTATTTCCATTTTAAATTGACCAACAGGTCACCCACAGAGTAGTTTCATCAGGTTTACCCTGGTTGTGACGTCACCAATTTCCTAGTTAATTAGACCCAATATTACAAGAAGATGGCGGACAGCACGCTGTCCTTGGTCGAAATATTTCCAAAACCAAAACAGATACGGAAAAATTGTAAAAGGTCTTCTTATACCATTTGACGAGTTCTTTCAAATGAGACAAACTTAATTTTTATTGCCAATACCCTTTCATGCAACTGAAGTTAACAGACTGCTTTATTTTAAATTCCTAGAAAAGAAACCCAGAAATAAACCACCAAAATTTGACTTCTCACAAAATCATCCCACCAAACCAGTATCTCCAATGTAAGTAAATTATGTAATGTTGTAGAATACATAGAGATCGTATAAATACTAGAGGGGGCATCCTATCTTAATTTCAGTCAATTTTGGAGGCAAACATTAGGCGCATTGGTTGGCAAAGGACTGGGTCTAGTGCATTTGCCAACCAATTGACTGAAATATCATAGGTAATGGCGGCTAACATGTGGTTACCAAATTTTCCCACCAATGCCCCTCTAGTATTTATATGATCTCTATCGTGGAATAGGGATGGTTAGGGAGTGTTCATAATTGGGGGGGGGGGGGGCTATGGGGATTTGGAGGGGGGGCAACTATTTTCTCCAGTAACAATTAGGGGGAGGCTATCAAAAATAATTTTTGAAGCCAAGAACCCAGAAGGGGGGGGGGGGTAATCAAATAACACTGCTTACATCAATTAGAGTAGAAAACGTTACTGTACTGTACTGTATATGTTAATATTTGTATTTTTAAAAATGTTGTGCACACTAGCAGATGTACTTTTCTAGTAGTTTGAACTTTTTATCCTTTTTATATGAAAAAATAAATAAAATTTAAGCTATATTAACATTCTATATAATGTTGTTTGAAACATGAAAAAATCAAAAATGAAAACTTTATCCTTTTTCTCAGTAGAGATTTCTTGTGCTTTCCATGAAAGTTGAGTACAGCATGAAACAAAGGGGAGAAAACATTTTTTGAATGTGAAATAGTTTTAGGGGGGGGGGGGGGGCATGATAATTAGTATCTACTGAAAGTCTGTAGTTTTTTAGGGGGTCACTGGAATATATTTTGGGCATGGAGGGGGGGGGGCTGCCCAAAAGATATTCTTTCAAAATACAAAATCCCCATAACCCCCCTACTACATAAATTATGAACGCTCCCTTAGTAAGTAGAGTGGAGCCTCGCTATATATAATATAATATATACAGGGCTCAAAATAACGTTTCATGTTACGCCGGTCATGGTGACTGGTCAGTTCGAATTGTGACCGGTCAAAGGCGATTTTTGACCGGTCAAATTTCACGACGCCCCCCCCCCGAAAAAAACAACCCAACCCACAACAAAAAAACAAAAAACAAACAAACAACAAACCCACAACGCAACAAAAAACATGTAAAGGATATTCTTCGCTATATATATAAGCTATAGTACTGATATGAACGTTTGTCATAAAAAGGAAATGCATGCATAGTTCACTTCAATATATATCAGACATTATGAAATGGGTCTACAACAGCACAACAACAATCATTTTATGTTCCTTCAAATGGAAAGTAACACAAATATACAATTAATTGCACTGATCGGTTCAAAATGACCAGCGTTATACAAATTTGACCGGTCACATTAAAAATTTGGCCGGTCGTTCACCGGTGACCGTCCGTTATTTTGAGCCCTGATATATGAAGTGCGTTATTGTGAGGTACAGCCAAATATCTCGTTCCCAGTACTCTTCCCACTCAGTTCTGGCGCAATATTGTGGGCTAAGTACTGGGAGCAAGATTGAGTATAGCCTGGTACCCTGGCCCAATCAGATTTCAAAAGAAATATGGGCCAAGTAACCACTAATCTCATTCTCGCGTCATCAGGGCTAAATCCACTTATGCCGATTCATGCAGTTTTACTCATAGCCACTAAAAACGCGCGAAATTTTAACCAATAGGAAAGCAGAAGTCTTTAGTGGTTACCTGGCCCCTATTCTTTGATTGGGCCAGGGTACCAGGCAATAACAACAACTTCGGTAAGCACACACTTTTATTTATATTTATTAGCCTCGTTCTATGCTGTTTATTGTTTATTTTCCAACATAATTACATCAACTGCCAAACCCAAATCCCTCCTGAAGAGACCACGAGAAGGTCGAAACAATTGTAGAGGGTTATGTCCCATGTACTATATATACTGAATATTACTTACGTATCTTTAATCCTTTATTATATTGTATTTAACATACTCCCGTATCAAATCTACACTGCGCCTTCAACCGTCGTTGCCTCCGCAAGCTAACAACGAACACAGCAAGATGCGCTTTTTGGCCTAAGGCCATATACCGCATACTATGCAAATTTATATTCATCTACATTATATAACCCCAGTGTTTGTCCAATTACCTACATCTTATTCAAAATATCCTGGATAACTCGAACGTCATCTGTCAAAGTACAGATGTAATCCAGAACACTGAGTTTATTAGCCGTGTACACAGTCCTTTGTGTCAACAGTTTTTGTTAATAGGAATTGTCAACAGGAACTCAGTAACTAAAAACCCAGTGTTCATCAAGACGTGCTGCTTAAAAATACAGTTGTTTCTTTAAAATGTCAGTAAACCTGATTAAACGCAGGGCGTTTGATAAGTCATAAAGCATGTAAACAAACACCATTTATTGCCTAATTTTCGGTCATTTGTTCCCAACTCCCGATAACTCGAACTCCCGCGAACTCGAACCTTTTCCGATTTCCCTTGGAGGTTTGAGTTATCGGGATTCAACTGTACATGAAAAACTGGGTTTTGAGCCTACCTGAGAAAAAGCAGGCCCTATCTCAGGTGCAGACAGATTTTTTTAGGCTACATTTTGTAAAATGCCCTTAGCCTGTTGTGCTCCTCTCCCAACTGTTTTCGTAATCACTTGTTAACCCATTATTTGCTGCCAGTTGAGGGTTCTCTCTGTGACAAGTAAAACAGTCTTGACATTAGACATTATGGTAATCACTTGTTACAGGCACAGCGTCAGGTATTAAATTACTGCTTAATTAATAGTTTAGTGCAAGACAAAAAATTATATTTGCAGAAATTTCAAAAAAATTCCCAGAAATTTCAGAAAATCTCCATATTATAGACCATATTAGCGATAGATAGACAGGTGTCGTATTTTATAGTGGATCCTAAATTTAATAGAGTTCTTAATGCATAGAAGTTAACATTTTCTAACTTAGTGTTTAGTGCTTTAGATATTCCTAGAAGGATTGGTGAAAAGTATTCCAAGTGTGGTAGTATATAGCTTTTGTGGGGTGTAATCATCGTTGTAGACGGAACAAGACGCTTGATCCTGCGCAAAGCAGCAATCTTCGAGTATTATAAGTAATATTGGGCATTTCACTCGATTACATTGCATGTTCTAAGGATTTTGGGTGAAGGAAAATTCGAGTGTAGAATATATACATTTTAAGACCAAACCGGGACCAATTGCGAAAAATGCAACTACACAGGCCTTCCGGCAGGAATTGAACCCACGACCTTGCGATTCTAGTGCAATGCTCTGACCACTGAGCCACGGAGGGCGTTGCCGAGAGCTTGATCGCGAGTTCTGTATGTTGGTGACATGGGGCTTGTACGAAAGCGTCTTATCCAGGGTTACACCAAGTATCTTGAGTGTTGGCTCAATCTCAATCTTCTTTGCGCCAATGGAAAACTCATAATTATATAACGATTTACGGTAAAATTTACCCAAAGTCATAGCCTGGCTCTTGGAAGCGTTAACTTGCAAGAAGTTCTCATTAAGCCAGTCGCTCAATATTTTTATGTCCTGGTTAACGGTAAATTGGAGAGATGTGGGTCACGCGTTAGCCGTATACAGTACTTGAAATAATTATTGTGAATTATACTCTGTGCTGTTTTAATATGTTCACCATTGACATTCTACTTACTCATCTTTTTTCTTTAAGAACACCAAGGAATTTAACAGACCAAACAACCTTAACTGTTGATGGACAGGTATGATGAAGATCAGTAGTAAAGCTAAGCATAGCAACTGTTCTTGCGCTACAAATTTAAAATGGTCTAGTAAGCAGCGGGTCCTACTAATTACTGCCCGAGACTGGCCGGGAGTAAAAAATGACTGCCTGAGGCGGTATATTACTACCAGAGACGGTATACATAAGATCCAATAGATCCACATTTACGGCACACTGCAAACTGCAGTTCGAAATCAGCAGTTAGCCGTCAGAAGTTAGGACAATTTGTATGTTGCGACTGAAAGCTCCCGTTAGGTACCTGTATGCTAAAAAATGTTGAATCTGCCATATTTACAGCTGTAATCAATGCAAAATTTGCTCATGTTGAAACAGCATTTTTTCGGCGTACAACTCACTTTATTTTAGCGTTATTGTCAGTATAGCTCTGGTACAGCCAACAATTTTTTAAAGGACATTGGCAACAAAAATTAAGTTTGTCTAATTTGAAAGAACTCATAAAATTGTAATGGGAGATCTTTTACAATTTTTTCGTATCTTTCTTCGTTTTCAAGATATTTAAATTTGTTTAATATGTAAATGAGATGGGCTCTGACGTCAGGAGCACTGTACTGCAAAATCAGTTATATCTCTAAATTTGTTCAACGAAATCACTTGAAACTGCGCACACAAAAACACCTCGTGACACTGAACATTTCTTCAAAAACTCATTAATCAATTCACGAGGAAAACACAAAGGAAATCAGTGCCATGTCCGTGGTTTTATACCTGATAAAACTTCTTGACGTCAGAAAGAATACTAATGAACATACAATTTTATATAAAGAATACTAATGAACAAACAATTTTATATAAAGAATACTAATGAACATAACATCCAATAACGAATCGTTTTTGAAGCCATTCAAAACACTCGCATCACGTGTTTTATCAGATCTTAGACACTCGGGCTGCGCCCTCGTGGTTTTAAATCTGATAAAACACTCCTGCTCGTGTTTTAAATATTACATAACTGATGTTGCTTTGTGTAAAAATACTGTACTACCCTGCTCATGACGTCAGAGCTCATCTTATTTTTATCTTCCTTTTATCTTCCTTTTAATTGGTTGAGGGACCGCTACGTCACCCGAAATAACTGCCTACAAATAACAGTCTGCTCATGCGCATTAGTCGGAGATGTTGTTTTGCAGCAAATAATATTTTGCTCATGCGCGTTACACTCAATTTCGGCAAACGTAAATCGCTCGTTCAGCCAAGCTGGAAAGAAATGAATGGACATAATTACAGGTAAACAATGTCAAATAAAAAATAAATCGAATAATAAAACAATTATTGAACTCGGTTTTCACAAAATATCGTGATTTGTCAGTGTCTCGCAGTTCAGTTATTTGCCTCTGCCTTCGGCATCATCAAATAATTGATCTGCTCGCCACTGACAAATCACGATATTTTGCTCAACCTCGTCCAATAATTGTTAAATATCTTGGAAATTAAACAAACTTAATTTTTATTGCCAATACCCATTAAGTACAAAAAATTATAATTATTATGATCAGTACAGTAGAAATCAGTTTTGGGCGCATGGTATGCCACGTACTTAAAAATATATTTTTTCAATCTATAATGATTACAGGAATTTGATTGCAAAGCCGAAGATTTAAAAGACTTGGGCGAACTAGGACATGGAGCTTACGGCGTGGTTCAAAAAATGATGCTGGAATCCAGTAAAACTACGATGGCAGTGAAGGTAACATTAGGCAGGAATTAATAATATCTGGTAAATCATCGGATATCGAGCTATAGGGAAACAGTTACGACAGTTAATTTTGTCTACAGTTTATACAGAGTGCCAGACTAAACGTCAGTGTGGTACGCGCTTAAAAAAAGTACCAAATTGCTTTTTTCTTTTCAAAAAATGAAAATTCCGCTTTGTCGGAGCACGCGTGCTGAACTACACGCGTAAAAATCTCGCAAGTTGTTACAGCATTGTTGCCTGAACAATGCTGTAACAACTTGTTGACATATGTGAACAACATTGATAAATGAACAACATTGTTCATCATTGTTTCAACAAGTTGTTACAGCTTGATGAAACAACAACCGTTGTTCACGCATGTTGTAACAACCGAAGAACGTGTTGATACACCAACCATGTTCACCATTGTTGTAACATTGTTGTTCATCGTTGTTATTTCGTCGTGCGAACAACGTTGTTGGCTATAAAAAATGTGCTGTTGGAACAACTTGTTCATGACTGTTGATTTATCCGTAAACAAGTTGTTCGAACCATAAGTGAACAACTTGTTGACAACCTGTTCACGGCGAGCAGCACAACATTGTTCACGCCTGTTGACAACCGTGAACAAGTTGTGCGTTTTTACGCGTGTAGTCACGAGATCGCGTGGCCGGATGATTCAATTCACCACCAATCCACGATATCATCAAAGACGATGTTTGGAGGCTTGGGACATTAACACTTTGAAGCCTGACGACGAGTCTCTAGTATTTTATTCTGGCTAACGCCAGACGATTTTATTCAGCACAGGGAGAGGTCCCGGCCTCAAAGTGTTAATAGCGCCCACGCCCCATTAAATCGGCGTGACGGCGGTCTATTACCAGAAGCCCATCGTCGTTCCCAGGGCCTCCTCGGTACACTGGAAAATCGGAGGCCCTGGTCAGATGAAAACCGGATGTCCTAAATTCTAGGACATTGAGTCATTGAATATATCACATCGCCCTGGGTGCGAGCATGGACAAATATAACGAAACAAACGAGATACACTCAGATATTTGAAGAAAAGCTGCTTTATTATGATGTCCGAAAGGTTTACTGTTCTTCCCGCTGGACAAAATAGCACAATTTCGCTTACCGAAATGCTACCGAAATGCTATTCAAAGGTAGGTTGTTTACGAATATAATTTGCCGTCGCCGACGAATGAGTCACCGAGTCACGCTATGTATAAAATCGTTCGATTTTGAGAGTTAAATGATGAAACTCGTCGCAGTTCCAACTCGCTTTTGGAATCCTACTTTGTTGGCGTTATTCGTAGACTTTTTCGGTGTTATCTGAGCGATAATCTTCACTCTATTCACACCGTTGTTTGACAGTTGAAAATATATTTGCCCACTTCCTGTTTTCGACAATAGCCTTCGTCCAGCCAATCACACGCTTCAATCGTTTTCATCTGACCAGGCCTCCGATTTCCCAGTGTACCGCTGGGAACGAGGATGACCAGAAGCCTATTTGCATTTTGTTAATAGATAACGTCATCATCGGTTCTATTTGAGAGTATAAATATAAGGCTTTTCTTCGCAACGATCACTCCTGATGAAGACACTAGATAAGAGTGTCGAGACGTTGGATCATGAACAGTCAGTGCTGTAATAGTTACATAATTTTTGTAACTAGTTACAGTTACAGTTACATCGTTAGAAAAGTAACTAGTTACCGATAAAAGTTACAATGAAAAGAAAGTAACTAGTTACAGTTACAAAGTTACTTCAAAAATGTTGTAACTAGTTACAAAGTTACATTCTTTGTCCGTGTTACTAGAATCAACAAAGAAATTACTGGTTTTTAGATGCCAGTACCATATTTATGTTTTTACAGCTAAATGCCTAAATATAGTTGTCACTAAGCAGAGATAGTCAAATGTATACATAATGTACCTTTATTATTATATCAAAACCATTTTTATCAAGAAAGAATGACATCCTCAACTGAATATCAGTAACTATAGTCACATTTTTTAACCAAATATTGTAACTAGTTACAGTTCTTTAAAAAAGTAACTAGTTATAGTTACTTCTTCAAAAAAAGTAACTAGTTACAGTTACAGTTACTTAAAAATGTAACCAGTTACTGTAACTAGTTACTTGTAACGAAGTTACTCACAGCACTGCAACTTTTTAAGGTACGTTTAAAACCTTTTAAGCCAGACTAGCATTAAAGTGGCTATGAAACGAAAATTAAGTTTATCTTATTTGAAAGAACACCTAAAATGACAAAGTAACATCTTTTGCAGTTTTTCAGTTTCCTTGCTTTGTTGTTGAGATATTTCAGGTTGTTTGACATGTAAATTAAACATTTTGACGTCACATGTGCCCAGGACCGCCGAGAGAAATTGTGGGGCCCGGGGCAAGTTATCGATTTGGGGCCCCTGCATGATGACGTCACATGGGTCGATTTGGGGGGCCCTGATGACGTCACACATCATAAGGTCGTGTCTACGTGTTCTCAATTGTTCCCCTGGGTTGGCTAAAAATGAAGTTAGTGTTACGTAATATATCATACATGAGGAGGAGTGTTTCATCAGGATATCCCAGTGAACTCTATATAAAGACTGGAACGATACCTCCATAAGGTCGGCCCTATGATTGGATGAAGCCAAACTTCCGGCTGCTGGGGGCAACACATGAACGTCTGACCAACGTCCAAGGAGCGGTAGAAAACAGAACAATGGCCCAGCGAGAATTTTTTATTTTTTTGTAGTTGAACTTCATTTGAATTGATATAACGAAGTCAGTATGTATTAGAATCATTGTCCTTTCTGTCTGAGGTATGTTTGCTGGCAAAAATAGATTGAAGCAGGAAATATATTGTCAAACGAAAGCAAAATTTTGCTTGGATTGATGGAAACTCCTGACGAAAATTCAGGTTATATTTATTATTTATTCGTCTTTATTTTATGAATTCTTGCAACCCTGTCAAGCTGTGCCTTTGCTCTTATGAATAGTCTCCTCATACCTTTTGAATCATTGTAAGACCACATATATTTTGATCTTTGATGCCTTTAAAACACTGTCGGTTCGTATTTCTGTGTTTTGTTCGATTTTTTGACTGTTCAGAAAATTTAATATTTATGGTTTTTATTGATCATGTCAACATCCATATGCTCGACAGATTATAGCCACTAGATTCCAGTAGGCCTTAGCCCTGATTAATGCTATCTTTATTTGATTCAAGATAGTTTATAGACTTTTTTCTGGACTTTTGATACCTCAACTGACTCAACACTTGGAGCTGCCCTACAAAAAATCAAGAGATCCGCGCGGTTTCGGACTCAAAATGTGTTTTTGTCAAATATTCAAGCTACGTTTTTGCTGCTAAAAGCCTTTAGAAGAAGTATCTATTACTGTAGCATGTTTGCATTTCTTTGTAATTGGTTCATAACAAAATATAACTTAAAAAATAAAGATTTTCTTGCATATAAAGAGGACTGGGGCCGCCCTGCATGTCAGCCTCCATGACGGCTTCAAAATTTGGTTTGTAGGTATCGTTCCAGTCCTTATATAGAGTTCACTGGGATATCCAAACACCGAGACGTTTGTTGAAAACCGAGGCGAAGCCGAGATTTTTGAACAAACTTCGAGGTGTTTGGATATCGTGATGAAACACTCCTCCGAGTGTAGCATCTCAAACAAATCAGTATTTTAAGAGAAAATCAAGATGAAAGTTTGCTTAATTCATGTAATTTCTTCCTCCGATATCCAAACCACCGACACGGTACTGATTTCCTTTGTGTTTTCTTCATTAATTATTAATGAGTTTGAGATTGATCTTTACACTTTCTGGGCCTCATGTTTTCTTACGTCAAAAACTCAAATCTTAAAATTTTTATGGGGCCCTTCTCAAGTTGAGGTCCCGGGGGAAATTGCCCCCCTAGCCCCCCTAGCAACTTGGGCACTTGGCGTACTCAATATTTGTCGACAAAACAGTTTTTACAAGTTTTGAATATATTAAAGGCTAGAAAATTGTAAAGAAACATACCTGTGGACACTCTTCTACTTAATTTTGACTTTTCTCGTTATTCTACTACATCAGCCTTGTTTATCAACAAAATCTCCTGCTTCGGTAAACACAAAGCAAAATTGGCCGCCATTTTGTTTTGCCCGCAGGTGAATAGTGCAGGATATCCCGAGCTAGAGGAAGCAATCAGATTGCGTGAAAAGCACTATTCACCTGCGAGGTATATGCTAAATAGCTTTATCTAATAACTCATGCACGTGTGACGTCAAAATGTTTAATATGCATATTAAAGAACTGAAATATCTCAAGAACAAAGCAAGGAAACGAAAAACTGCAAAAGATGTTAACTTTGTCATTTTAAAGGGGATTGGCATTAAAAATTAAGTTTGTCTAATTTGAAAGAACTCGTAAAATTGTAATAGAAGATCCTTTACAACTTTTTCGTATCTTTCTGCGTTTTCAAGATATTTCAATTTGTTTGATATGTAAATGAGATGGTCTCTGACGTCAGGAGTGGGGTAAAATATTCTCATTCAGAGCAAAATCACTTACATATCTAACATGAAATGTTCAGCGTCGCAAGGAGTTTTTATGTGCACAGTTTCAAATGATTTCGCTGAACAAACTTAGAGATATAACTGGTTTTGCTACATGTGAAAGTATTTTACCCCACACCTGACGTCAGAGACCATCTCATTTACATATCAAACAAATTGAAATATCTTGAAAACGAAGAGAGATACGAAAAAGTTGTAAAGGATGTTCTATTACAATTTTATGAGTTCTTTCAAATTAGACAAACCTTTTAGTGCTATTGCCCTTTAAAGGGCATATGACTCGAAAATTAAGTTTGTCTTGTTGAAAAGTTGTTTTATTTAAAATGATAAAATAACATCTTTTGCAATTTTTCGTTTCCTTGCTTCGTTTTTGAGATATTCCAGCGTGTTTGATATGCAAATGACACAACTTTTTACGTCACATGTGCATAATGAGTTATCAGAAAAGGTTACATATCTTTGATATTATGAAAACATGGGCTTAACTCAAAGGAAGCATGTGCGTGTTTCTATCCACAACACCAAACTTGTAGAATTCCAAGTGATTTCGTTTCACAATAGCAAAAATATGTAACCTTCTCTCGGTGACTCATAATACTCATTATGCACGTGTGACGTAAAAAGTTGTGTCATTTACATATCAAACAAACTGAAATATCTCAAAAACGAAGCAAGGAAACCAAAAACTGCAAAAGATGTTATTTTATCATTTTAAATGTTCTTTTCAATAAGACAAACTTAATTTTCGAGTCATATGCCCTTTAAGTGTTCTTTCAAATAAGACAGACTTAATTTTCGTTTCATAAACACTTTAAATAGTTAAATTAACCGGGACATTTCGGTCAACCAAATGGAAGTAAATTTTGACTAATAAAATATACTGATTTTGTTATCCTTGTTTTTATTGAACTAGAGAATTCCTTTTACGCTCAACGACAAAGAGCAAAAAAGAACCTTAATGGATCTTGACGTGTCGATGAGAGTCAGCAAATGCCCGTTCACTGTACAATTTTATGGCGCTCTTTTCAGAGAGGTACGTGAAAATGATTAATATTAAATTTCCGTACGCTAATGTATTTTCTGAGTTCTGATTGGATAATTTGCACCACGTGACGCCCTGTTGTGTTACACGATCGGAAATCGCATAGAAAATCGGCCACTTTCATGGGGCAGTTCGCAGTCCACGTGCGTGCTGGCTCAAGTGAGTTCTGAGGACATTTGAAACTGATGAATTTGAGAAGGGTAATGGCTTCGTACATCGCGAAAATTCCACGAGTTGTCAACAAACCGTATTCTATGGCAAGCCCAACATTCGTGCTATGTGCTCGTAGAAGAATTATGGTCGAGCGACGATTTTGAGCGGAGATGTTTGACTTTGAGCTCGCGGTGTCCTCGCTGAAGTGTGCAGCCTGTCGGCCTTGTATTGATGACGTTTACACGCAAGATATTCGTTCTACGCATGCGTAGCTAATACGGGTCAGCCCGTATTTCGCGAGCCTCGACAGCCGCCATTTCCGATCGTGTGGCAACGCTCAGCCGTGCATTATTACTCGTGCGGTAAATTTAATAACACTTAAATAATAAAGCACTGTTGCTGAATTGAAAGCTTGAAACTGTGAAGCTATACCGAGGAATACATGCATTAATACAAAAGATTGAACAGCTTGGATATTAGGAAACTCGTTATTAACCGAGGAAATTTAAGTAAAGATGCCTTGTAAATGTTCAGCGAGATTGACACTTATTTCGTAAGCGTAAATTTCATATCCAGTGTACTTAAATTCAATATTAAAATTTTTAAAGCACTCTTTATTTGTGTTTTATTGGTATTTGCATCCATTCGTTCACTAACAAGGAACTCGAAATTAAATACTGCACTCGGCTTCGCCTCGAACAGTATTTAATTTCTCGTTTGTTGTTAGTGAACTCGTGGATATAATAACTACTTAATAACCGAGAGTGAGGTCTTTACGGTAAAATATTAAACCGAGGTCTTGCTGTATTGACCGAGCGATAGCGAGGTTAATACGTTCAAGACCGATTATTTCAAAATCAATCTTGTATTTCTTGGTCTTCGCTTCCTTTAACTTCGTCAAAACACCGAACTAGCGTTATTTTCTTCTGTTTCTTTCGCATCTGGATACTAGAATTTACTTTTATAATGTTCATCGTCGTCTATTTCATCTATTTTCGCCGTTTTTCGGTAATAAAAGTTTCTTAATAGGATTTTTTGTTTGTTTCCAATCGTAGGGCATTAACAATTTTCATAATGCCCGTGGGCATTACGGAGAAATCTCGCCCCGTCAGCAACCAATCACAGCGCGTGATTTTACCGGAAGTAATCCGTGCCATATAGTAAGTTTTTATTAACATACAGCTGAGTTCGTTTTTTGGCTCATGCGTAAAAACGATGCAAGCTGATTGGTTGCTAAAGCTTGGTTCCCATTAGCCAGGCTTAAGCGGTCGGTATCCTACGACTACGAAACTGACCTTGGTCAATCCGTTTTTCTTCTTTTCGGACCTGCAAGTTTTGGCGGGAAAATTTCTGAGTTGATTTGAATCCAAATAAAAGAGAACTAAGTATCTTTATTCAAATATTTCGAAAAAGAAAATGTACTAGAACATTACTGTTGTTTACCTAAAAACACGACAAATAGAAGCCGAAATGGTTTAAACAAAAGCGATACGATAAAGCTAACAGGTAAGGTAATGGCAAAATCCAAAGACGAAAACAGCGTTCAAAACTTGAAAAGAAAATGAACCAAAGGCCATATAATAAATTTCTTATCTATCATTTGTTCGGTCCGTACGAGAAGTAATATATCTTTCACGGGTAAGCAATATTTTAATTGAAAATACGAGGAGACGGAGTTTTTTAGCCAGCTTGGCTGCATTTAGACATGGGAAAAATGAACACTGACGAGTGTTTGATATAGCTTCTCAAACGAATGTATATATTTCAAGAGAAAATCGTTCTAAAAGTTTGCTAAATTTGTCCGTAATCTTTATCCGATTTATAGATATTGATTAAATGTTTTTTTCTTTTAAATTTTTCTCACGAATTATTAATTAGTACTTCCCAAACTCATTAATAATTTAGCATAGAATCCTCGTGTTTGATCTAGTACATATATTTACTGGATAAATATACTTGGTGTAATATTTAAGAAATAGAAAATGGCCGCCCGTGTTTATATAGCCTGTTGCAAACACGAGAATGAGTTGAGAGAATTGAAAAAAACTATTTGAACCCGAGCCGTAAGCGACTGTTTACATAAGTACTTTCGAATTCTCCCAACTCACTCGAGTGTTTGCATCAGGTTATATAAACACAGGGCATCTATTTTTATGAAATAAGACTAAGAAATGTGCCGTGACATCGCAACCGTGTTGGCATAGCCTGGTATAAACATGTTAACTGACCAATCACAGCGTGCGTAAAACGCAACCTATTTTATAAACGTAAAAGTTGTACATGCCAATAATATTCAGTGAGTCACGAGTGATGTTTATGCATTAGGGTGATGTGTGGATATGTATGGAACTGATGAGGACATCGTTGGATAAACTGTACAAGTGTGTGTACAGTGTGGAGGGCAGGAGGATACCTGAAGAGGTGTTAGGGAAAATAACAATGGCAGTAAGTATAGCACCTGACAAAGTTTTGTATTATTGGAAACCAGAGTTGTATTAAATGACTCGATTCGACTCGACTCGATTCGACTCGACTTGACTCGACTTGACTTGACGTGACTCGACTTGACTCGACTCGACGTGACTTGACTCGACTCGACTCGACGTGACTCGACTTGACTTGACGTGACTCGACTTGACTGGACTTGACTGGACTCGACTTGACGTGACTCGACTTGACTGGACTTGACTTGACTCGACTTGACTCGACGTGACTCGACTTGACGTGACCCCACTTCACTCGACCTGACTTGACGTGACTCGACTCGACCTGACTTGACTCGACCTGACTTGACTCGACGTGACTCGACTCGACCTGACTCGACTCGACGTGACTTGACTCGACGTGACTCGACTCGACGTGACTCGACTCGACGTGACTTGACTCGACGTGACTTGACTCGACGTGACTCGACCTGACTTGACTTGACGTGACTCACTCGACCTGACTTGACTCGACCTGACTTGACTAGACGTGACTCGACTCGACCTGACTCGACTCGACGTGACTTGACTCGACGTGACTTGACTCGACGTGACTCGACTCGACGTGACTCGACTCGACCTGACTCGACGTGACTTGACTCGACGTGACTCGACTTGACTCGACGTGACGTGACGTGACTTGACGTGACCCCACTTCACTCGACGTGACTCGACCTGACTTGACCCGACGTGACTCGACTCGACCTGACTTGACTCGACGTGACTCGACCTGACTTGACTTGACTCGACGTGACTCGACTCGACCTGACTTGACTCGACGTGACTCGACTCGACCTGACTTGACTCGACGTGACTTGGCTCGACTTGACTCGACGTGACTCGACTTGACTCGACTTGATTAGACTCCAGTTTCAGTGGTTAAATGACTGTTAAATTTTATTTGATCGTAAATAACACATCTGTGTTTTGTTTTAGGTCGTTGAAGCTCTGGACCATTTACATACATTAAATATAATTCACCGAGGTACGCAACCTAAAGCCAACTGAATATTGTCTGTACGTGATGTGGATTTGCATTCATACGGCATCAACTGAGTGCAGAAAATCCTCAGCTATTCACAAGCAATCCATGATCCATGACCGTCTCTCCCGTGTCACCCATTACCACTTTTTGTTTGACTAACAATCTAAAACTTTTATTGTACTTTATGTTATATAGACGTAAAACCATCGAACATACTGATTAACGATGCTGGCGAGTTCAAGCTTTGTGACTTCGGCATCAGTGGACAGTTAGTCAACTCATTAGCCAAGACCATGGACGCCGGTTGTAAACCGTACATGGCTGTAAGTATTAAGGTGCCTTCCTATAGTTTCTACATAATGCCTAACTAAACTGCTTGGGCTAATGTATTTAATGTACTTCGGGCAGCCTAGCTTTTCCCTCCTTGTAAAGTGCAACAAAGTTTCTTGTTCTTAGTACTTTACGTCATTATCATTATCATCATCATCATCATCATCATCATCATCATCTGCTCATCACCATTATCTAATCATCACCGTCAGCACTGTTATTATCGTCATCATCATCATCATCACCATCTGCTCATCACCATTATCTAATCATCACAGTCAGCACTATTATTATCGTCATCATCATCATCATCATCTGCTCATCACCATTATCTAATCATCACAGTCAGCACTATTATTATCGTCATCATCATCATCACCATCTGCTCATCACCATTATCTAATCATCACCGTCAGCACTATTATTATCGTCATCATCATCATCATCATCATCTGCTCATCACCATTATCTAATCATCACCGTCAGCACTATTATTATCGTCATCATCATCATCATCACCATCTGCTCATCACCATTATCTAATCATCACCGTCAGCACTATTATTATCGTCATCATCATCATCATCTGCTCATCACCATTATCTAATCATCACCGTCAGCACTATTATTATCGTCATCATCATCATCACCATCTGCTCATCACCATTATCTAATCATCACCGTCAGCACTATTATTATCGTCATCATCATCATCACCATCTGCTCGTCAGCACTATTATTATCGTCATCATCATCATTGTTATCATCATCATCATCACATTATCATTGTCATCATTATCATCATCATCATCATCTTCATGATTATCATCATCATCATTATTATCATCATCATCATCTTCATGATTATCATCATCATCATCTTCATGATTATCATCATCATCATCATCATTATTATCATCATCATCATCTTCATCATTATCATCATTGTCATTACCATCATCATTATCATCTTCATGATTATTATCATCATCATATCATCATGATTATTATCATCATCATTATCATCATCATCATCATATCATCACGATTATTATCATCATTACCATCATCATTATCATCCCGTTTGTCTCCTCGGGGGAATCGAGTCTTCTCGTTATCGTTCTCTATCTTGCTCTCTCTTCTACCACATCTTCCGTCCTGCCTCATCTATTTCTCGGTTTTCTTCTTGGTCTTCTACCACTTTTCACTCTTTCTGCCACCCATCTGATCATGTCATTCTGATTCCGTCATACCACCTCAGTCTACTCTCTCAGCTTTCTAGCCTTCGTCACCTGCCGTATTTCTCTATTTTCAGTATATATATTTTTTATTTTTAACAGCCCGAGAGAATAAATCCTTCTAAGGACGCTCCTGGATACGACATCAAATCAGATGTCTGGAGTCTGGGGATTACTGTAGTAAGTAAAATGGCTTTTAATGATTTTCTATTATTATCACTCTTTATTTAAGGAGGATAAGTTTTTCAGCAGAGCTGGTGGGGTCCTCCATTTACAGCTAAGACCTATAGGTGTTAATTTTACGGAGGGAGGAAAACCGGAGAACCCGGCGAAAAACCCTCGAAGCACAGGAGAGATCAACTAAACTCTACTCACATGAGTCCCCACCCCGAGAACGGAGCTATTCCCAGACGGTCACCCATCCAAGTACTAACCCCGTTTAACCGGGCTTAACTATTGGTGAGAGGCAGCGCCCTAATAGCACACGCCACCCGTGCTCCCTGTTTGTTAAGTATATATCGTACTTTTCGATTGAAGCTTTTGCTGTACAAGTTGTCGTTAGATATTAGGGACCTTACGAAATACAACGGCAACTTCAACGACGACGTCTTTTAAGGTGGCTCCATACAGTTTCTTGAAAAATGGAAAATACAAAGTTTTAGAGTCCAAAACACGTGATTAAACAATTCGGAAAAAGAATAAAACTAAATGTTATGCATAGTTAAACAGTCTGACAATCAAAAACTGTTACCAAATAAGTAGCAACAGTTGTTGCTATGGCAACTATGACTTTTCAAAATGGCTGCCAATAACCCTTCAAACTAATTTAATTTGAAAAAAACTTTGGTGACACCCAATTTTTTTTTCATTAAAACTTTTCTTGAAGTACGAGTAATGAATAGGCCGATTTTTAAAAAATTCTGTAGAACGAATAATTTATTTTCCGAAAAAATCATGTTTGTTAATTTTTTTTAAATTTCGTTCTACAGAATTTTTTTTAAATCGGCCTATTGATTACTCATACCTCAAGAAAAGTTTTAATGAAAAAAAAATTGGGGGTCACCAAAGTTTATTTCAAATTAAATTTATTTGAAGGGTAATTGGCAGCCATTTTGAAAAGTCATTGTTGCCATAGCAACAACTGTTGCTATTTATTTGGTAACAGCTTTTGATTGTCAGACTGTTTAACTATGCATAACATTTAGTTTTATTCTTTTTCCGACTTGTTTATGCACGTGTTTTTGGACTCTCAAACTTGTATTTTCCATTTTTTAAGAAACTGTGTGGAGCCACCTTAAACAAAATAATTCTAGTTGCGAAACAAAGAGAGTGAATAATTTTTAGTCCCTAGAGTAATCTCAACACCGTCCTCGTTCTTTATTCAACGCCACTTAGGGGCTGTTTACATGGGAGGCGGGACGGGACGTTTGCCGGGATCTCACCATGCATGTATATCTCTCTTATTTATCCCGTTCCGTTTATATGGAAAGATGTTTGCCGGGACGTTTTTCATCCCGTCCCGGCAAACCGGGATCCCGGTTGGCAAATCCAAGACAATTTTTTTCATGTAAACACTCCGTCCCGCTTTGCCGGGACGATATTATGCTGACTTTGCAAGATTTGTCATGTGATGCAAAAACAAAAATGGCTTCCACAGAGAAGAGGAGTGCCTAGTCGTTTGCCACTCCGAACGTTTTCTCAAGAAATAATCCACTGTAGAAGTTATAAAATATATTGGCAGAAAGATAATTCACCTTGCTACAACATTTATCCGACCAAATAGCTTAGTTTTCTTAAAAAAGCGAAATTGTTTTTCGTATGTATTATAATCTATCTTCTCCGAATGTTTTCTCGAGAAATAAACCACTGTAGAAGCTATCAAATATACTGGAAGAAAGATAATTCATCTGGCTACAACATACGTACAGTTTATCCGACCAAATAGCTTAGTTTTCTTAAAAAAAAGCGAAATACCGAACATGTCCAACACGAACTAGAGATGCTTGTTGAACGTCCAGGGTGAAGTCGTCCCGGTAGAAACATTCTCATGTAAACCCGGGATGAAAATCGTCCCGTCCCGGCAAACGTCCCGTCCCACCTCCCATGTAAACAGCCCCTTAGAGCATTTTCATGTTTTCAGGACGACGCCAATTCACCAAACGATAGACGCTACAATCGTTTTTGGGAATACTAGGGCATTTTTGAAGTTGTTAAACCAGTTTTAAAAATAAACTATAATAGTCAGCCGTGACTTTTATTTATAAAATTTAACCGCCGTCGTCGTCCTAGAAAATCGTAAGGTCCCCAAAACGATTGTAGCGTCTATATTAAAGTCAATCTTAAGCAACATATCTCATCGTTCGGTGAATTGACGTCGTCCTGAAGACGTGAAAATGCTCTAAGTGGCGTTGTAGAAAGAACGAGGACGCAGAGTGGGAAAAAAGCTGCGGGTATGCGGGTACCACCCGGAGGAAGGTTTACTTTAGTGAGGAAGGTTTAAAGTGAAAACACGTGAAACAACACATTCGGCAATCTGAGAAAGTTACAATTGATCAAGCAAGATGTCGAGAAGAAATGCGATTTGCAGCAAAACATTGGCTAACCAACAATTATGCAGCACTGGCAGCAGTTACATGTGTGAGACATGTACGCTGATGTCTGCTGTGATGTCTGTATCTTCGCAGCAGTCGAGGGTAGTTTGGCAGGCTATCAGTAAGCAGCGGTCAGTTATTAGTAGCTATTGTAGTATGCCAAAGCTTACCTAGGAAAACCTAGAAAATCAAGGTACTGTAAAAGTCACGCAGTATTTATGAACGTTGCAAAACACAAAATTCTCGCTATATATTTTGAGGAAGGTTATCTAAACTTAAAAACCCATCCGGAGGAAGGTTGAATACTTTTTCCAACTCTGCGAGGACGGTGTTGAGATTACTCTAGGGACTAAAAATGATTCATTCTCTTTATTTCGCAACTAGAATTATTTTGTTAAAAGACGTCGTCGTCGTTGAAGTTGCCGTTGTATTTCGTAAGGTCCCCGTTATTACTCGGGCAACCCGGTTTTCCCTCACCTTTTTTGGGTGTCACGATTTTTCATTTTTGCATATTTTACTTCTCCTTCCTTCCTTCCTTCCTTCCTTCCTTCCTTCCTTCCTTCCTTCCTTCCTTCCTTCCTTCCTTCCTTCCTTCCTTCCTTCCTTCCTTCCTTCCTTCCTTCCTTCCTTCCTTCCTTCCTTCCTTCCTTCCTTCCTTCCTTCCTTCCTTCCTTCCTTCCTTCCTTCCTTCCTTCCTTCCTTCCTTCCTTCCTTCCTTCCTTCCTTCCTTCCTTCCTTCCTTCCTTCCTTCCTTCCTTCCTTCCTTCCTTCCTTCCTTCCTGCCTTCCTTCCTTCCTTCCTTCCTTCCTTCCTTCCTTCCTTCCTTCCTTCCTTCCTTCCTTCCTTCCTTCCTCCCTCCCTCCCTCCCTCCCTCCCTCCCTCCCTCCCTCCCTCCCTCCCTCCCTCCCTCCCTCCCTCCCTCCCTCCCTCCCTCCCTCCCTCCCTCCCTTCCTTCCTTCCTTCCTTCCTTCCTCCCTCCCTCCCTCCCTCCCTCCCTCCCTCCCTCCTCCCTCCCTGCTACTATTCATGCTTTCGGTAAGTTGTTTGCCGTGTGACTGAGTGAGGCCGTGAGGCATGTTGTACGTTCTTTGCTCCTTTCGCTTTTGGAATTGGACAAAAAGTTGAACAGCTTTGCTTTTTGATCAAAGGTGTTCTTGCACGTTGTTGGTAGATTTCGAAAGTGACTGACTGACTTTGTAGTTTATTTAACAGTGATGTGGCTGACAACTCCTTGATCGTAAATATGTTCACACCTCTGTGAAGTATGCACCACATTCACCTTTCGATTCAGGCTCCGCGCACTTGCGCCAAGTGTACCGAGCCTGAACGAAGGATGAATATGGTGCATACTTCCCACAGGTTAACGTGACTTGCCAGTACGTAGCCTGTAGCCCGAGTGAACGCCTGACCCAGGCGTCTTGTTAGACTAAAAAACATACACGGTGCTCTCGACACCAGTAAATATTCCCGGTTTGTCGTCTGAACCTTATCTGGTATACCCTGGGTACCAGAGGCTCTGAGTTTGTGTTTGGGAGAAGGAGAGCCTCTGGTCTCGCCAGCTTCAAATCTCACTTTGGTGAGTTACTTCCTGTTGATTATTCTCACGGTTGAGTGAAATTTGAAACGCAAGTTGCTATGTTACGATTGTTCAAAGTCCTCGACAGGAAGTAAAGCACGCTGTCTGGCACACTCGTTCGTTACTTCGTTTTCGATAAGGAAACTATGGATTTTATCACAATTCCAACTCACTGTGGAAAGAATACTTATCGGACTTCCTCTGTTCACAAAAACTAGACTTTCGCTTTGGTATTTCAGTGAGCTGAAACGGCAATCCGAGACTCAGAGGTGTATGGTTTAAGTTTTTAATATTTTTAATTACTCACGGTCACGCGTGACTTGCTTCGATTAACCAATAGTAACGCTTTCAGAAATTTAGGCCAATCAAAAACCGAGTTCAGATATTGAACTCGCCAAGGCACAAACTCAAGCGCCTCTGGTACCCAGGGTATATCTGGTAGGAAACTCAGGATTTCGCCTGAATTCTTACAGCTTGGTTAGCAAACGGGACAGAACCTCAATCTTAAAGTATTGTTTTGTAGATAGAACTGGGTACAGGCAAGTTTCCCTATGATCAGTGGCCCACACCATTTGCACAATTGAAGCAAGTGGTCCACGAACCAGCTCCTCGTATTTCCGAAGATGGTTTGTTTTCCAGCGAATTCTGCCACCTAGTTAATAGCTGGTAAGTTCTGGAACTCTCATGAGCATTGTTATTACCCCACGGAACCCCACATGATTTGATACCGCATTGCTTCATTTGGAATCAAACTTTATTTCCCTGTGGTCAGTTTTCACATGCATATGTATTCAAACATGTATTCCGCACTCAAACAAAGCTGTGGTCAAAAACGGGATGGGCGACATTCGTTTGTATTTTCCCAAATCTGTAGGTTGCATAGATAATTTGGACAAGTTCAGATTTTGATGTTGCCTCTTTAAATGACTCCAGGAAGCGAGTAGATAACTATTTAGCTCTGAAAATTTCAGACAACAAAGAAGGAGTGATGGGCTTTCGGCGTGATATAAAAATTTACTTCTTGTACACAAATTAAAGAAGATGCAGTACAAGAACGGATGTGGGGCATTTTTTTGTGACACCCTGTATAACTAGTTATATGTATAAAATAAATCACTTTTGCATTTCTCTTCAACTTTTTAGTTTGGAGAAGGATTATCACATGAGGCCAAACTATACTGAATTGAAGGTATTCGTTTTCTCAATTTGCCTCGAATAGTAATTAATTTCGAGAACAATAACATCTTTGTTAGTGAATTCGTGGATGTAATTGACGGTACCGATAAAGATGACGGCGGTACATTTAACCACAATGCTTTGCGACCTAAAATTAGTTCAAATAACAACTAAACATTGTTTGTCATGCTAAGATGGATTAAGTAAGCAAAAACTTCATTCCTAGCAAAGTTGATCGTTTTAAAACCATATCTACCAATAATTATGCAAGAAACAATATTTACTGCACGTAATATTTACTGCAAGCAGACGGATGTGATCTATTTAGACATGTCCAAGGCATTTATTAAAGTGAATCATTCCGCCCTTATCGACAAGCTACGTCGCTTTAACATCTCTGGAAACATACTTGAGTGGTTCAGCTCTTATCTTCAAGACCGCAGACAACGAGTGACTGTTCTTTAGTGCCGTCCCGCAAGGGTCAATCCTGGGAACAATTATTTTTATTTTATATGTCAATGACATACCTGATGTAATCGAGTCATCGAAAGTCTCACTGTTCGCAGATGACATCAAGGTCTACAAGCGGGTTGACTCTGCCTCTGATGCTAACTCTTTACAAAGAGACTTGTTTTGCATAAACAGTTGGTCAGCGGCCTCTGGCCTCATATTCAACCAAACCAAGTGCAAGTGCCAACGGATAACCAGAAAGAAAACCGCTGTCGAGTTCCCTTATAACATCGAAGACGAGGTCTTGGAAGTCATGAAGGAGGAAAAGGACCTTCGTGTATGGGTTTCCAGTGACTTAACATGGAGAAAGCAAGTTCTGGATTGTTGTGCAAAGGCCAACAAAACACTTGTTTTTTTGCGTAGATGTGCAGCAGAGATTAAGAGCTCAAGGACTCGTCGCACCCTGTACCTGGCGGTAGTTCGTCCCCATCTTGGGTACGCCACCCAAATATGGTCTCCTCAGTCGATCGAGCTAATAAAACGTGCTGAAAGAGTTCAACGGCGTGCAATCTAAGTTTATCCTGAACCTTCCATTCATGTGTGAGAAGGAGTATGAAGACAGACTGATCTCCGCAAATCTAATGCCAATTTCATATTGGCACGAATACCTGGATTTGACTTTTTCCTACAAGGCCATTAATGGTCAAGTCACCATCTCTAGCGAAGTTTTGCCAGAACTTATGGTGTCCCGATCAACTATGGTGTTACCAGATCAACTAGTAATCCTGATGTAATTTCGTTTCGCTCCCATAAATGCAAAACAGTAACTTTTTAGCGCTCATTTTTTAATAGGGCTACTAATATTTGGAATTCACTACCAGAGAGTTTTAGGCACAAATCCTTAACTTCTAATCAATTTAAGAATTTGCAATTAGCATACTATAATAGTGCTTTACTCACCTGCTTTGATATTGATAACCCCCGCACTTGGAAATCCATTTGCCTCAAGTGCAACACAGCCCGAAATCTATAACTAGTGCATGCTATGTCATGTTGTCAATAGATAATTTTAGAATTTTTAAACTTTTTATACATTACTTTGTGGCCCACAGTAATTGTTGCAAACTGTTGTGGTGTCCCTGCCTTGTAAATATTTTTATATGGCGAAGCTTATTAAATTAAATTAAATTAAATTAAATTAAATTAAATTAAATTAAATTAAAGGATTGTGGTTAAATGTACAAGTCGCCTTCTTTTTCGGTGCGGTCAGTTAAGGATTAAAGCACTCGCGTGAGTGTTTTATCGGGATTTACATCCACGAGTTCACTAACAACGAACGAGAAATTAAATACTGCTCGAGGCGAAGCCGAATGCAGTATTTATTTTCGAGTTCCTTGTTAGTGAACGAGTAGGTGTAAATCCCGATAAAACACGAACAAAGAGTGCTGTAAACATTTTAATATTCAATTTGAGTACAGATATGAAATTTATGCTTGCGAAATGAGTGACAAGCTGATCATTTACAAGGTATCTTTGCTTAAAGTGTTTATGAAACGAAAATTAAGTTTGTCTTATTTGAAAGTACTTTTGAAATGACAAAGTAACATATTTTGCTGTTTTTCGTTTCCTTGCTTCGTTTATGAGATATTTCAGTTTGTTTTATATGTGAAACTAACCAGTGACATCACAACGTGCATAATGACTTACTGGGAAAGGTTATATATCTTTGCTATTACTAAACGGAATCAGTTGAAAATGTATATTTCTGTTGTTGTAAGGGAAAAACGCACACATAATTGCTTTGAAGTGATTCCGTTTGATAACAGAAAAGATATATAACCTTTCCCAGTAAGTCATTATGCACCTTGTGATGTCACTGGTTAGTTTCACATATAAAACAAACTGAAATATCTCATAAACGAAGCAAGGAAACAAAAAACAGCAAAAGATCTTACTTTGTCATTTCAAAAGTTCTTTCAAATAAGACAAACTTAATTTTCGTTTCATAAACACTTTAAATTTCCTCGTTTAAAGGGTATTGGAATTTTTACTCTTGAGTCGCAGACGTCTCTCGGGTCCCGATGTGTGGCGGCTGTATTCGCAGGCTATATCACATCGTGATTTTCATTATTCTCTCGTATTTTACAAGCACTCGAGAACAACGAAAATTACTCGGTTCACGGCCTCGCGATTTTCATTGTCCTCTCGTATTTGTAACTTCTGGTAAGACACTCGCATTCGTTTATGAAATATTACATCAAGAGGTGTGTTGTAATGGCGTTTCTGTTCATTTCTAGGCCAATCCATTTATCAAGAAGTATCAAACAGCATCGGTTGACGTGGCCGAATGGGCTAGGCCAATCCTACTTGAGCTAAGTCAAAAGCAAAAGTGAACAATTGAAGGCATTGCAGGAACTAATATCAGGTTTTTCGAATTGGGTTTTATTTAATTAGAGCTAAACAGGAACTCTAGATTTGCTTACACCAATTTTGACGGTGTTCAAGCGTATTCAATTTCAGAGACATTCACGTTTTGCTAAAGGTAATAGACAGATTAAGATTCACGTAAACGGCAAACCAGAGATAGTCCTTTGACGTTCGCGTGATTGAAACTAGAGAAGTGTCCGGGAATGGGCACTAAGTGCTCATGGTGTTCAGACACGTTCCCAAACCCTGGATGCTTTTGGTGCTCCGTGGCGCCAAAATATATTTTGTCGATGTGTTTCCACTGTTTGTTCCTATTAAGAATGTATATTGGCTCAATTTATGTATGTTGTTTTGATTAAAGGGTATTGGCAATAAAAATTAAGTTTGTCTCATTTGAAAGAACTCGTCAAATGGTATAAGAAGACCTTTTACAATTTTTTCGTATCTGTTTTGGTTTTGGAAATATTTCGACCAAAGACAGCGTGCTGTCCGCCATCTTGGAATGATTTTCGATATGCATGTAACGACATAAGCAGGGTAAAGTGAACTTTTTATCTTGCCGACCTTATGACATTATGAGCTAGAAACTCGATTTTGTTGCGCTATTTCCATTTTAAATTGACCCACAACATTTAAAAAGCCTTCCGTGGAAATTTGGTCATCCACGGAGTAGTTTCATCAGGTTTACCCTGCTTGTGACGTCACCAATTTCCAAGTTAATTAGACCCAATATTACAACAAGATGGCGGACAGCACGCTGTCTTTGGTCGAAATATTTAAAAACACAAGAAAGATACAGAAAAATTACAAAAGGTCTTCTTATACCATTTGACGAGTTCTTTCAAATGGGACAAATTTAATTTTTATTGCCAATACCCTTTAAAAGTGCTGGGCACCGTAGAAATCCTGTTCAGATTGGTGCTCGTGCCCAGCACGGTGCCTGGGTACTACCTCTCGAGGTTGTCGGGTACTACCTCTCGTCCCCTCGAGGTAGTCGAGGTAGCGCCCGGGCACCGTGACCGTGGTTTTTCGCTCGGGCACGGGCACTCAGTCTGAACCCCGCCTAAGATTGACGTGAGCGCATCCAAGATGGCGGCTAAAAAGAGGTATTTGAAGTTGTCGATAAAAAGGTTGCTTTTTTGTGTTCGTTTTGGTATCTGTAGTTTAAAAACATTTTGTGATCATTATTAACATTTCTATTGTTTCTCTTTTCCTTCGTAAAAGACGTGAAAGAGAGGACATATTAGAAATTTTGAGTGTAAAATCTGCCGTTTGCTGTCTCCGTGAAAACAGACGTCTGCCAGTTGGAACGGCGAACGCCAAACGGGGATTCGTCGCGTGATCTTCTCTGCCGTTTCCTGTTTACGTGAATCTTACAGTCAGAATGGAAATACCTTCCCACTTCTTCTTCTGTAGTTCGTTGCGTTTTTCTGTATTTCTGTAGCCGCTACCGAAGCCTGAGAATTTTTTTTTGTTGAAAACTGTACAAAAATAGTATAATTTAGCTTTAAATGGCATTTAATCACAATACAATGGATATTTATCCCAAATCGATACCAACAGACAAATATACACCAAGAATTGGCGACTTTTATCGCTAGACTTTCCTCGCGCTTCAGGAGCGGCTACAGAAATACAGTAATACACAACCAACTACAGAAGCGGAAATGGGAATGTATTTCCATTTTTACTGTAATTAATGCCTTTACGTGAATCTCTCGAATGTAATACGAGCAATAAATTTCCTATCTTGAATGACAGAGGCTTCTTTATATACAGCTAAATCAATTAAGGTTGTCCTGGCCAAAGCCAAAAAGCTAAAGCCAAAAGGTCAAAGCCAAGCGCGAAAATGCTCGTTAATAATCCCCAGAGAGGCAAGTTTGGTTTATTTGTATGATTTGGGCCTATAAATATAGTAAATGTGTGCTTCGCTATTTAAATAGTAATTCACATCGTGTTTTTCGCGCTTGGCTTTGACCTTTTGGCTTTGGCCAGGACAACCTTAATTGATTTAGCTGAATAAGCATAGCAAAAATCTAAGGTGACCTTTGAATGTAACAATGTACTGAAAAAGCTAAAACCATTTCGTTGCAGTTTGTTTGACGCTATACCGTAGATTCAATATAGATCAGAAATTTGTTGCTTGTATCGTATACTAAAGTGACTATGAAGCAAAAAGTAAGTCTGCCTTATTTGGAAGAACACTTAAAATAACAGAGTAGCATATTTTGCAGTTTTTTGTCACTTTGCTTCATTGTTGAGATATTTCAGTTTGTTTCATGTACTGTTTAATAAACGAGCAGGAGTGTCTTATCAGATATAAAGACACGAGGCGAAGCCGAGTGTTTTTATATCTGATAAAACATGAGTTGGTGTCTTCATCAGTCAGGATTTCATTGCAAATTATGTAGACTATTTCCAACACGAACTGCGAGTTTATTGAACGGCTTCAAAAACGAACCACTTGGTAAGTTCATTGGCGTAGTAAGTTTGAAAAATAACCTTGTCCAAGCCGAGAAAATCAAAGGTAAAGTTTATGTAAATCAGGAGGTATCTTTATCACATGACACTGATTAAACTTGAATTTCTTTTGAATTTTCCTCATGAATTATTAATGAGTTTTTGGAATGCAAATTCAACACTTTAACGTCGCACGTGCATAATGAGTTATCAGAGAAGGTTACATATATCGTTGCTATTAATGAATATACTTGAACATTCTACATGTTTAGTGTTGTGGGAGAAACAGCCGACAGGTTTCCTTCGAATTAATTTGGTTTGATAATAGCAACGATATCTAACCTTCTCCGATAACTCATTATGCACATGTGACGCCAAGATGGTTAATTTGCATATCAAACAGCGTGAAATATCTCAACACGAAGCAAGGAAGCGAAAAACTGCAAAATATATTACTCTGGCATTTTAAGTGTTCTTTCAAATAAGACAAACTTAATTTTTATGTCATATATGGACTTTACAGTCATTTGCAACTCACTTTTCACCCAAATCTTCCGAAGTTCGTTCCGAAGTTCACAAGTCCGTTGAGAAGTTCAAAGTTTGTTTCTAGGAACCAAGCAACCAATCAAATGCGTAGTTCAAAACGAACTACGAACTTCCCAACGAACTTGCGAACTTCTACCCTGGGCACCAGCCTCTGGTCTCGCGAGCTTCAAATCTCACTTTGGTGAGTTACTTCCTGTTGATTATTCTCACGCTTGAGTGAAATTTGAAACGCACGTTGCTATGTTACGATTGTTCAAAGTCCTCGACAGGCAGTAAAACACGCTGTCTGGCACACTCGTTCGTTACTTCGTTTTCGATAAGGAAACTATGGATTTTATCACAATTCCTACTCACTGTGGAAAGAATAATTATCGGACTTCTTCTGTTCACAAAAACTAGACTTTCGCTTTGGTATTCCAGTGAGCTGAAACGGCAATCCGAGACTCAGAGGTGTATGGTTTAAGTTTTTAATATTTTTAATTACTCACGGTCACGCGTGACTTGCTTTGATTAACCAATAGTAACGGTTTCAGAAATTTAGGCCAATCAAAAACCGAGTTCAGATATTGAACTCGCCAAAGTGAGATTTGAAACTCGCGAGACCAGAGGCTCTCCCTCTCCCAAACAGAAACTCAGAGCCTCTGCTACCCAGGGTAGCGAACTTCGGAACGAACTTCCGAAGATTTGGGTGAAAAGTGAGTTCCAAATGACTGTAATGAATACATAATACGTCATTTTCCGCAACACGTCATCAAACTCAGCTTCTTCTTTTTTTTCAATTCCTTTAAAATTGGGTTTATTGTTTTTTAGGCTTTTGTATATTTACAATATCATTTAAAAGACTGAGTTTAACGTGCTGAAAATAGCGCATTGACTTATCACCAGGGCCAATAGCTTGATGACGTGTCATGATGACGTCATCATGGTGTCCTTATGACGTCATCCGTTAAACATTTTTGAAAACCTTAATTTTATTGTGGTAATAACTTTTTTAATTGTGATTGGAATCTGGTCTGTTATCAACAGAAAGTACACGTATAGAAAATTGTTTTTGAAAGATCGTCTTTTTCATGTGAAAAAGTCCTTGGCTACTGTACTTCTTCTATTAAGCCCCCTCCCCGGTTTAGTAATTTTAGGACATCAAGAGGGGGGTTATTAGAGGGAGGGACTTATTTAATTTTCCAAATGATCAGGGTATGAAAAAATTGAAATTTAAAAGCAACTGATATGATTTTCATTATAACATAGATTTAAAGTGCACGTGAAACGAAAATTAAGTTTGTCTTATTTGAAAGAACACTTAAAATGATAGAGTAACATCTTTTGCAGTTTTTGGTTTCCTTGCTTCGTTGTTGAGATATTTCAGTTTGTTTGATATGCAAATTAAACGTCACATGTGCATAACGAGTTATTGAAAAAAGTTATATATCTTTGCTATTATTAAACCAAAATAATTCGAGGGAAGCATGTGGATGTGTTTCGCCCAGAACACTAAACATGTAGATTTTCAAGTGCGTATATTCGACAATAGCAAAGATATATAACGTTTTTCGATAACTCATTATGCACATGTGACGTCAAAATGTTTAATTTGCATATCAAACAAACTGAAATATCTCAAGAACGAAGCAAGGAGAGGTTTTAGGCGTAATGGTGGGGATGGTTAGAAAGAGGACTTAATAGAGGGAATACGGTATCTTACGTTTAGGCTTTTTATATATTTATATAATATTTGCCACTTTCTGATAGGAATTGCTTACAGAGGATTTCACATAACTTTTGACGAAAGCGTTCCGATGTTTGTTCGTTATTTCCGAAGTTGACCACGAACCAGGGACGTAGCCAGGGGGGGAAAGCCGGGGGAGCCGCGGCTCCCCCCCTTTTGATATAAAACAACAGACATGTAACTACAAAACTGATGCAATATGAATTGTGTCAGGAAATTAAATAAACTGTAAACAGTGTATTCAATCTATTGAGTGTATGCATTTTGAGTATCTATGTGACGTTTGCGTGTTTTGAGTATTTTATATGACGTTTTTTAACCTTTAGAGTCTGTAAAATCTTCCTCCAAAAACCAGGAAATGGCATTTCAGCGACTCTCGATTTCAAAATTTCCCGGGGGAAATTATTTAAAAAAAAAAAAACTATTTATATTCGAGAATATTTTCTCTTATAAATTCCATTTTAGTTCAGGAAAAGAATCAGTTTTTGTTATGGCACTCACAATTTCCTGTTTGTTATGATAAAACTAATTCGAACCATTCGAAATCGTCTTGTATGAAGATTGTTGTCTAGATATTGAAGAAACTAGTCTGTTTCGAAATATACTATCATTCGACCTTCAGCTCCCAACTTGAGCTGTAAGCTCAGTTGGTAGAGCATCGGACTAGTAAAACGAAGGTCGCGGGTTCGAATCCCAGCCGGGCCAAGTAGAGTTTTCTCTGCTTGTCCAGTATGGTTCGTCACTCGGAGTAACACCTTATTCTCCACCCGAGTTCACTCTCCCACAATAATCATATGATAGAACTCTTTGTGACCTCGGTTAGACTGAACCATTGAACTATAAGAAGACTGGAACGATAACTCAGGGGGAGATTTTGAAGCCAGTGCCAGTCCCTTTGCAGGTAGCTCCCGTGCTTCAAGTTACTTAATTTTCATCCTGCCATATATTTTGTTTGGGACGATAACAAATTACTCCAAAACAACGGATTGAAATACATTGTTTTATACGTATGTTTTTAGAAATAGCATTGGCTTCAATTTGATGTACAGTATAAGTTTCCTCGTTATTTTAAACTTTTTAAAATGTAGTAAATGTTCGACCATATTTCGCTGGGAAATAACACTAAGAAACTTGTAGTTTTTCTGAGTTTTGAGCTGAAATACTTAACGCTGAACGTTGGGCTATATATGAAACTGAAGCTATTGAAAAATGCTATTTGGTATATAAACTTCAAGACTTTAGCTAAAAGGGAAATATTTAAAAAATAGAAAAACAACTGCCATTTTGTAGCCTACGGCAAACAAAATGGCAGTTGTTTTTATATTTTTTAATTATTTCCCTTTTCTTGAAGTTTCTTGAAGTTTCTTGAAGTCTTGAAGTTTCTATACCAAATGGCATTTTTCAATAGCTTCAGTTTCGTATACATCCCAACGTTCAGCGTCAAGTAGTTCAGCTCAAAACTCAGGCTTCATCCATTCATAGGGCCTGACTTATGGAGTTAGCGTTCCAGTTTACTTAGAGTTCAATGGACTGAACACGCTGTAGACGATTCCTATCAGAAAGTCTCGAAGATTAATAAGAGTGTATTGTAAGTCCAAACATGGCTAGGTAGGCACTTTAATTTCTACTTGGATATTAAGGTCTTTTAACTTAACTCCATTTCTGAACATTTTGTCTAGAAATAATACAATTATTATTCAAGGATCCGTTGATTACAAAAATGTAAAAAAAAAACTAACGAAAGAGGGAAAAAGAAGAAAAAAATGAACATGAATAATCGTTTAATGCTGAATTTCTTAATTACTAAATGTAATGCAACAAAAATCAGAATTTTCAATTTAAGACGAATAACTAGGCCCTGTGCACAGGAGACCGCGTTATCTCGGGGGGGTATGGATAACTCGGGAGCTAAGGTCAAAGTTGACCCTGTTTCATATGATAAAACGCAACTACTGGCCGAGTTATCCCTGGCCCCCGAGATAACCCTAGCCTGGTACCCTGGCCCAATTTCAAAAGAAATATGGGCCAGGTAACCACTAATCTCATTCTCACGTCATCAGGGCTAAATCCACTTATGACGATTGCAGTTTTACTCATAGCCATTAAAAACGCGCGAAATTTTAACCAATAGGAAAGCATAAGTCTTTAGTGGTTACCTGGCCCATATTCTTTGATTGGGCCAGGGTACCAGGCTAAGATAACCCTAGCCTGGTACCCTGGCCCAATTTCAAAAGAAATATGGGCCAGGTAACCACTAATCTCATTCTCGCGTCATCAGGGCTAAATCCACTTATGACGATTGCAATTTCACTCATAGCCAATAAAAACGCGCGAAATTTCAACCAATAGGAAAGCAGAAGTCTTTAGTGGTTACCTGGCCCATATTCTTTGATTGGGCCAGGGTACCAGGCTAAGATAACCCTAGCTTCATCAATCTCGTTCCCAGAGCCCAGGACCAGAGTTAACCCCTGCCTCCTCCGCAGGCCCTCATTGCATCATTGACAGGTCACACTTTTGAGAGGGCCTGCCAGATCCTGTAAACAAAATGGGGACCGATCCCATTACGCACAGCGAGACTAGTCCCTAAAGGAGATAGTTTGGAGAGGGCCTGCAAAATCTTTCGGCCGCTGTCGTCCGACAAACGTTTAACACTGTAACCCACGAGGAAATTCGGTCTAAACTTTCTTACAGATCACGACAATGAAGAAACCAGTATGTTTTAGAATTACCAACCTTCTGCCAATAGTATTTTTAGCGATAAAAAGGAATTGAAGGAAAAAGTATCTGCCGAGTGCCGAACAAAAGCAAATTCGACGGTCAGGAAAGTACAGGTTTTTCTTATTGTTTTCTTTTGGTTTATCTAGCTTACGAAGACTGTCAACTGATCAAGAGTTAATGAGATTTAATTTTGTTAAATTGTAGGCTATAGTGTAGCGTAATTCTAATTTCAGTTGTTGTGGAAACCGAAAAAGTATAAACGCAAGAGTCTCTGGGTAGACTAAAGTGCATTTTCGTTGATTATTCCGGTCGAAAGTTGACAAAGTTCAACCGTAATTGCTTTTTTCAACAATTCCTACATTTTAAAGCTAGGATTCGTATGTCATAAGTCTTCAATGGCCTTCAAAATCTTTGGATGTAGCCATTGTTATTAACAACGGGTAGTTATTTATGCAAATTTATTCTGTGCCAAGTTTTGCCAAATTTTTTACAGGATCTTGCAGGCCCTAAATTCGGCGTGTGTGACCTGTCCATGATGCAACGAGGGCCTGTAGAGGAGGCAGAGTTAACCCTACCTCTACTGTAAACGCTTTCACCCGGGTAGGGTCAACTTTTGTATAATTACGCATGCGTTATCAACAAATTGTCCAAGATGGCGGATGACAAGATTGTCTTTTTGTCGAAATTAGTGATGGTGTTGCTGACAAAAATTACATGAAAATGCCCGAGGTTTCACCACACAAACAACATGCAGAGGGCAATTATTTTGCAAGCTGCCCGCTGCTTGAAATTACTCTCGTCCCTCTCTCGTCCCAGAACCACTTTTTGGTGGGAAACTCCGTATCCAGTATTTTTGCATTTTACTTCGAAATGGCTGATATTAAGAAATAGGAATTTCATGTAACGTGTAATTAATTTTCACTTCACTTCGTTCGGCAATTTCATGTTTTCCGTGAAAACTAACTTGGGCTATTTATCCCCTTTTTGCCTTCAAAAACATGTAATTACTAGTACAAAATTACCTTAGTATAATAAGGACTTATTAACCGAGTGTGAGGTCTGTACGGGAAAGTATTTGCCTGAGGTTTTCGTACAGACCGAACGACGAAGGAGCGAGGTTTGTGCGATAAAACCGAGGGAAAATACTTTCCCGTACAGACCGAGCAAACGAGGTTAATAAGGAATTTATTATATGGCTATTGGTTCATTTTATTTTTAAGCTTCGAGCGTTGTTTTCGTCTTGGGAGTATGCTATTTACCTTACCTGTTAACTTTTTCGTGTCGCTTCTTGGCCTTCTTGTTTACACCAGTTCGGCTTTTATTTGTCGTGTTTTTAAATAAACAGCTTTAAAGAAAACCAGCAGTAGTAATGTTCCAACACATTTTATTGTTCAGAATATTTGAATAAAGATACCTAGTTCTCTTTTATTTGTATTCAAATCAACTCAGAAATTTTCCCGCCAAAACTTACAGGCCGAGAAAAAAGCGTATTGACCCGAGGTCAATATCGTAAAATCCCGACCTCTCGGGAACCAATCAGCGTGCGTCGCTTTGCGTACGGACCGGAAATCAAACCCAGCCATATAATAAGTATGTTTATTAATCCAAACCACATGGAAACGTCGTAAATTGCAAATTCTGATTTTTTGTTGCCATTGTCCTCGTGATTGGTCGATTGGTCGTTTGTGAACCTAACGTGATGGCGGCCTTCAAATACCTATACATCAAAAGCTTTTTTGCCCCTTCGGTTTACTAGTCCGACGCTCTACCGACTGATCTGAGCTACATGGTCAAGTTGGGAACAAGTCGTGCCGTCGTGGAATGATGGTTCTTTATATTTGATCTTTCGAAAACTGAAATCTAGAGTTTCTTTAAAATCGAGAGACTTAACCCTTCATCTTATGTTATTGCAATAACTATTTTGGGACATCGGACTATAGGAAACCTCGGAACGAACTTCTCAACATTTCCGTCAAAAGTAACCTGAAACCGACTGTAATGCTTCGTAAATATTATAAGCTGTGGTTTGGGATTAATTATAAGTAACAAGATAAAAAGAGGCGATTAGTTATTTTCTCTCGCTCAACGAGGGTCATTTAGGAAAATGTTACCAAATGACCCGAATTAAGGCGGAGATTTCACAGCTAATGCACCTCTTTATCATATCGTATTAATTTTGAATTAAATACCATTTTTGTCAGAATTTCCATTTTTGTCAGAATTTCTGTTCTCTCATGTCTAGTTTTTGAGATGCATTGTTTTCAAGACGTTATCCACCATTAACAGAAGTCATGCAGATGCTAAATACTGTCGGTAAAGAAAATATTTATAAGTAATATAACATAGAAATTTATTAATTTGATCAACAACATCAATACCAGCTTTGGTATATATAGGATACAAACGTGACACTAACTACAACTACATGACATACATATTACATATATATAAAGTTAATTTCTATTATCTACGTTAAGTTATCAAAAATTGTTAAAACATCGAAACAGTATTTCCCTGCCAAAGCCATAACTGTTCTGTCTTGCATAGACATAAGGTACATAAAAATATCTTGGGAATTAAACAATTTGAATGAACTATTTACTTTATATAGGTTATCAATAAAATTTACTCTGAGATCGGCGAACTTTGTGTTTGTACATGACGTTAAAAAGTGTTCTTCATTCCCGATCTCGTTAAGATCGCAATGTTTACATAGTCTATTACTGTATGAAACATTGCTGTATCGACCAGTTTCAACAGGTAATCTATGAGCTGAAATCCTTAATTTTGTGACAGCTTGACGGTGTTTTGAAATTGTGAATTTCAGAAAGGTATTTTTCACAACCAAAGTTAGTTTTCAGTTTTTTGAAAATTCTTAACTTGCCATTGTTTTCACCCTGTTGAATCTGTTCTTTCCAGTATTCAATAAAATATTCTTGTGTTTTATTTTTCAAGTAATGGCAAAAATTTCCTTGTTCTTTGGTAGGTAATACAAAAGATTGAGAGTTGTAAATTTCTACCCCACCTAGCTGTAGTAAATATTTTGTGAATGATATTGGTTGTAGGTTAAAGTTCATGCATACTCTCGCCGCTTCACCAACAATGGTATCTGAAAAAGGTGAACTTTGGATGCGAAACCAATATTTTGTTACTAGTTTAGCTATTTGTATAATTAAGGGTGTCCTGCCTAGTTCAGCGTAGACGGCCAAATTTGTTGATTTTGAATGAACGCCTAGAATTCTTTTGCAAAATTTTAAATGAAGTCTTTCAAGATCATTTCTTATTTTAATTTTTCTTATTTCTTTTTTCATTTTTTATGACTTGAGGGGAATTAGCGATTAAATTTCCCGCAGCGGAGGGAAAGTTTGTGTTTACAAATCTTCCGAGGCAAAGGGGAAATTTAATCGCTATTAAATTTCCCAAAAAGTCATGGTATTAGTTTGTAATATTATGATCGCCGAGGAAAACTTTGGGAATCTTTACACGGTTGATCAAAGAAGTTGCACTAATTTTCCCGTGCATGTTGATGAGGAAAATATATGCAAGCGGGAAATTTAGAAGAAGACAAAGGCTTTCTTTGTCTTCTAATTTTCCCTCATCAGAAAAATTTCTCTGTTTAATAAGATATATTAGTTGTTAATGGGACCTATAGGAACAAAAGAAATCTGGGCAAACAGGGGATTATTGGTTATTAAAATTAAACCAGAACTCAAAAGGATCGATTGTGTTTTAAAATATGGGATTACTAATTTCACATATACCAGAATGAGATTTCAAAATGGCGCCCAATCAGTTTTGGAGTTCAATTTTTAAAATCGTTACGTACAGACGTATTCACGTTATAGAGCATAAGCTGAGAGAAACTTATTAAATTATTGAGGGAATTTGGAACGATGTATACGGTCTTAGAAATCTAAAATTTTGTGGTAATACTGTTAAAGTTTATAGTTTGGAAACTTGATTTGGGTGAATGAATCATTTGGGCTTTATATTTAAATTCTTTTCAATATGAGGACTTTAAATGTGTTTATTATTTGAGTTATTCTGTTAGGATAAGTGTAAGGGTTACTCTTCTGCTAATCAGCGTTTGCAACCAATTTTTTAACACTAGTTTTGATTAATCTAAATTTGTCAGTTCCCGAGTTTATGATTTGCGGCCATCTTGAAAATCTCCTTCTGGTGTATGCAACCTAGCCGATTGAGGTTTACTTGGCACCAGTTCTTGGCATTCGTTTTATATTCGCTTGTCAATATGGCTGGCGTGAACGTTCTTTTCAAAACGGAAAGCCCTTACCCGTCGCACAATGTCTGCTCACACGCAAGCCGAGTCCTCTCTCAGATGAACAGACACAGGAGAGAAAAGGAGAAACTCTGCGACGTTATCCTGCGTGTAGGAGGACGAGATATAATGACCCACAGAGCCGTCCTCGCCGCTTGTAGTCCCTACTTCTACGCCATGTTTGCTGGCGAACTGGTCGAAAGTCGTGCCAAAGTCGTGGCCATGCAGGATATTCACCCCGATGTTATGGAAAACCTCGTCGAATTCGCCTACACCGGTAGAGTTAACATCACCGTAGACAACGTCCAAGCTATGCTGGCCACGACTTCCCTCATTCAATTTCACGAAGTCGCCGAACTTTGTTGTAAGTTTTTAGAAACGCAGCTGGACCCTTCCAATTGTCTTGGAATACGCAAGTTCGTCGAAGCGCACGGATGTTCGAATTTCTTGGAATCCATCGATCGATTTGTGCTCCAAAGATTTCGGGAAGTTGCCAAATCCGAAGAGTATAATCTCTTGCCTTGTGAACTGTTGGTCAAGGTGATTGCCAGTGACGATTTGAACGTGAAAGTCGAAGAAGATGTCTACGAAGCGGTGATAAAATGGGTGAATTACAACGTCGGCGAGCGTTCCGAGAAGTTACCGGTTATTTTAGAGAACGTACGAATGCCTTTGTTGTCGAAGGATTATTTATTGTCGAAAATCGACAGTGAACCCTTGATTCGTTTGAATATGGCCTGTCGTGACTTGTTGGACGAGGCGAAGAATTATTATTTGGATATCGATCACAGAGCTCAGATGAGAAACAAGAGGATGAAGCCGAGAAAATCGACAGTCGGCTGGTTGTTCGCCGTCGGAGGTAAAGAAGCCGGGGAAACTATCGCAAAAAGTGTGGAATGTTTTCAGTAAGTATTGTGGCACATGTATATTTATTTATTATTATAGAGTTTTATAATTGATATAATACAGGTACAATGTATACTCTGTCAATATTTAATTCAGTTATTACTCAGCATGATTATGTAACCAGTTCTCCCATGGTTTATCGCTTTGAGCACGTGTTTCTGTAACACTCGTTCACTCCTTATTAAAAGGCAAATGTAAAGAATTTTATTTTGCCTTATTGCAAGTGAGTTTACCCTGCATGTAGAGGAAAAGTTTGTTTTGGCCAGTTTTGAGGGTCAAAGACTATGTAATTGAGTACTTTTATATTGAATGGAAAACGCAGCCATTTTATAAAAAAATGTACTATGGTCAAACACAAATGCTCAGGGACACTAGAATGATAAAGGGGTGGGAGGGGGGAAGGACCAGGGTGCATTCTGTGCAAGTCGCACGCCGGAGATTGGCGACGTGGCTCAGAGCTTTACGCCAAGGCTACCAATTATTTTTTATCGGACCTTTTGGTACGCCATGCACATTTGAAAATAATAAGTAATAATATGCAAAATAATAAGAAAATAATACACCAAAAGAGGCAACGTGCTGGTCACATTTGTTTGCACGCCAAGAAGACTGAACAAGTGCGTATCCCGAGATATCAAATTTTGGGTAACTCACGCCAGCACGCCAAGCACGAGGACAAGTCCACGCCGGAGATATCTGGCGTAGCATGCACGGAATGCACCCTGGGGGAAGGAGGGCAGGCACTTGCCAAAGGGTAATTCCAGTCAAACCACTACCAGGCCTTGCCTGGAGACTTGAGTGTGCCTGCGTGCGCGTCAAAATATGTATGGTGCACCTTTGATCATGTGTGCACATTTAATAAGTACTGTATTCTAATTTGGCATTTCTTACAAAAGAGTTTGCACTTTAAGCGTACAGATGAAAGATAAAAGTACTTAGTCTGTGAAGCAATAAAACGACACGCAGCAGCACCATGGTTATATGACACCTGCTCAGATTTAGTAGGCGTGTGAAAACAAGCACCTTAAACATTTTATAGAGCACCTCTGTTTTACTCTGGGCAAGGCCTGTCAAACATTTGTAGATGTTTGTCAAGCACAAATATTCCTTTTTCTTAGAACTCCATTCTCATTTTGTTTCACAAAACCTTTTTCATTGAGTAAAAAACCCTCTATTTTTCCTCCACAAAGCTGCCAAAAAGGAGATTAAATTACTTATTGGAGGCAGTCAATATCTAGGAGATTGACCTAATGCTGCCTAGGATGAGTGAGGGTGCTCAGACTCTGTGATGAGTAAAATGATCTAGTGTTACAGCAAAACAATAAAGGGTGAGGTCCATTCTTGGCCAGTTCAGGCAAGAATGGGTTAACTAAACAATTTAACTCATTGATGAGTCATTAAGCTGGATAAAATTGCCCCTTTCATATTTTACTCTGTCTAATGCCAGATGATCTTATACTGTACTTCTCAAAACACCTTTCAGATGTCGATGGATTAAAACATAATCGGATTTAAACATGTCTATTGTCTCTTTTAACATTATTGTCTATCCATAATCTGGATTAAAACATGTCTATTGATTTTTTATTTATTTTCACCCATATATACATTTTAACTACTAATACATGATGTATGAAATTAAAATATCAAAGGGCTAGGGACCTACTAGGAACCTATACAAGCTTTTTATTAAGACCTAGTTTACATTACATTTAGTTACAGGATACCCTAGGATGTGATTCAAGGAGGTTTGTTATAATTACACACTTCATATTTTTTCAACTTGTCTCAAATTTGCACCAAATGTAGCCAGATAAATGAAGAACACCATCGTATTATCAAATAAAAAAGAAATAAACCACTTTGCCATGCATACTCACAAATATAAAATCAAGATGCCTTCCCTATGCAGTTGTTTTACAATTTCTAAAAAAGTGTGTTCACATTTATTTATTGCTTTAGTGGTTTATCAGCTTAGCTATCCCAACCCATGTCATATCAGTGAGAATGGACAAACCATAACCCAGTTTGTTTTGCACCAAATAAATCACAAACACACTTTTGTAGCCCAGACATACGCCAATGCCGTGTGCAAGTTTTAAAGGAATTGGTTAAAATGCGCGCTCAACTTCGTTCTCTGAATGTGTCTATGTGACCTGAAATTTATTTGGCTGAAAACAGGCTTTGAATATTTCATGGGGTTTTTCACAGCTCTTCATGATGATTTTCCACCCTCTCTGGTTGTAAAGATAATCCTATTAATGTTGCCCAATAACAAGGTGAGCAGATCAACTTGTTGTTGAAATCAGGTGTGAAAGAAAAGATCAAATCTCAGTTGCTATTGCATGTGATGGAAGATGCCCACAAAGAGAAAGCCTAAAACTGCGCCGCAATGTGAAACCACAAGATCTGCAAAGAGGCAGAAGAGAACAAGGACTCTCAAGAATTCTGTTCCTGAGAGTTCAAAATGTAAAGTGGATTACAGAGAGAATCTACTCTCTATGTACAGTAAGATGAGGGAGAAAGGGTATAAGGAACAGATTTCTTTTATGACCTGTCATTAATGAGCTGTTAATGATAACAGACTTTCCCACCATGGATAGAGACTTGGGTAACGTTTTACTCAATAGCTCATTCAATTTTCAATATTTTAAAGCTGGCTCCATACAGTTTCTTGAAAAATGGAAAATACAAGTTTGAGGGCCCAAAACACTTACATAAACAATTCGGAAAAAGAATAAAACTAAATGTTATGCATAGTTAAACAGTCTGACAATCAAAAACTGTTACCAAATAAATAGCAACCGTTGTTGCTATGGCAACAATGACGTTTCAAAATGGCTGCCAATTATCCTTCAAACTAATTTAATTCGAAAAAAACTCGTGATTTTTTTTTCATTAAAACTTTTCTTGAAGTATGAGTAATCAATAGGCCGATTTAAAAAAAAATTCTGTAGAACGAATAATTTTTTTTCTGGAAAAATCATGTTTGTTAATTTTTTTTAAATTTCGTTCTACAGAATTTTTTTTAAATCGGCCTATTGGTTACTCACTTCAAGGAAAGTTTTAATGAAAAAAAAAGTGGGGGTCACCAACGTTTTTTCCGAATTAAATTAGTTTGAAGGGTAATTGGAAGCCATTTTGAAACGTCATTGTTGCCATAGGAACAACTGTTGCTATTTATTTGGTAGCAGTTTTTGATTGTCAGACTGTTTAACTGTACATAACATTTAGTTTTATTCTTTTTCCGAATTGTTTAATCACGTGTTTACAAATATGTAAAAATATAATTTTCTGAATTTTTTTTACTTTATATACACTGTAATTGGTTCAAAATGTTAAATATTAAAAAGATGAAAAGAGATATAATATTGGATATTTGTACATTATATAAGTATGCTGTGATGGCTTGGCCAAAATGTGCTAGTGCAAAGATTGTGCTACCAGATTTTGACCAAAATACAATAGAACATTAATTTAAGAAATAGATAAAGCATGAGCAGCGATCTGTATCTGATTTACAAGGCGAGATGCAATATCGTACTTATCAAATAGACGCATCTAAATGGCCATGTTTTCAAACTATTTTTCAAGTTGGAGTGATTTTAGCTATAAGTAAATTGAGGAAAAAGGTTATGTAAATCAGGACGAATCTGTATGCGATTTACAGATATTGATTAAATATTCATTTCTTTTGTATTTTCATGAATTTTTAATGAATTTGATAACTCATCTTGTAAATAGCTTGCAAGATTTCTGGCTGTGTAACAGAACACTCAGTGTTTTAAAATTTAAATCATGTATTAAAAAAATCATTGAACTTCTTTTCAGTATGTTCACAAACAAATGGCAAAGGGCAGGACCACTGAACTCAGCTCGTCAACAGTTAGGAGTTGGTGTAGTTAACAGTGAACTTTATGCTGTTGGTGGCTCTGATGGTTACTCCAGACTGAACACTGTTGAACGTTACGACCGAGAGATGAACAGATGGATGTACGCTAAATCACTCAACACTTCACGATCAGGAGTTGGAGTTGGTACTCTAGGAGATGCATTATATGCATTGGGAGGTTATGATGGTCGTACGTGTCTCAAGACTGTGGAGCGCTATGACCCTCAAGTGGATTGCTGGAGTTGTGTGGCGTCACTCAATGTTACGAGAAGCTTTCCTGGTAAGAAGTGAAAACATATTTCAGTGCTTTCAATGAGGCGATCGCGCTCGCGCTCGCCCACACGCTCCCAAGTTCGTTCTGCCAGCGCGATTGATCGCGCTGGCAGATAAGTAATTTGTCATAAAATGCGCTCGCAGATTATCTTCCACTGCCTAGAAATGGAGTAAATAAATGCTCAGTTGTATATAATATGAAAATAATGGCATATCTCTTGTTTACTCTGTGCAGGAGTATACAGTCTAGCTTATTAAAACAAATCAATAAACCGGCGGCGTGGTTTTGAACAACTTTATAATGCACGCATATTTACGAATTATGGCATCACAGGGAGATAAATTGTTCTTGGTTTTATTAAATTAACGGGTTTAGATATTAAATATTTTTAGTTTGTTTCTAGTGGTAGGCTAACTGCACTCTCCAGTGACGTACTGTATTGTCTTGCTGCATATTGTTTAATTGATATTGGTATTATTAAAAGACTAGCCGAAATCGGCGAAAATGCAAAATAGCGTTCGTTTGCTCACGGGGACGTCCGCTGCATGTTCCGGCGCGGCAATATCGGGATAAACACTACAAAATCTCAAACTTTATGCTGGTTGTGCAGATGAAAACCACAAATGACACTTAAAACATTAGTTTGAAGTTCATTTTTATGATAATAGACTGTTAAAATTGACCCAGGAAATGTAACAGGAAGTCGTCAACATAAACCGGCGCTGTTTTTCAAGAAAAAACAAATCGCGCTGCCCAGTTGTGAAATCTGCTCTGGCGAGCGCGATCCATCGCGCTGGCGTATTTTATTCATTGAAAGCACTGATATTTGTGTAATTATATTAATTATTGAAGTACTGAGCTTCGTCCCTTTTTTGACTGGCTTTATAGACGTTGGTGACCTTGAGGGGTTTTTCCAGGTCCTCTTGTTTTTCTCTCTTTGTAAAATCAAAACTTACTGTAAATGATTTCATTTCATCTATTTTCCTTTCATCTTCTGTCCTTTTCTTTTATTTCCTTTTTTCTTCCTTCTTTTTTTCCCTTTTGTATTCCTTTTTTTTTTCTCTTTTTTTTCCCTTTCCCTTTTTTGTTTTTTTCTTTTCTTTTCCTTTTTTCTTTCCTTTTATTCTTTGTCTTTTCATTTTCTTATTTTATTTTATTTTCTTTCCTTCTCTTTTCCTTCTGTTACTATCATTTTATTTCATTTCTATTTTTTTCTTTCATTTTCCTTCCTTTTCTTTCTTTACTTTTCCTTTCTTTTCGTTTTTTTTCCTTTCCTTTTTTTTAACTTTTTTTTCTCCTTTCCCTTTCTTCCCTAATCTTTCTTTTTCTTTTTTCCCCTTTCATTTCTTGTCTTTTTCTTTTTTTTCTCTTTTCTTTTTCTTTCCCATTGCTGTTTATACTGGGTACAGTAGGTTCAGCATATTCATACAGTAGTTCAATACTGAGCATCAGATTGATATACCATATCATATATGTATACTGTATCTGGCAGTGATGTCCCATATTGATACCTTGCATTGATCAACTGTTTCAGGTGTGGCAGAGTTGGGTAACAGTCTTTTTGTGATTGGTGGAAATGATGGTACGTCGTTTTTAAATTCCTGTGAACGTTATGACCCACTTACGAATAAATGGTCTTATGTCCCTCCAATGAGTCGACCCAGAGCTGGTATTGGAGCTGCAGTTGTCGATGGCATTCTATATGTAGCAGGTAAGTTAGTCTTCCCATTCAGTTGAGGGCATGAGACAGACAGAGACAGACACACACACACACAGACAGACAGACAGACAGACAGACAGACAGACAGACAGACAGACAGACAGACAGACAGACAGACAGACAGACAGACAGACAGACAGACAGACAGACAGACAGACAGACAGACAGACAGACAGACAGACAGACAGACAGACAGACAGACAGACAGACAGACACAGAGACAGACAGACAGACAGACAGACAGACAGACAGACAGACAGACAGACAGACAGACAGACAGACAGACAGACAGACAGACAGACAGACAGACAGACAGACAGACAGACAGACAGACAGACAGACAGACAGACAGACAGACAGACAGACAGACAGACAGACAGACAGACAGACAGACAGACAGACAGACAGACAGACAGACAGACAGACAGACAGAGACAGATAGACAGACAGAGACAGATAGACAGACAGACACAGATAGACAGACAGACACAGACAGACAGACACAGACAGACACAGACAGACACAGACAGACAGACAGACAGACAGACAGACAGACAGACAGACAGACAGACAGACAGACAGACAGACAGACAGACAGACAGACAGACAGACAGACAGACAGACAGACAGACAGACAGACAGACAGACAGACAGACAGACAGACAGACAGACAGACAGACAGACATGGAATGGCTATTCATGATTTCATGTTCGTAATGATTCTCATTCTAAATCATGTAAGGTAAATGTATTGGTCAGATGTTCTTTTGATGGCGATCGACCTTAAATTGCAGTAGTTTCTATCATTTCCAATCTCGTCGCAGAATTAAAGGATGTTGCATGTCCCAAAATTTTGCGAGTCAAAAGGCCCTGGGTTTTGAACTTCATATTTTGATTGCATCGACAGCTTAATTCCGTTTTCCAGCTGATGCGGTTATTCAGGTTCCCAAACAAACGAACAGTCACGGGAAATTTTGGTATATATAGCCTATCTTAGTCGTTGACCCAGGGTCCAACCGTTCAAATATAATCACTTGAAAATTCTACATGTTAGAAGTTGTGGAAGAGACACTCTCACGCGCTTCCTTTAAATTAATTTGCTACGTTATCTCCGATAACTCATTATGCACGTACGACGTCAAATGTTTAATTTGAATATCAAAAACTGAAATATCTTGACAACGAAGCAAGGAAACGAAAAATGCAAATTATGCTGCAGCTCGGGTCCATGCTCTTCAGGACCTTTTCACCAATAGCGGCGCCATCTTGAATTCGCAATGCATTGTGCTCTATCCAGGGTAACGAGCTTAATTAAAAAGGTGATTGCGTAGTGTTGCGACATAATGAGGTATTTTTTTCTTGATGAACACTTTCTGGCAACATTGTCTAAATATAATCGTTGTGATATTGGTAAAAGCAACAATTCTCGGACGTATAAGGATAGATTCATGACAAATGTATCCTTATACGTCCAAGCATTATTACTTTTACTAATATTACAACGTTCATATTTAGACATTGTTGCCACGAAACACACTTCAATTCAAACCCACTTCACGAAACAATCACCTCTTTAATTGAGCTTGTTACCACAGAATAGAAATACAACCAGAAGTCCAACTCGCGTCGGAACCTTTGAAGTTTATGACCTCGCGCATCTTGATTCCTCGCCATCCTACGCAATCCTGGCAAGTTCCCCCGGCAGTTTGGACCTTCAAAAGAAGGTTAAAACTGCCGGGGGAACTTGCCAGGATTGCGTAGGACATTGCGTAGGATCGCGTAGGACGGCGTAAAATATCGCGCCTGCGCATTGAAGAAATGCGGACAAGTTGTCACTCGAGTTGGACTTCTGGTTGTATTTCTATTCTGTGTTGTTACCCGTGATAGACCACAATGCGTTGCGAATTCAAGATGCATTTCGCTCACCAAAAACCACGTAGGGTCGGATTTTTGGCCTTGTGTTTCACGAATAGTTCTTCGTATGAAAAGTAATGTTTCAAGTTAAACTGGGGGGGGGGGGGGGGGGGGGGGGGGGGGGAGGGCGTTTCGAAACTACTTTTAGTATCATGGTTAATAACTGATAGAAACTTGTCGGGACATTTCGTGTTTTGTCCACCCCCTCCCCGGCTTGAAGGTCACTAGTGACACCACTGGGAGTTTCAGAGCGAAGCCACCATATGTATATAGCACGTCAACGATGCTAAAAGGCGATGTCCTTTCTGTGTTAAGGTGGATTCGATGGGATTTCCAGGTTAAGCTTAGTTGAGATGTTTGAGCCGCGTATGAACGCTTGGCAAGAAGTGGCGTCGATGAATTCTTGTCGTGACGGTGTCTGCATGGTGAACTATGGCTGTGAGTTGTATGCCGTCGGAGGCATTGACGGGCCTTCTTATTTAAGTACTGTTGAGATATTCGACCCGAAAAACAATTCGTGGGAAGAGGTTGTTCCTATGGAAACGTGCCGAGCCGCTGCTGGCGTGGCCATTCTTCCGGATGTGTTCGGTTTATAGAACTTGGTGTAACGAAATATGTATAGAAAAATTATTGATATTAGAATAATGGTACATTGTAGAATATGTACATTGTAGAATATAACAAGAGTTGATGTTCGCGGACATAAATATGTTTTCGGCCCGACTCAGGCTCATTTTAGCCCGAGCCGCAGGCGAGGGTTAAAATTAGCTCTAAGAAGGGCCAAAAACATATTTATGTCCAAGAACATCAACTGCATTACTATTATAATAATTTTAGTGGGCATTTAGAAGAAAATCAAAGACAGTACAGTAAACAGTATCTGGAACAGTGCCGCCAACTCGCCGGCGTGTATTTCATTGCAACAAATATTTACAGAACTCATAACTTACACCTAACTTGGCAGAAAAACGCAAAGTAAAGTATACAATTCCGTATACAACAAACCAATAGTGATTTAGGACTGTTAAAGGGGATTGGTATTAAAAATTAAGTTTGTCTAATTTGAAAGAACTCATAAAATTGTAATAGAAGATCCTTTACAACTTTTTCGTATCTTTCTGCGTTTTCGAGATATTTCAATTTGTTTGATATGTAAATGAGATGGTCTGTGACGTCAGGTGTGGGGTAAAATATTTTCATACAGAGCAAAATCACTTACACTCTAACATGAAATGTTCAGCGTCGTAAGGAGTTTTTATGTGCTCAGTTTCAAATGATTTCGCTGAGCAAACTTAGAGATATAACTGGTTTTGCTGCATGTGAAAATATTTTATTATATAAATAGAGTGTTTTATTGATTTTTTCGCCACTAATAAAAGTAATAATCTCACATGTGCGATTTATGATAATCGCACATGTGTGACGATTATCGCTGAATCAGCAATATAGTTTAATGCAATTTTTGCAAGGCAATAGGACAATTTTTTTATATAATAAACAGAACACTTCGTTCACTCGTGAGATATCCTGGTCAACACTCGAAATATATTTCATATTTCCAAGCACCCATGTATTATTCTCTATTTACCCCACACCTGACGTCAGAGACCATCTCATTTACATATGAAATATCTTGAAAACGAAGAAAGATACGAAAAAATTGTAAAGGATCTTCTATTACAATTTTATGAGTTCTTTCAAATTAGACAAACTTAATTTTTGTTGCCAATGTCCTTTAAAACTGATAGACTGAAATCAGCGGGCTAAAATATATTTTAGTCCGCTGAATTCTTCATTTTAGCCCGCAAGATACACCACAATGCCCGATAAAATTATTATAATACCGGTTCAATATTTCATATCCACATTGCGTATGTATATTAACACAGGGCATCGTTTACGTGAATAATGTATATAAAATATATAATATATATATATATGCTAGCGCAGACGTAGGCTACGTCCACACGTATCCGGATTTTTTCGAAAACGCAACTTTTTTTATCGTTTTCAAAAAAATCGGCGTCCACACGAGAACAGAAAACGGCTTTTTCACGGTTCCACTTTGGAAACCGTCTTCGAAAAGTTCCGTTTTTGATAACCGCTTCATCGTTTACCGTAACAAAAAAGTTGCGTTTTCAAAAAAATCCGGATACGTTTGGACGTAGCCTTAGAGAACGTTTGGAGAACTTCTTTGAGATATGAAACCTAGCTGGGAATAGAATCTTTGACATTTATATAACTGGACTGTGGGTTCTCTGTATCCAAGGCTGGCAGTGGAGTGAGTGAGTGAATCAAGATGGATATTTAATGGTGCTTTCTAGATTTATGGGTACTTTACTGGACTGTCGGCACGTCTGATCCCACAGTCAATTAGTGGCACAAATAGGGCGGATAAGGTCAGCAGTCACTACCATGAGAAAAAGGATCCGGCATTTTCCCACCACATTTGAGATTTTGGTCACTTATTGGAGAGCAACCACCAGTGACTAAAACCCGTGAACTGATAGCTTTGACCATTGAGCTATTAGTGAGACTGTGCCACTGACCTACTGTACTGTTGTGACCGAACAAAGATGGCGGAAATACGAGTCTTTGCTCTCGTGGTGGCGACCGCTGACTGTATTCTACCCAATGTTTACCGGAAATAATTCCATGTCCTACATAACCCAAGTACTTCATGAAAGCCTTACCCCAACACACAACCTAACCTAAGGATAGCAATTCGTGTAAATAGGACATGGACGTATAACCTGTTTACCTGACTGTGGGCTCAGCTACACCCGCAGGCCCATAAATTAGTGAGAAAAAGGTTCTTGGAATGGCCCCATTGCCAGTCATTGATATAGGGCACCCGCAGCCCAGTTATATACAAGTCAGTGGACTGTGCCGAGACGTCCTGTCCATTTAGATGACCTTGGATCTAGATGGCAGCGTATATGGGGTACATTTCGAGTGCAATGTGCGCCAAATGCGCGTGCTATCAAACTCCAAGCATCTCAATGGTTATTAGTACAAGTTTCCCATCTTGAACTCCAACGAATTTCTCCAAACGTTAGAACACAAAACTAGGCACCAAAGTACGCCCATTTTTTTCAGTCAATGCGAATCATGTTTATTCCTACACATTCAAGTTTGTACTTCATTCTCTCACGTTCTCATTTAAATCATTCTGAAAACTGACAAGTTTGGTTTCTTTTTTAACACACAACCTGATCAAGGTATTCTTTCCTTTTTATGCTTTACCCGACTGTTGTTGACAAAATGTTAATTTATTTAATGAACAATGCATTAATGTTAATTATCATTAATTAATTATGTTAATTAATGTTAATTAACATTAATTAGTAACAATTATGTAATTAACTAATTCAATTAACTAGTTCAATGTTTAATTATGTTAATAATTAATGTTAATTAACATTAATTATTATTAAATTAATCATTTAATGAACATTAATTAATGTTAATTAAAATAACGTCGTTAAATAATTAATTAAACTAAATGGATGTTAACTTATTAATTAATCAATTAATGTTAAATAATTAATTATTAATTAACTTATTAATATTTAATATTAACACCGATTAATTAATAAGTTAACATTAACTAATTTTAATTAACTAGTTAACTTCGTTCTTTTTTAAATACATCTATCCGTTTCTTCCTTATTCATTTTACGTGACTGTTTCACTTATATCATTTCGGCCAATGGTTTTATATTTCCACAAACGGTACGAATACTTTAGCTCTCGTGCTCATTTCGAGGTATCCATTTCTTCAGCGAGATCGCTCTCTTCATTACCGTGTTGCAAGCTTGATGAAAACAAGACTTGCTGGCACTCTAATGTTCGTAGATTGACCAGCACACCACAACCAGTTTTAGCAAATTCTGGCACCATAACCAGCGTCACTTTTTGACCAGTAACTCCTATAACAAAGACCCCAGATTATTAGCTTCAATTCCTTGATAAAGTTAAAGTTCAATATCGAGAACGGCGACTTTCGACTCCTTCTGGGTGCAACCCACTTACTGTATTTTACTTTACTTCACTTCACTTTATGCTTCTACTTTATGCCTCTACTTTACTTTACTTTATGCTTCTACTCTACTCTACTCTACTCTACTCTACTCTACTCTACTCTACGCTTTTACTTTACTTTACTTTACTTTACTTTACTTTATACTTTACTTTATACTTTACTTTATACTTTACTTTATACTTTACTTTACTTTATACTTTACTTTACTTTATACTTTACTTTATACTTTATACTTTACTTTACTTTATACTTTACTTTATACTTTACTTTATACTTTACTTTACTTTATACTTTACTTTACTTTATACTTTACTTTATACTTTACTTTATACTTTACTTTATACTTTACTTTATTTTATACTTTACTTTATACTTTACTTTATACTTTACTTTATTTTATACTTTACTTTATACTTTACTTTATACTTTACTTTATACTTTACTTTATACTTTACTTTATACTTTACTTTATACTTTACTTTATACTTTACTTTACTTTATACTTTACTTTATACTTTATACTTTACTTTACTTTATACTTTACTTTATACTTTACTTTATACTTTACTTTACTTTATACTTTACTTTACTTTATACTTTACTTTATACTTTACTTTATACTTTACTTTATACTTTACTTTATTTTATACTTTACTTTATACTTTACTTTATACTTTACTTTATACTTTACTTTATTTTATACTTTACTTTATACTTTACTTTATTTTATACTTTACTTTATACTTTACTTTAACTTTACTTTACTTTATACTTCACTTTACTTTACTTTATACTTTACTTTACTTTATGCTTCTACTTTACTTTACTTTACACTTTACTTTATACTTTACTTTATACTTTACTTTATACTTTACTTTACTTTATACTTCACTTTACTTTACTTTATACTTCACTTTACTTTACTTTATACTTCACTTTACTTTACTTTACTTTACTTTATACTTTACTTTTCTTCTTCACTTCACGTCACTTCACTTCACTGCTCTTCACGTCCTTTACTTTAACCAACCTGTTATAACATCGCAAGCAAACTCTGGCTGGTTACCGACGAAATACACCTGAGGACAGTCCTTCAATACGAATGGGTCCTTGTCATAATAAGGATAGCTACCTAAAATGATTAAAACATAAAAGTGCGAATGAGTTTCGAGCATATACATGAAATGAAACATAATAGAAACTCTCATTTGACGGAACTTTTGACAATATAAAGTTCGGCCTTTACAGCCAACCTTCTTTATTGCTACTGCCAATCTCCTTTACTCGATGGTTAGAGCCTTATTCATTGGTTAAATCGTTCAACCAGTTATTGGCAGGTTGCTGTTTTCATCTCTGTATGTCTGGGGCTCACCAGGTTTTGCGTTATATGCCTGTACAAGAACTAGTTACCTAGAGTATCTGGTGCTGTCGGCGCTATGTGTCCACCTTGTAAAGTTAGCTTCATGATATCCAGTCTATTATCCTGACCAGTAAATCTGTAGATGTCGTTAATGTTTCTGCCAGCTGTTCCTAGGATTCTGAGGCCACAAAAGGGGAAATTAACTTGTGAACACGACTAACAACAACAACACACTACCACCAACATCAACACCACCACCAACAACAACACGGCATGACCAATACCAACACACTAACACCAACAACACTACCAACAACAACGATAACAACACCAACACCAACAACGACGACATCAACACCACCAGCAACAACACCAACAGTCCAACACCACTAACACCATACCAACAACCACAACAACAACAACTCATTAATAATTCATGAGGAAAACACAAAGGAAAATCATGACCGTGACGTGTCTCTATATGTGATAGTGTCTCTATATGTGATAGAGAAACGCTCGCTATTTTCGATGAACTTTTTCTTCGATTTTGCGGCTCAGACAACTTCAATTTTCAAAATTGATTTCTATATGAGCTTATTATATGGATAGTTTTTGAAGCCATTTAAAACATTCGCAGTACGTGTTTTATCAGATCTAAAACACTCGGCTATCGCCCCGTGTTTTAAATCTGATAAAACACTGCTGCTCATGTTTTAAATAGTACAATGACAACTCTGCCACCAACACCTCTACAACAACACTAATGATGACAACAACACTAACACCACCAACAACAACAACAGTGTAATAAATAATGGTGATACTACATTCTGCTATATGAAACAAAATTCTTGTGCTGTTTACACAGCTCGGTTACTAAACATTTCCAGAATAAGTTTCAATGTATCTTCCTTCATTTATTAATAATACAATACATTACATTACAACATACTTAATACATATGCTTATTGCAAGTCGATCTTTACCTTACTCCTCCAACAACAGCATCGTAAGGATTAGTGACATTCTTAAAGGTTGAGTAAACTCTTGTCTGTGGAAACATACACGCATGGAGTGGTTGCTGAGGCCAAACATAATTTGAAGGGTCAAATTCTCCAGGCATTACATCAACGGGAACACAAGCCTAAAATAAAATGATTTGACAATGTGGGGGACACCTCATGGTTTATGAATTCAGTTGGGTGCCATGTTAATGGTTAACCTATAATTATGTAGCTATTACAGTCGGAATGGAAATACCTTCCCACTTCTTCTTCTGTAGTTCGTTGCGTATTAGTGTATTTCTGTAACCGCTACCGAAACCTGAGAAAATGTTTTGTTGAAAACTGTATATAAATAGTATAATTTAGCTTTAAATGGCATTTAATCATAACACAATGGATATTTATCCCAAATCGATACCAACAGACGAATATACATCAAGAATTGGCGACTTTTCTCGCTAGAATTTCCTCACGCTTCAGGAGCGGCTACAGAAATACACAACCAACTACAGAAGCGGAAGTGGGAAGTTATTTCCATTTTGACTAATAGTTAAACATGAAAAAACGAAATTTTAAACTTACAGCCAACTGAGCTAAACATTCGTCTAGGTTTTTTGTTGCCTCTACACTACCAGCCACAATATTTCGAGTCAGATATTTTGCCTAAGAAAGAAAGACAAAAATATTACTACAAAACTACCAACCAATCACACAATTATAATAATAATTACTGTATGATGGTGATGTTATTGACGTTGGTGGTCATGGTGGCCATGAAGGTGGTGATGATGATGGTGGTGGTCATGATGATGATGGTGGTAATGATGATGGTGGTAATGATGATGGTGGTAATGATGATGATGGTGGTCATGATGGTTGTAGTCATGGTGAGGATGATGGTGGTGGTGGTTATGATGGTGGTCATGATGATGATGGTGGTAATGATAGTAGTAATGATGGTGGTCATGATGATGGTGGTAATGATGGTCATGATGATGGTGGTCATGATGGTTGTGGTCGTGATGGTGGTGGTGGTCATGGTGGTGGTGGTCATGATAGTAGTGATGGTGGTGGTCATGATAGTAGTGATGATGGTGGTAATTATAGTAGTGATGATGGTGGTAATTATAGTAGTAATGATGGTAGTAATGATGGTGGTCATGATAATGGTGGTCATGATGGTGGTGGTCATGATGATGGTGGTGATAATGGCAATGATGTCTGATGATGATGGTGGTCATGACAGTAGTAATGATGATACTACAGTAATACTGTGATGATCATGGTGGTGATGATGCTAATATGAGGACGAGGTGGAGGAAAAGGGCGATGAATATAACAATCGAAATATAGTAAGGTTAGATATACTGCCGAAACAGAGAACGTAGGAGTCTAACGTTTCGAGCGAAGGCCCTTCGTCAGAGAGATGACAGATGTTTGGCAGATTCTGAGTCCAAGACAGGGATTGAACCTACAACCTTCTAATGGCCGGTTAGTCCAGCGCTCTACCATGCCCGTATAAGGGTAATGCAGAACTAACCTTTGCTTCATTCTGCTTGTTCCGAGTACACTGACTCAGACAATTTCCTGCAACAATGACTCGGACAACGTTTGAGTAAGTCTTTTGGTCCTATAAGGGAAACATCATTTTAATAACCCGACACAAAAATGGAACTAAACGATGGACAAACATATCTATTACTGTATATAGCTAAGGTTACTATTTGCATTTGAGATTTTCCACCTATAATATTAATAATCGAAATATAGTAAGGTTAGATATACTGCCGAAACAGAGAACGTAGGAGTCTAACGTTTCGAGCGAAGGCCCTTCGTCAGAGAGAAAGGCCTTTCTCTCTGACGAAGGGCCTTCGCTCGAAACGTTAGATTCCTACGTTCTCTGTTTCGGCAGTATATCTAACCTTACTATATTTCGATTGTTGTTTCTACACTGCCTACGCAGCACGCTGCTTTTATAATATTAATACCTGGATACTTCCCAATTGTCCAGTCACAAGGTCTACCAACATTTGTAGCTGTAAACAATCTTGGCTTTTCTCTCCAAAACCCAGTCCACTCACAAGAGCTACATATCTAAATGCATAAGATCAATGAGTTTCTTTGGAAAAGCAATTTGATAAGGAAAGCCAATAAACGTAGTTTCGCTTCGTTATAAGATATTGCGTTACGTTAATTATAAGACGATAGGCTACGTTATAGAACGTTCCGTTGTAAGATGTTCTTCTACAATGTTTCGCTACATCATAACACATTGCGCTGCGTTATAACATGTTCTGCTACAACTAAAATACGTCATAACCCTTTATAGCCCAAGACCTTCCCATATGCTAAATAAAATCGTCTGGCGTTAGCCAGAATAAAATTCTTAAAGTGCCCAATGGACTATAAAGGGATAAGACGTTCCGCTGCGTTCCAACACGTTCCGTTACGTTGTGCTACGGTTGCGCTACGTTGTAAGACGTTGCGCTACGTTGCAAGACGTTGCGCTATACGTTGCAAGACGTTGCGCTACGTTGCAAGACGTTGCGCTACGTTGCAAGACGTTGCGCTATACGTTGCGCGACGTTGCGCTACGTTGCAAGACGTTGCGCTACGTTGTAAGACGTTGCGCTACGTTGTAAGATGTTCCGCTACGTTGCAAGACGTTGCGCTACGTTGTAAGATGTTGCGCTACGTTGCAAGACGTTGCGCTACGTTGTAAGATGTTCCGCTACGTTGTAAGACGTTGCGCTAAGACGTTGCGCTACGTTGTAAGACGTTGCGCTACGGTTGCGCTACGTTGTAAGACGTTACGCTCCATTGTAAGACGTTGGTACACATTGTACAACATTACGCTACGTTGTACGACGTTAGGCTACGCTAGAAGACGTTCTACTACAATGTTAAGTATAATAGATATAAAGCATGAGCAGCGATCTGTATCTGATTTACAAGGCGAGCTGCAAGCTCGCCTTGTAAATCAGATACACTTATCAAATGGACGCATCTAAATAGCCATGTTTTCAAACTATTTTTCAAGTTGGAGTGATTTTAGCTAAGTAAGTTGAGGAAAAAGTTTATGTAAATCAGGACGAATCTGTATGTGATTTACAGATATTGATTAAATATTCATTTCTTTTGAATTTTCTTCATGAATTTTTAATGAATTTGATAAGATAAGTTATACGACATTGCGCTGCGTTTAACCCTTTGAGGCCTGGACCTCTCCCTGTGCTGAATAAAATCGTCTGGCGTTAGCCAGATAAAATACTCTGGCGTTAGCCAGATAAAATACTAACGACTCGTCTTCAGGCTTTAAAGGGTTAAATATGTTTCGCCACACTATAAAACGTTCCGCTACGTTCCAAGACGTTATGCTTCACTCAAGTTAGGTTTTTGAACATTTTCCCCAAACTGGCGCGTGATATCTTGTTGTCACAACAAACGAGGCGCGTAGCAAAATGCGCATCTCGATTACCCAAAGCGCGTGATGAGGCGCGCGCCTCAAACGTCTAGGCATATAATATTATACGTGTGTTAACTTACTTTTTAGATAGTTTTTTATATATAGGGAAGGGAACACGCCCATATATGGCATTATAGACTATTTGAACATTGGACCAGTAGCGAGCACCTTTTTTTCTCAAGAAAATTACCTATTTAGGAACCTAAAGGAGCGTCCATAATTTATGTGGTAGGGGGGGTATGGGGATTTGGAGGGGGGCCAACTATTTTCTCCAGTAACAATTAGGGGGGGGGGCTATCGAAAATCATTTTCGAAGTCAAGAACCCAGAAGGGGGGGCCATCAAAAACTGACAGCCATGTGCATAATGTGATGTACTTTTATATTTATAGTTTGAAATTTTTAGCGTTTTTATTTGAAAAAATAAATAAAATTTAAGCTATATTAACATTCTAATGCTGTTTGAACATGAAAAAATCAGAAATGAAAATTTTATCCTTTTTCTCAGTAGAGATTTCTTGTGCTTTCCATGAAAGTTGAGTACAGCATGAAACAAAGGGGAGAAAACATTTTTTGAGTGTGAAATAGTTTTAGGGGGGGGCATGATAATTAGTATCTACTGAAAGTCTGTAGTTTTGGGTGGGTCACTGAAATATATTTTGGGCATGAAGGGGGGGGGGGGGCTGCCCAAAAAACATTCTTTCAAAATGCAAAATCCCCATAGCCCCCCTACCACATAAATTATGAACGCTCCCTAAATAGCCTAAATTTTCAGTAGACAGCCAGACAGCTAATTTATCAGAACGTTTTTAGGCTAACTTGAAAAAATCTAGATTCCTGTATTCAGGTGTTTCCTGTATGAGAAGATTTATTAACATTGTGAATTCATGAACATTTTGGCTACAATCCAGCCAGTAGCCATCGAATGCATCAGGTTAAAGTGACAATTGCCTAGGATGGTTTCCACGTCACTTGGTACGTTTATTTCGCGATGTACATTGTGAAGTCGAAGACAGACAGACGTGGGATCTCACCTGTCTTCTCCTTTTGTTAAAGCTTCATCAAGTTTTGGAGTTTCTTGATAAGGCAAACCACCAAGACAATAATCTTCCACTTCAAATTTACCACTGTTATTTTCATGCCCCAAAACAGCCACTATTAAACCTTAAAAATAGTAAGGTAAGGTACAAAAAGGAAAGGTAATTAGGTAAAGTATTAATTAAGGTACAGTAAGGTAAACTGGTAAAGTACAGTAAGGTTAGTACCCTAGGGTACAGTAAGGTAAAGTATGGTACAGTAAGGTAAGGTAGGGTACAATAAGGTAAGGTACAGTAAGGTAAGGTAGGGTACAGTAAGGTAAGGTAGGGTACAGTAAGGTAAGGTAGGGTACAATAAGGTAAGGTACAGTAAGGTAGGGTAGGTACAATAAGGTAAGGTAGCGTACAGTAAGGTAAGGTAGCATACAGTAAGGTAAGGTAGCATACAGTAAGGTAAGGTAGGGTACAGTAAGGTAAGGTAGGGTACAATAAGGTAAGGTAGCGTACAGTAAGGTAAGGTAGCATACAGTAAGGTAAGGTAGGGTACAGTAAGGTAAGGTAGGGTACAATAAGGTAAGGTAGCGTACAGTAAGGTAAGGTAGCATACAGTAAGGTAAGGTAGGGTACAGGTAGGGCACACGTGTTCCACTAATCAGGGACACTTGATTAGTAAGCTAAGGTAAGGTAGGGTACAGTAAGGTAAGGTAAGGTAGGGTACAGTAAGGTAAGGTAGGGTACAGTAAGGTAAAATAGGGTACAGTAAGGTAAAGTAGGGTACAGTAAGGTAAGGTAGGGTACAGTAAGGTAAAATATGGTACAGTAAGGTAAAGTAGGGTACAGTAAGGTAAAATAGGGTACAGTAAGGTAAAGTAGGGTACAGTAAGGTAAGGTAGGGTACAGTAAGGTAAAATAGGGTACAGTAAGGTAAGGTAGGGTAGGGTACAGTAAGGTAAAATAGGGTACAGTAAGGTAAAGTAGGGTACAGTAAGGTAAAATAGGGTACAGTAAGGTAAGGTAGGGTACAGTAAGGTAAAATAGGGTACAGTAAGGTAAAGTAGGGTACAGTAAGGTAAAATAGGGTACAGTAAGGTAAGGTAGGGTACAGTAAGGTAAAATAGGGTACAGTAAGGTAAAGTAGGGTACAGTAAGGTAAGGTAGGGTACAGTAAGGTAAAATAGGGTACAGTAAGGTAAGGTAGGGTAGGGTACAGTAAGGTAAAATAGGGTACAGTAAGGTAAAGTAGGGTACAGTAAGGTAAAATAGGGTAAGGTAAGGTAGGGTAGGGTACAGTAAGGTAAAATAGGGTACAGTAAGGTAAAGTAGGGTACAGTAAGGTAAGGTAGGGTACAGTAAGGTAAAATAGGGTACAGTAAGGTAAAGTAGGGTACAGTAAGGTAAGGTAGGGTACAGTAAGGTAAAATAGGGTACAGTAAGGTAAAGTAGCTGGTACAGTAAGGTAAAGTAGGGTACAGTAAGGTAAGGTAGGGTACAGTAAGGTAAAGTACCCTAGGGTAAGGTAGAGCACAGTAGGGTAAGATAGGGTACAGTAAGGTAAAGTAGGGTACAGTAAGGTAAAGTACCCTAGGGTAAGGTAGAGCATAGCCTGGTTCCCTGGCCCAATTTCAAAAGAAATAAGGGCCAGGTAACCACTAATCTCATTCTCGCATCATCAGGGCTAAATCCACTTATGACGATTGCAGTTTCACTCATAGCCGCTAAAAACGCGCGAAAATTTAACCAATAGGAAAGCAGAAGTCTTTAGTGGTTACCTGGCCCATATTCTTTGATTGGGCCAGGGTACCAGGCTAGGTAGAGCACAGTAGGGTAAGATAGGGTACAGTAAGGTAAAGTAGGGTACAGTAAGGTAAAGTAGGGTACAGTAAGGTAAAGTACCCTGGGGTAAGGTAGAGCACAGTAGGGTAAGATAGGGTACAGTAAGGTAAAGTAGGGTACAGTAAGGTAAAGTAGGGTACAGTAAGGTAAAGTACCCTAGGGTAAGGTAGAGCACAGTAGGGTAAGATAGGGTACAGTAACTAAGGTAAGGTTGGGTACAGTAAGGTAAAGTCTACAAGGTACAGTAAGGTGAAGTTAGCCTGGTAAGTTATTAGGAAAGGGTTACAGTAAAGTAAGGTACAGTAAGGTAAGGTACACTGGTACAGTAAGGTGAGGTAAATTAGGGTACAGTATTAAAGTAGGGTAGGGTAACTGGGTTATGGTATTAAATGGTAAGGTCTTAAGGTAAACCAAGGTAAGTATACCTGTTATCAGTTTCTCAGTTGGTATGTCTCCTGTAAGTCTCATTCTTTGAGATTCATCTTCTAACAGAAGCTCATCACTTTCATCAACATACTTCGCTCTTGGAGGTTGAGGGATCAAGCTATGCTGAAAATGATCATCATTTATAACAAGTATTGATGATGAGGCTAATGGTATAGTGGGTTGGCCAAGTGGGTTGGCCACTTTAGCTTGCTTACACACACGTTTTCTGCTGTGATTTTTCCTCCTGACTGATGTGATCGAATGGAATTGACTTGCCAATACATTGGACATTTGTACAAAGCTATAGTGGTTCAATACATTCATAAGACATCCATTCAATTGCATGCATCAAAATGAGAAAAATTGCACCAAAAATCACTTGTGTAAACAGGCAATTATAGATTTAATTTATAGATTTATTGTTTTAAAAACAGAAAAATTATTGGGGGAAGTGGAATGTGCCATTAGTACTACCGTATGGGGTAAGTCAAATTCTCAAAGGTTTTGTTAAAGTGCCTATGCAATGGTTGGGGATTTTACATATTTAGCATATTTGAAACCTTCTGAGAAGATTTGTAATATATCTTCCTTTCCTAAAATTTCATCTTCATGGACTTTTTTGCTTTTAAAGTTGACGGAAGTGACGTCAAAAGAGGAATTTGTCTATATAAAAACCACTTTACAGATTCCTCCTTTGATGTCACTTCCGTCAACTTTCACAGCTAAAAAGTCCATGAAGATGAAATTTTAGAAAAGGAAGATATATTACAAATCTTCTCAGAAAGTTCCAAATATCCTAAATATGTAAAATCCCCAACCACGGCATAGGCACTTTAAAGGTGAGGTAATATGGGCAATATTTTTCTTCAACTTTCAATGCAACTTTGTTGCATTGCAAACTTGCAAGTTGAAAAGCGTTGTTGAACATATTACCACCCACGTGCAACATTGCAATATTGAGAGCAACACATTGCAATGTTGATTGCAATCTGTACATGGCTAAGTTGCTAAAAATTCGCATTTTAAATATCGAACTTCACATAATAAATTATGAAGTTCTATTGAAAGTCAGAATAACTAACTCTAAGTAAACTTCATATTATGTGAAGTTCAATATTTAAAATGCGAATTTTTAGCAACTTCTGAACTAGAAGTTGCCGCATACCAATTGCAATCAACATTGCAATGTTGCTGTCAATATTGCAAGGTCACACAGTAAAGAACATCTGGTTTGACTGTAAGTTGAAAAAATTTGTTGAATATTACCTCAACACTGAGTTCTTTTAAGATAACAGGCTTCAATTCCATCTTTTTATACAGTGTGCCAATAACACAACACTTTTCTCCTGGTTTCATATCTACAGTCTTTCTGATGACAACCCCACCTTCAATTTTAAAAAAATGCATATTTTTTCACACAAGTTCTTCTAGTATGGGTACCCCCCAAAAATATTATTGAAATCACTAGAGTGGTAAATTGTCGGATCGAAAACGAACATTGGAGGTCCATTTGAATGTACCACGTGATGCGAAATTAATCATCACGTGACAAATCTGTGAGCATTCATTGGTTAACATTAAAAATGTTGATCACGAGGTGCATTCATTTCGCATCACGTGGTACATTCAAACGGGCCTCCAACGTTCGTTTTCGATCCGACAATTTACCACTCTAGTGGTTTCGATAATATATGAATTCCAAAGCTATACCCATCAGGGTTTCTTTCAGGAGGGGTGAAGGGGGCTTTTGCCCCCCCCCCTTGAAAAATATTTGCCCCCACTTGTAAATTTGAAACCCCGATTTTAAAACAGTAAGAATCAAGATTATAGAGACCTGCCCCCCCCCCCCCCCCCACAGTATGTATTGGCTGTTTTGCCCCCCCACTCATTAAATGTTCTGAAAGAAACCCTTATACCCATGCACACACAGCCTATCCAGAAAAATTCTGATATTTTCTGGACTGACATAAGTGCTGGTCACTTTGGAATTAGAATCATAAAATAAATCATGGCATTTATAATAACTGAAACCAACCAATAAGGGTCTCTTCACACGAGACTGAGTTATCTTTGGGGGTTGGTATAACTCCGGGCCTAGGGTCAAAGTGCACCCTGTTTCACATAATAAACACAATTACTGAGTTATCCCTGGCACCCGAGATAGGCCTAGCTTCATGTGAACACTTCACCCAAGTTATCCCACCCCAAGTTATTCCAGGTGGGGATAACCCTACCCCCCCCCCCCCTCCCAAGGCCCTTAGAAATCAAAATCATATTATTGAAACCAAGTAACTCACCAATAACCAGTGCTGTAAAAGTTACATAATTTTTGTAACTAGTTTCAGTTACAGTTACATCATTAGAAAAGTAACTAGTTACCGATAAAAGTTACAATGAAAAGAAAGTAACTAGTTACAGTTACAAATTAGTAACTCCAAATATTTTGTAACTACAGTAGTTACAAAGTTACATTCCTTTGTCCATGTTACTAGAATCAACAAAGAAATGCCAGTACCATAATTATGTTTTTACAGCTAAATATAGTTGTCACTAAGCAGAAATAGTCAAATTGTATATAATGTATCTTTATTATTATATCAAAACCATTTTTTATCAAGAAAGAATGACATCCTCAACTGAAAATCAGTAACTATACTAGTCACATTTTTAAACCAAATATTGTAACTAGTTACAGTTCTTTAAAAAAGTAACTTGTTATAGTTACTTCTTCAAAAAGTAACTAGTTATAGTTACAGTTACTTCTTCAGAAAAAGTAACTTAGTTACTGTAACTAGTTACTTGTAACGAAGTTACTCACAGCACTGCCAATAAGGAATAATTCCTAAAAAAATATAATTTAAAAGAAATAGCCATCACCCACCCCACTTCCTTCTCGCCGCGACTGCAACTGCCTTTCTCATTTCCATTAGACGGACGGAATAAATATGAGCATACTGTCTCGTAAAGTTCTTTTCTTTTAGTAAAAATCTCTCTGACTTGTTTTCGTAGGAGCAGGTTGTCCGTTCAAATGCTTCAATATGCCCCAGTTCATCGCCAATAATTGGAGTTGATAACAAGTAATCGGGCTTGTTCTTTTCTTGGTCAATCATTTTTGGGAAGGAATTAGTTGGTCTCTCAAATTTGATCAAATAAGGTTAAATTAAAATACATTTGATATCGATTTGATAGTTTCATAAGCTTCGCGCCATTTATTTGCGCCAAATGAACAATCATCCTCAGGTTACCCCAAATATCCTATGGTTACCCCAAGTATTCTTAGGTTACCCCATTCTCGTCCCCAGAGCCTCTCCCGTGCTGGCGCGCTGAAAAGGCTCTGGGGGAATCCAAACCGGAACACCAAGATTCTTTGGTGTTCTTTCTAAAGCGCATGCGTTTAAGTTCGCGGTTTGGGAGTTGGACACGAGATCATTGGCAGTTGTTTGCAATATAATTTTCCTTTCGTTTTCGATTCTGGCGGTTTGGCTGTCTCGTATTGACTCGTTTGACTTTGGAACAATTCTGATTGTGGTTTATAAAATAACATGTATACTACGCGAGCCCTGATTGGTCAATTGCCGTGTTTGGATCAGAGTATCCAAACACGGAAAATTCCCGCCAAAACGATTTTTTGAAAATGTCGGACAGTATATCATATTCACTTGTGATTATTTTATAAAAGAAATACCAAATGGTTTTTTCCGTGTTTGGGGACTCTTATCCAAACACTTGGGAAATTGCTCGACTTTCGAAAAGCTAAAAACACTCGCCTACGGCTCGTGTTTTGTTACGCTTTTCTCCAGTCTCGCAATTTCCCGCGTGTTTGGATCAGAGTATCCAAACACGGAAAACCATTTGGTATTTCTTTAATATTCCGTTCGAAGAAGGTCCCTGCTGAGTGTAGCTCATCGCCGCGTTTATTCGGCGGGGCAAAAGGCATTAAAATTTACGAGTTCGATTCAGAGCTTGGCAATACTAGAGCCGCGTCGGAATTTCTTCGTATTTACGGCTTCTTTTAGTGAAGGTAGTTCTCTTTAATATGTTGCACCGTTCGTTTATATTTGACGTGTATATTTCAATGAGATTCTTATTAATATGTACCATGCTGTGACTGCTGTCTAATATCGTCTATCGCCTATCGATTTCAAATTGCTGTCTGTCTTCTGTGTTTGATTTAATTATATAAAGGGAAACAGGTTGATTGCTTTGAAAAATGTTCGATTAAATTGTTCGGATTAGAACTATGATTAGAATTGTGCTTCGTTGTCAGTTTTCGTGTCTCAAATACTGTTTATTTATAAACGTTCACTAAGCTCCATCGTTATATAGGCCTTTGAATTTGAACAACCAATCAGATCGCGATGATATATGGATTCCCCCAGAGCCTTTTAACGCGCGCCAGCACGGGAGAGGCTCTGGGGACGAGAATGAGGTTACCCCAAATATCTTCAGGTTACCCCCACTGATCTATATAAGAGACTGGATAGAGCATCCGTTGTCTGAAATTGAAGTCGGAAGTGGTCGGAAGTTGGCAACAGCCGCCATGTTGGATGGTCCCACTTTCGCTATATTTTACTGTTGCACAATTATAGTTTTCGCATATTAAGGCATTTTTCTCCTTCGGGTTCGGACAAACTTTTTTATCACGAGGAAGAAAGGACACGTGAAGCATTTAGAGAGAAAAATTGTAGTTATTTAGCCCCAAAATGTGGGGGAAAAACGGAATTTGCGAGTTCGATGGAGCGAACTCCCAAGTGTCATTGATGACAATTTTGAACAGACGAAGGCCGTTCTCATTCAGAATTTACTCACAATATGGAAATACTGCTAAAGGACCGAATGAATTCGGGAAATTTGATCAACTGAACAAGCTACACTACGAACAACTGCTGTGGTATTATTATATCATAAGCCAAAAGACCGGAATCAAACAATTAATTTAAGAATGCGATGTGCCCAACTGTATAGATCAGTGGATGTGCCTATAGTTGAACAATATATTTTCACTCACAGAAAACTCGGGGTAATGATTCAAATAAGTTACCCTGGCATTCACAGGATTAATCAGAATGAGTTTATTATTTTCTATGAGATAGGGTTATCTAATTTGGGCAATTGGGCCTACATTTGCCTACAACTAAAAATCAACTACATTTGCCTAGTACAACTAATAATTAGTTTTGTGACTATACCTTTGCCAAGATGCTTTTTTTTAGCCAGTTTACAAATGTTATCCGCCACATCGTTGTGAAGTTTAACATATATATTAGCTTGATTTGTTTTGACTTTATATAAACATCAAACACTGGCCTTGTTGATCTACTTGTATAGTACACACTGATAGTACAGTATTAGTTCTGCCACAATTTTCATAACATACAGAAGTCAGAGAACAGATTAAAAATTTATCATTATATAGTACATTTATACAGAATCAAACTACACAAGACAAAATACACTCATGAATTGTAAACATTTTCTTTAATCAAATCATTGACAAAGTTTGAAAACTATAAATGACACAGTTCAATTATATTCTGTATTAAGTTGTCATGTTGCTTCACCTTTATTGTTCTTCATTCATTGTTGTTTCATTTTAAACTACCTACAACATAACATACAAATATCACATTCAATTTTACAGATACTCACAAACAATTTTTTCATCAAAATGACAGGGAGTAAAATAGCTCAGCTGTTAATGAGAAACAATGTTGACAACTTAATTTCTTAAATACATGACTTGGACACTGGGCATGGAGTTTAATAAAACAAACTGGCTCGTTCTTGTTATGATGCATGCTACAGTTTACTTCTATGGAAGCACCAAACATTGTAAGTATTACAAACTTAGAGTATTAACATGCTCCTATGTTGCCAAAGAAATATGCTGCTTGTCGAAATCTACTCACAACTCTACAAGCCAATCTATCTTCTGTGCCATAATTTTACACGTCCTTCGGCTTTTTTAAAATGATCTACTCGATTGTGAACATTCCACAATTACAGTATTATCTCACATTTGTATCCTACAAATCAGTTTATTAACCACCGGCCGTTTACAATGTTGGGTTTCCCGTTTCCTTGGTAAATAACCCTTCGGGAGCTCTCCGTCCCCTTCGAAATTTCGTCAAAATATCAAGTTATTTACTTACGATTCAGTTTCCCTTCACGTTCTTAGGTCCTCCATAGTTCCATAATGTGTCCCGTTGCTTGAAATACCAAAATGGATTTGTGTTGTTCGTCTATTTCGTGATTATATGCGAAAACAACGAATTCACAACAGTAAAATATAGCAACTCACTCCTCATGGTGGGACCATCCAATATGGCGTCGCTTACAAATTAGGGCGTAACTTCCGGCTTCAATTTCTGGAGGCGCTCAGATAATAGATGCTCTATCCAGTCTCTTATATAGATCAGTGGTTACCCCAAATATCAGGTTACCCCAGGAATTCTTCGGCTTCAGGTTTGTATCCTTATGTTTTTACCCAAGTATTCTTAGGTTACCTCAACTACCTTTAGGGTACCCTGACTATCCTTAGATTACACTGACTATCATTCGGTTATCCCAAGTATGCTTTGGTTACCCCCAAGTATCCATAGATTACCCTGACTTTCTTTAGCTTACCCCAACTGTCATTTGGTCACCCTAACTATCCTTAGGTTACCCCAACTATCCTCAGATTTCCCCAAGTATCCTCAGGTTACCCCAACTATCCTTAGGTTACCCCAAGAATCTTCAAGTTACCCCAAGTATCCTTAGGTTACTTCAACTTTCCTCAGGTACTCCTAACTATCCTCAGATTCACAACAATTCTCAGGTTAAAGTTTCAGTTGTTTTTGCTATACAATAGCTTCCTTCGCAGACGTTCTTAGCTATACAATTGCTGTGGCAAGTAGTAAATCTTGGAAAACTCTGAGCAGCTCCAAATGGGACTCAAACCCACAACCTTCCAAGAATAATAGAATAAGGCAGACCAAGGTTGTTTACGAGTCATCAAAAATATTAAGGGAAGAAACTTCAGCTCTTGAACCTGCTCTACCTAACCTGCAATCAGGCCAATTGTAAATCGTCTTTTCGCTCGCCCGCCAGCCTCGCCCCCACTTACTTTTTAGCGGAGGACGAGATTGAGAATAATGCGGCCCGGGTCGGAGGTAGGATGGTTGAGGCGCGAGGATGGTACAGAAATTTTATTCAGGATTTTCATGCAAAGAACGTCACAGCGATCAGACAGGCGAGGAAGAGCAGAGGTTTTAAGGGCAGCGGAGTAAGACAGATACGGATAGAGAATACGTAAAGCACGACGCTGTATCTTTTCTAGCTTGTCTGAGAGGTAAAGAGGGATGGATCATGGAAGTACTCCAGACCGAGCTCCAGACCGCGCAACAATATTCAAGAATATATCTAATAAGTGAAGTGTATATAATGAGGTCTTGAGCTGGAACGATGAGGTCTTGAGCTGAGCACACACACAGGTTTATATACCTCAACTATCCTCAGCTTACTTTCCCAACGTTCCCTAAATGTCCCTTTTTCAACACAAATCGAAACCAAAATCGAAATCCTGTTATAAAGCAGTAACGCGCTAAACATTATGTTTTTCTTGATGATAAAGAAATATTTATAGAGCAGGAAAATAGGTAGAGAATATTCCAACGAAAAACAAGTGAAATTAGTCGGTGAAAATTCATTTCTAAATCTGTTGACTATCAGCAACAGAAACACAATGGCCGGAAGCAAAGGAATTTACGAGGTACCCGAATCCCTTATTATCCTTATTTATCCCTCCATGTCCCTAAACGCATGGCCATGAAGAAGAATGGATGTTGTTGTGGCGGGAAGACAAATATATTGAGCACAAACTTTTTTTAAAACTGTTGAGCGTATTTCTGCACAGGAGTCCTCGAAGTATACCAACGACGAAAGCATTTACCTTTACAGTAGCTTGGCTTTGAATTTAGGAGAAAAGGTCCCTGTTATTCCGCCAAAACGATGCCCTCAATTGTTCCGTGTGAAACTCGAAGTCCTCCGGCAAGTCCAGTGCAAAGCCCGCCAAGAAAGAAATTTAAATTTTCACTGAAGCTGAAATCGAAGAAGAAAGGCAACTTGAAGTCGGCCAGCACTGGAGGTAACGAACACGAAAGTAAAGAACGAAAGTGTCGAAAAGCGGAATGTGTACAGAATAAATATAAAGAGGACAAAGTAACGACGACAAATGGTCCGTCAGTTCAAGATGACACTTCGACTTCGCTCGCGGACGAAACCGAAATGGTTACCCCACCGTTGCCGTTCGCTGGCCTGGCAAATTTGGGGAATACGTGCTACCTGAACGCTGTTTTACAAGTTTTGAGGTACTGTCCGGAGTTTCTAAAGTCGCTGGCGAATTTAGATGAAATTTCTGTTCAGAATACGACATTGCAAGGTCAAGGAACCATCCCGGTGAGTTCCCTGCCGCTCTTTTGGCCATTTTAGATAAGTGTTGGTTATACTCTAGTTAGAAGTAAAATGTTATTTTTTTATTTTTTTTTAATTTTGCCAACTTTCAACCTGATTTTTTCATAAAATACTGATTTGTTTGCGAAGCTACATCAAACACTCGAAAAAGTGTTTCATCGTCTATCCAGTCACCTCGGAATTGGTTAAAAAACTCGGCCTACGGCCTCAACCATTTCTCGGTGCCTGGATATCGGATGAAATACTCTTCCTCGTATTTGATCTATTACTTCAAACTTCATTCTCATTTACTTGTGGCAAGTACACTGAGCCTGAACGAAGGGTGAATATGGTGCATACTTCACACATGTGAACGTGACAGGCATCTTGTTTCTTATTGTTTAATTCTCAATGTCTGCCAGCTGTTACATCATTTCCACTGAATATTGTAAATTATTGGATGGCTATGATGTTATTTCCATAGAATACTGTAAATTATTGGATGCAGATGACATCACTACGTCAAAGGTCATGCCCTCGGTCTTCGGCTTCAGCATATAATTGATATTGGAAATTGATGATATGATGAATTGATGATTTTGCAACCTTTCGTTGATTGATTATCAATCAACAAGTCTCTCACTTTTATCTCAAGTCTATTTTTTTCATTTTACAGTCAAAATGTAAATACCTTCCCGCTTCTGTATTTCATTGCGTATTACTGTATTTCTGTAGCTGCTACTGAAGTGTGAGAAGATTTTTTGTTGAAAACTGTATATAAATAGTATAATTTAGCTTTAAATGGCATTTAATCATAATTATAATAGATGTTTATCCCAAATCGATACCAACAGATGAATATACATCAAGAATTGGTGACTTTTATCACTAGACTTTCCTCACGCTTCAGTAGCAGCTACAGAAATACAGCAATACACCAACTACGGAAGTGGGAAGGTATTTCCATTTTTGACTGTAATAAATTACAATCCAACTTTCATTTTCAAAATAGTTTGTTTCAGCTCACTAACACTTTCCCTTTAGGGGGAGTGCTGCTTGGAATTCAGGGTAGGGGTGTGCCCCTGGACCTTTGAAACATTGACGCAGGCTGTTCCAAACTAAGAAATTAAATCTTTTATGACACTGTTTCAGACAAAATGACAAAAAATGGTACTCTGTTCCAGACTAGAAGAATGAAAACATAGCATGTTCTAGGTTAAAATAACTGGTGTTGTAAAAAACAGACCCTATTTAATACTAAAAGAGTGATTTATTTTATATACAGTACACTGTTTCAGACTTAAAAATGGCAAAAATCATCCCTTTCCAGTAGCACAGCCCCATATAGCTTTGTTTTGAATTTTGAATGCTTGATTTGAAGTTCAGCTTTGCACCATTCTTTAAATGGCAGTTGGTACAGTAATTTGGAATTGCAGAATGGTTAATCACATATTTTCCAAAAGAAGTTACACCAAGAGAAAGTTGGGTTGACTGCCAAAGCTTTTCTGTAAAAAAAGTGAACTATTGATTCAAAACTTTGTAATCAACTTCTAAATTTGGAAACACTATTTGAAATTTGGCATAAATTATGATGAACTTTTGGACCATGCAGTAAAAATTGATCTGAAACCAACTATAAAAATTTCATTATATGGTCAATTTATCTTTGAACAAAAACCAGTCGTGTGTTTGTCAATATTTTTAGCTTAAAACTTAAAATCTTATTAAAGTGGTAACCCTACTAACTTCTTTGATTATACTCTACACCAGTCTATGTGATGGTTTTACACTAGTAGTTTGGTTGAAGTTATGGTGAACCCCTTGCAAGTGATCTGATTTTTCTAACTTGTGCTTGTAGACTGATGATGACAGTACCTTAGATAATGAAGATGTGACTTTTTCAAGACCAAACATCATTCGTAGTGTTCATAAGGTATGTGCTCTACATGACTGGCTATTGATATTGAAGTTGTCATTTAATCTTGTATCCCGGGGAAATTTTGAGTCAAGGTCAACCAATATATCGGAATATTAATCGTCGAACATGAGATGAGGTCAATTTTTTGCAACATCAGCAAAACATTAGGTTGGCAAAATCTGATATTTCTTACCAGTAAAGTTTAAACCAGATCAGACATCAACCAATGTGATAAAAGAAAATATGAGCTATCAAAATGCACTTGGTTGACCTTTATAATCTTGAGTGTGTATCAAGGCTTGTTTATACGAAATTCAAAAATGTCATGTTTTCCTGTAGCTGAGCTCTGAAATGGAAAATGCTGAAGAAGATTATAACAACATGGGTATGGAGGCAGAGCAAGTTAAGAATCGTTCTGGTTGTACAACTCTAGCTGTTCGTCCTCGAGACTTTGTAAAGGAATTCAGGTGAGAATAAACTTTTGGTCTGTTACAGGAAATTTTAACTAGGGGTAGGGTATGGGCATGTCCAAATATTAACCCTTTCACTCCCAAATATGGAATTTTCTGTACTTTATTATTTTATTCTGTCTAACACCAGATTATTTTACTTGTCGATGGGAGAGCTCCTGGAAAGTTGGGAGTGAAAGGGTGAAAAGACATCACTGAGTAATAATTTAATAATAATTTATTAAATTTATATTGCGCACTTATCAATCTTACAATTTTCAAATGCGCATTACGGTACTATTGCGGCAATGATTACAGCTAAGACCTAGGTGTTGGTTTTGTGGAGGGAGGAAAACCGGAGAGCCTGGCGAAAAACCCTCGAAGCACAGGAGAGACCAACTAAACTCTGCGCACATGGGTCTCAAGCTCAAGAACAGGGCTATTCCCAGACGGCCACCCATCCAAGCGGGCTTAACTATTGGTGAGAGGCAGCGCCCTAACAGCACACGCCAACCGTGCTTCCCAAAGTATAAAACATCAACCAGGAGTCCAACTTGTATGAAAACTTATCTCCTTTTTCTCAATGAGCATTACAGCATCCTACACCATCCTGGTAAGTTCCACTGGCGCTTTTGATGGTCAAAGCTGCCAGTGTAGCTTTACCAGGTTGGTGTTTACAAGATAATTAATGCATTATGGTGACACAATGGCGATTGAGATACCAGGAATGTAAAAAGTGTCAGTGGAACTTTAATACCAGGATGGTATTTTTGACATGCACAAGGTAACATACACTAGGACACCTAGTCCTACGTTCATAGGTGCTGACACGGAGTTGGACTTCTGTAATCTTTGTCCTTTTGCGATGTCCTGGGAATGACTGGGCAGTTGCAGTTGTCCATGACACGCCGTTACACCGTTATTCTATAAATTGATTACGGTAACTCCTTCCTGCTGGAGCCAGCCAAAACCAGCCCCTTTACTTTGTTTATATATGCCACACAATTTTACTTGTCAAAGAGAGCAGTGTGGATTATAACGGTCGGCAATCGGCTATTTGCTGACCGAAAATACGAAATAGCCGACCATTTCTGTTGTGGTCGGACATTTTGACCGACCAAGAAATATAAATTAAAAACTAGAGGCTAATTGCACTTTTTATTCAAATTCCCTTCTAACCTCTCCCTCGTTCATCCACTTTACACGACTAAAACTCCAATGTGGTTCTCATTAACTACACTTAAACCTATAAAAAAAACTTAGAAAATTGGCCGACCAATCTCATCTATAATGTCCGAGCAACTTTATAGTGGGTCGGACATTTGTCCTACCAGAACGAAATCGTTATAATCCACACTGAAAGAGAGAACCCTCAGACACCGTAGGCAGCAATATTTCTGCCTAAGCTGGCAAAAAATGGCCCTTTTCTTGTTTTACTCTGTCTTTATTTGTCAAAGGGAGAACCCCCAGACATCCTAGGCAGCAATTAATGGGTTGATCTTCCTGTCTTGTTTCTAGTGGGCTTCGACCAATGTTTGGTGAATACCAACAACATGACGCCCAAGAGTTCCTCCGGGCCTTTCTAAGCCTCGTCGAAGAAGACTGTGTTGGCCTTGTAAAAGGCGACCAAAAAGACAGTGTGAAAGAAAACACAATTCCATCGAATACCAGCGAAACAAAAGTGAGGGGCGGTTGTAAGTATCCTAATAGTAACGTGGATGACATCGTAGAAACTGTTGCGGAACCAACAAGCATGATGGCAACGGCTGATAGCACAAGAAGCGAAGCGGGTTGTCCTGAAGAGCAGAGCAATCCAACACTGCCTTGTGCAAGCAAGACAGTCACTCCCAAATCAACTCAGAATGATCTTAACTGCCCAAAATGCGCAGCTAACTCCGATGATATGAACTTGGTGAAAAGGCTATTCGAAGGAACGCTCCTATTGCAAACATGTTGCTTGAATTGCGAAGGCGTTCGGCGAAGGTATGAGAAATTTCAAGATATCAGTGTCCCCGTACAGAAGAGCAAACACGATAATTCTGCAAACAACCTCGAAGAGGTCAACGCGTTTTCGGATTCCGAAGACGAAGGTGAGAAAGATGTAAATCTCAGTTGGGCCATCTCAAAGTTTGCATCGGTGGAACGCCTCAACGGAGAGAACAAGTATTTTTGTGATAGTTGTGCAACATTGACCGAGGCAGAGATTAGCACATATTTCGAAAGGCTTCCACGCGTGCTGACGATTCATCTGAAACGCTTTCAGACTTCCTACGGGTAAGTACTGGTTATAGCATTTTAATCAAGATACGTTTTAAACAAAATAACGTTTCATGTTACGCCGCCGGTCATGGTGACTAACAAAAAACAAACTACAACACAACAACAACAACAACAACAACAACAACAACAACAACAAAAACGTGTAAAGTATATTCTATATACGCTATATAAGCTAGTCAAACGTTTGTCATAAAAAGGAAATGCATGCATAGTTCACTTCAGTTAGTTCAATATATATCAGACATTATGAAACGGGTCTACAACAGTGATGAATCCAGCTTGATCTGGTAGGGGGGGGGGTGCTGAGCGAGCGAAGTGAGATCAGGCGTCCGCGTGGGGCGCGACCGAAGGAGGGTGGAGCGCCGCTGAGGGAGCTACGGCAGGGGTCTGGGGACACAGGGGCCGAGCTGGTGGTGGGGCTAGGGGGGCGAAGCCTGCCAGAAAATTTTTTTTTTATACCTATTAATACCTATGAATCATATGATAGCTAATATATGAATCATATATCTATGAATCATATGTTAGCTATGATACCTAGGTAGTCCTTGGCCAAGGCCAGGGGGCGCGCACCCCCCTGTAAATCCATCGCTGTCTACAACAGCAAGCACAACAATCATATTAAGTTCCTTCAAATGGAAGTAATAAAATTAATTGCAAGTAATATGACCGGTCAAAATGACCGGCGTTATACAAATTTGACTGGTCACATGAAAAATTTGGCCGGTCATTGACCGGTGACCGGCCGTTATTTTGAGCCCTGGTTTTCCCCACTTACTTTTTTAACAGGTTTCCGTCTAGTTTGAAGGCTGAACTGACTAATGACTTTATACACCAATTTTAACATTTTTACTAAACCTAAACTAAAAAGGAAACTGAAAAACTGCAAGAAGAAGAAAAAAGATCATTGTCCTCGGATGTGAATCTTCGAACTGAAGATTTTAAAAACTGATTTTTCTTGAACTACCCCAAATTTCTTGTAAAGGGGAACTCCCGTCAAAAAATAAATTGTATTCAAATAAAAGACCATCAGTCTCTTGAGAGTAAGAAAAGAGTATCATGCTTGTTTATAGTTCTGTTATATCTGGTTTTATTCTCGAGAAATTGCGTTTTCACATTCGTATATTTTGCTTATCGACGGCGTCATTTCGACGGCTCAACGTTGGTGTACAGTGGGCGTTCTCCTTTGAATTTTGACGTCATGGAGTGCCTAAATTCTTATTGATATTTCAAAACAGAGTATAGTTTCTTCTACCCTGCGAGCAGAGCCTTCTTTTCCTTATTTCTTCGCTGAGAGAGAGGAAGAAAAGTAGGCTCTGCTGTATTCGTGACTGGTTTCCATTGCGCATGCATGTCAGTTGCTTGGTTACAATCTCGAACCCAGTCCCAATCAGAGCAGAAAACAAAACAAGAACCGGTTAAACGGGTCTTAAACGGGTTACTTCGTCCTAAATCTTGGACGAAGCCAAACACGAATACAGCAGAGCCTACTTTTCTTCCTCTCTCTCAGCGAAGAAATAAGGAAAAGAAGGCTCTGCTCGTAGGGTAAGTTTCTTCCATATTGACAATTTGTCTGTTTGGTTGTATATTGAAGAAACTAGTCGAAATAGCAAACAATATAAAGTACCATCATTCCTTGAGCTGTTCCCAACTTGACCATGTCGGTCAATAGATATCCTTTATGGAATTATGGTCAGCGGTAAACATTTTGAAGCCACTGGCGGCCATATTGGTACTCCAAGTCCAGTGTACCTTGCGGGCTTAAGAGTAGTAAGAGTTTACCGGGGGAGTTGGAAAAGCTGTAATTCTCCCAATTTACTGTTACCAATTACCATAGGAAAAAAGTTTCTGTGGCGGCCATCTTGGTACTCCAAATTCGTCACCTCTGCCTTCATTTTTGGAGCCGGATGAGCAATCCAGTTTAAATATATAGTGACCAGTGAGGTAGAGCGTCGGACTAGTTAAAGGGTATTGGCAATGAAAATTAAGTTTGTCTCGTTTGAAAGAACTCGTCAAATGGTATAAGACCTTTTACAATTTTTCCGTATCTGTTTTGGTTTTGGAAATATTTGGACCAAAGCCAACCTGCTGTCCGCCATCTTGGAATTATTTTCGATATGCATGTGACATCATAACCAGGGTAAAGTGAAATTTTTATCTTGCCAACCTTATGACATTATGAGCTAGAAACTCGATTTTGTTGTGCTATTTCCATTTTAAATTGACCCACAACATTTAAAAAGCCTTCCGTGGAGATTTGGTCACCCACGGAGTAGTTTCATCAGGTTTACCCTGGTTGTGACGTCACCAATTTCCTAGTTAATTAGACCCAATATTACAAGAAGATGGCGGACAGCACGCTATCTTTGGTCGAAATATTTCCAAAACCAAAACAAATACGGAAAAATTGTAAAAGGTCTTCTTATACCATTTGACGAGTTCTTTCAAATGAGACAAACTTAATTTTTATTGCCAATACCCTTTAAACGAACGTTCTATCCATATCCGCATGGAGTTTTTCTCTTGGAGTAACTATAACCAGAGATCTATATAACCTTATTCTCCACCCGAGTACACAGTCCCACATCATTTAACCATACTCATCCCATTTTGTTCTAACAGGCAAAGTCTCTACTCGAGCAGTTGGGTAACCAAGGTTACCAAAAGCTTGCATACTCCTCAGCAGTTATCACTGAAGCAGTGGTGCAGTAAGACCTGTTCCAAACAGTCAGCGGTGTACAACCTATTTGGCGTCGTCATGCACAGTGGGATGTCGTCATGCAGTGGCCACTACCTTAGTTACGTTAATATCGACATCCTGAACGATCAGGGTGTGGTCAGCGGTGTGTCACCAAAAAATCCCAGCAAGTGTGATTGCGGGACGGATGAAAATGGCGACGAGAACACGGTGTGCCTGAAAACAGACGAAGAAGCCATGGAGATCGAGAGTGACTGCATCGAGGAGGATGTTAACGTTGTAGGCCAAAATGAGTCTTGTAGCTCACCGTGGGGTGCTGATATTACTAGGTACTTTAAACCTTTGAGAAAGAGCAAGGTCTCCGTACAGAAGTCAACGAAGACCGTTGGGAACTTATCTTGTAAGGAGGACACATCGACATGTGGGAAATCCAGATGTTCAGCAGATTCGAGTGGGGACAAGACATTGCTAACTCCAGGAAAGATCTGTGGACAAGAACCGACTGCTGTGTCGATGAACAGACACAGTACAGCCGAAACCGCGACAAATGACGCACATTCAGATCCAAAATGTTTGAGTACTTCAAACACGGACAGCCCAGTTTCGACTTCTCGCGCAAAGTGGTTGAAATTTGATGACGCCGAAGTCCAGGAAATCAGCGGTAAAGATATGGACGAGATTCTTTCCCCATCCTCTTCATGCTACTCCACACCTTACTTATTATTCTATTTTCGTTCTTGAGGTAGTTGTCAGTATAATTGTTAAAATACACTTATAATCGTCGTCAATAAATTTCGCTTGTCGATTCTTTGAACATGTTTTGCTATGTTACGCACTTATGTTCGCAAACGAGCTACGCGTTTTACTTACATTACGAAGTAAACTTATCACAGGCAGTAAACACACTAGTGGGTCAGGTTAGTAAATAAGCTAGGCAGTAAATACGTTAGTGGGTCAGGTTAGTGTATAAGCTAGGCAGTAAACATGCTAGTGGGTCAGGTTAGTGTATAAACTAGGCAGTAAACACGTTAGTGGCCCAGGTTAGTGTATAAGCTAGGCAGTAAACATGCTAGTGGGTCAGGTTAGTGTATAAGCTAGGCAGTAAACACGTTAGTGGGTCAGGTTAGTGTATAAACTAGGCAGTAAACATGCTAGTGGGTCAGGTTAGTGTATAAGCTAGGCAGTAAACACACTAGTGGGTCAGGTATAAGCTAGGCAGTAAACATGCTAGTGGGTCAGGTTAGTGTATAAGCTAGGCAGTAAACATGCTAGTGGGTCAGGTTAGTGTATAAGCTAGGCAGTAAACACGTTAGTGGGTCAGGTTAGTGTATAAGCTAGGCAGTAAACATGCTAGTGGGCCAGGTTAGTGTATAAGCTATATAGGCAGTAAACATGCTAGTGGGTCAGGTTAGTCCGTTAGTGTATAAGCTAGGCAGTAAACATGTTAGTGGGTCAGGTTAGTGTATAAGCTAGGCGGTATAAACATACTAATAGGTTATAGACTTTAGTTTTATTGTATTTCTTCACACCAATAAATCTCTGCATGGCAGGAAATAATTTTTAGTCTATGTCTATGAGCTATCAAAAAAGGATCTCTCTTCTGATTGATTGACCTAGCCATTATTTTCCGAAGTTTGGGAGTATAAATCCAAGTTCTCATTGCCCAATAAGCAAGGATCTTGTTTTTCAATTCCCTAGGATTTGAAATTGTTTTTCCTTGTACGCAGTATTCCCATTGCAGACACAGCATTGGTCGTCTGACAGAATTCCTGAACTGTCTTCACACTAGGAAAGAAAAAAGGTTTACAAAGATTTGTTAGTGTTGCTGTACAAACTGTCCTATTAGTCGAGGAGGAGAAGCGAGAAAACGTCGACCACGTAGCACCCTCACTACACAATAGTTTTGACTCCAGATTATAATAGGCTGATACCCATAGAACATTGCTAGGTCAGTCGTACTCACAAATTGTGGGGTCAGTGGCCTGCTACATAGAGGGGGTGGGTGGTCCTTACATTGACAGACTTAAAGTGCACATGAAACGAAAATTAAGTTTGTCTTATTTGAAAGAACACTTAAAATGATAGAGTAACATCTTTTGCAGTTTTTCGTTTCCTTGCTTCGTTGTTGAGATATTTCAGTTTGTTTGAAATGTAAATTAACAACTTGACGTCACATGTGCATAATGAGTTATCAGAGAAGGTTATATATCTTTGCTATTATCAAACCAAACTTAATTCGAAGGAAGTACGTGCGTGTGTTTCACTCACAACGCCAAACATGTAGAATTTTCAAGTGATTATGTTTGAAAAGCAACAAAGCAAGGAAACGAAAAACTGCAAAAGATGTTACTCTATCATTTTAAGTGTTCTTTCAAATAAGACAAACTTAATTTTCGTTTCATGTGCACTTTAAGTCTGTCAATGTAAGGACCACCCACTCCCTCTATGTAGCAGGCCACTGACCCCACAATTTGTGAGTACGACTGACCTAGCAATGTTCTATGGGTATCAGCCTATTATAATCTGGAGTCAAAACTATTGTGTAGTGGGGGTGCTACGTTTTCTCGTTTCTCCTCCTCGACTATATAAGTGGTTAATACTCAGAGACCTCTGAGCTCCAGACGGGACTCGAACCCACAACCTTCCGAATGCCAGCCAGGCGCTCTCACCATTGAACCACTGGAACGCAGATGGTATATATAGACCGAGGTTGTTTGCGATATTACCTGGGAACGAGTCAACCCGTACGTGTGTCACAAGTACTTGTTGGGCTACAAGTCGTTTTGTGTCTGTTAATTTTCAGCTAAACGTTTTTCTACGTTAGTATAGTGTTTTCAGCTTGGAGTTGGTAAAGTTTCGTTTGTTTTTGCTGTGCAAGCTGTCCTAAGTAGTTAAATTCAGAAACCTCTGAGCTTCAGACAGGATTCGAACCCGCGGAACCTTCCGAATACCATAGCCAGACGCTCTAACCATTGAGCCACCAGAACTCAGATGGTAGACCGAGGTGGTTATAATATACACTTGTTGACTGGCGCCGAGGGAAACATCGAGTTTTACGGACCCGAAGGCTTCAATGTTACCCGAGGGTGACATTGAAGCCTGAGGGACCGTAAAACTCGATGCATGTTTCTCGAGGCAAAAGTCAACAAACGTTTTGTTATATACCAAAGACTTTTAAAATACAAAATACCAAATGACTCGAAACTTGCAAAAAGCAAAAAGACTTACCAAAACGCTTAATTGACTTTGTCTTCGTAGTTTCAATTCAACTAAACAAATACACCAGACTCGACAAGTACAAAGAACAGCTTTAAATTTATCCAGGGTTTTTTCAGACCTTTGAAGATATGTACAGATATTCTTTCCTTTGGAAAATGGACTATTTCGAACCAGACAAGCTCTTGTTTTCAAAATGTTCCGAAAAGTCCAAAGTTCTTGATCTGATGCAATAATCATTGTGTATTCACGTGAACACCGCATGATTAAAGCTGACGTCAGAGGGAAACATTGCACTGTTTCCCTCTTCATTGTTGACATCAGAGGGAAACAGTACAATGTTTCCCTCGGCAGAAAGAAACATTGAGTTTGTTCAACAACACGTGACCATGATTTGACCAATAGGATTTCATCTTTGGCAAACGAAAGTCTTTGGTATATAACAACGGTATTTATGGACTTGAGAGTTCTTACCCAACCCTCATATAAGGATTGTACTCCATTTCTTCAGCAATTGTGGATGGAATCGTTGGTTCCTTTGCTTCCCTTTGTTTCTAATATCAAACAATTCAAAAAAATATATTACAGTCATTTGCAACATACTTTTCAAATTACAGTCGAAAGGGAAATACCTTCCCACTTCCGCTTCTGTAGTTGGTTGTGTATTACTGTATTTCTGTAGCCACTACTGAAGCGTGAGGAAATTCTAGTGATAAAAGTCACCAATTATACTCGTCTGTTGGTATCGATTTGGGATAAACATCCATTGTATTATGATTAAATGCCATTTAAAGCTAAATTATACTATTTTCGTACAGTTTTCAACAAGAAATTTTCTGAGGCTTCGGTGGCAGCTACAGAAATACAGTAATACACAACGAACTACAGAAGAAGTAGTGGGAAGGTATTTCCATTTGGACTGTAATTGGAAGTTCATTCGGAAGTTCTTAACACAGTTCGCAAGCTCGTTTTGAACTACGCATTTGATTGGTTCCTATAGCAGCCAATCATATGCGTAGTTCAAAACGAACTTCCCAATAAACTTGTGAACGACAAGTTTGACGAATGACAACTTTGGTGCAAAGTCACCTGTGCCGTCACAAATGCTATTTTCCGAAGAATTTAACAATTTTCAAGTTACAAAAATATTCATATTTCCAAAACTTTGGGTAATTTTCGGTTGAAATTTTGTCATTGGGTTTACAGTATCATATACCCTGCGAGCAGAGCCTTCTTTTTCCTTATTTCTTCACTGAGGGAGAGGAAGAAAAGAAGGCTCTGCTGTATTCGTGACTGGTTTCCATTGCGCATGCATGTAAGTTGCTTGGTTACAATCTCGGACCCAGTCCAAATCAGAGCAGAAAACAAAACAAGAACCGGTTAAACTGGTCTTAAACAGGTTACTTCGTCCTAAATCTTGGACGAAGCCAAACACGAATACGGCAGAGCCTTCTTTTCTTCTTCTCTCTCAGCGACGAAATAAAGAAAAGAAGGCTGTGCTCGCAGGGCAAGTATCGTATTGCTTTAAAATCGCATAATATATAGAACCCACGTCTAAGAACCGCACGTCTAAGAACCTCTCACCCATGATTATATCGAGTCCTACCTTTGACCATTCTAATTTGTTTTTCACAGCAGTGTTGTTTGGTTCCACATGCAACGCAAATAATAGAGCTTGAACTGAATACTCGTGTCCACAGTACACCATCTATATAAGATAAGATCACTTAATAAATAAAACTTGTTACATACTTTAAATATTTCAAAAAGTGTGTGGGTGGGTCATGGATTGGAAAAAAAATGAAAGAAAACTAATAGTGTTGAAGATACAAAAGTTTGGTATCTAGTTATGCACGAATACTAGGAAAAACCAGAGTGGCCAGACAGGGATCAAACCTGTAACGTAATATCTGGTTAGACGTATTAAACCATTGAGCTTTACTGAGGCTCAGATAGAGAGCTACGGTTGCAAACTCGTATAGTCGTGTGCATCCAAACCGTAGTGTTTGCATATGAGATGTGTTAACGTGATATTAAGAGTGGTTGGTGTAATGTAGTACAACATGTCTGGTGAATGTAGACTGGACAACCTACGGTCGTATGTGGTAACTTGGCCAGAACTTCAATTAATGCATGGTACATCTGTTCTTCTGTTCCCTCAAAAAACTTCCCACAAGTTGACAAAAACAATGTGTCACCTAGAAAAAGCACACAAAATAAGAAAAACTTATCATGATTCCTGTGATAATTAGTTGAAATTCTTGTAGAATCCTTGAAATTTCTGAGAAATCCTTAAAGTTTCTAGAAAATGCTTGAAATTTCTGGAAAATCCTGGAAATTCCTAGAAAATCCATGGAATTTCTAGAAAATCCTTGAAGTTCCTAGAAAACATCTTTGAAATTTCTAAGCAATCTCTGAAATTCCAATCCTTGAAATTTCTTGGAAATCTTTCAAATCTCTGGAAAACTCTTGAAATTTCAGGAAAATTCTGGAGTATCCTTAAAATTTCTAGAAAATTGACCCAATATTGAACTCTCAATTTAAATATTTTGAATAACAATAAATATTCAATGTTTATGATCAGTTTATGTTGAAGTTTTACCTGTAAATACTGCAGCCGGTATGTCTACATCAGCAGTCACATAGTAACAAATATGGCCTGTAGTATGACACGGAGTGAATAAACATTTGATATGAATGTTGCCAACCTACAAATATATTATGTTTATCGGGTTTAATCACAATGTCAAAAATGATAGCATGTACATGTTACAGAAAGATGTATGCTAAGGTATCAAAACAATTTGATTTGTATAGGTAATATAGCATGGCTTCGGGTGCAATTTGGAAAAAAACATGCACGAGTGAGTTTTTCAAAGACTATCAAAATTGCACGAGTCCGAAGGACGAGTGCTACAGTATTCGAGGTCTTTGAAAAGCTCACGAGTGCGTGTTTTTCCAAAATTGCACTCGAAACCATGCTATTACTTAATAATATACATGAAATGTTAGACAAATGTTCTTCCGGCTACAAAGTTTACATACCACTCATTGCTCCACTTCTCGAAGCATAAATGGTTAAAAACTGCTTCGCTTTGTTCACTAAATACGTAAAACGTTTTACTCATAGTATCTAACCTCTTCTAGTCTTCTTGCAGGAACTTTAATGACAATATTAAAGCAAAATTCACTCTGTATTTCATCGAAATGTTCTTCGACAACTCTATGTTTTGGTCGCCATATTGGATTTTCTCGTGAGGAAAAACCATCCTTCAAAATCCGCATAAGCATTTCATTGGCTTTCCGGTCAGAATGGTTAATACTCATTGAAATTTGCACTGTATTACACCTTTTCTGCACTGTATTACATTGAAATTGCACTCCACTCGACCAGTCTGGATGCAGTAATTTTGTCATGTATATTATTAAGTATTAAAAACAGAAACAACAGTACTACACTATGTTGAAATATCAATGTGCTTCAATATAAATGTAAGTGTGTAAATTTCTAATAAGCACCCCGTCTGTATAGATTAAACACTGTCTAACTCAGACCCCGTTTACACAGGTACCGTGTAAAGGGCGTCTTAATCACCATTTCTGTAACTAACCCTTAGTTTTTAAAAGAAACTAAAAGTTAAAGTTAAAGAATCCTTTTACGCGTTTTTCTTTAGTCATTTAGTGGCTTTCTTGTTTAATTCAATTATAAACAATGACTATGAACATCTAATTTTTGAAAATAATTTGCCTTCGTTTTTTTCACACAAAGTTTTGGCGGGAAAATTTCTGAATTGCTTTAAATACAAATAATAAAGAACTTGGTATCTTTATTCAATTATTCCAAACAGTAACATGTTCTGGAACATCACTGCTGGTTTTCTTTAAAGCAGTTTACCTATGAAAACACGACAAATGAAAGCCGAACTGATGTAAACAAGAAGCGACACGAAAATATTAACAGGTAAGGGCAAACTCCGAAGACGAAAACAGCGTTCAAAACTTGAAAAAGAAAATGACCAAAAGACATTTAAATAATGAATTCTTCGTTAACCTTTCTCTTTAATATTGTTACTAATGTATATCTTATTCTAGTTGTTTTTTTGAGAGGTTTTAGACACTTTATTATCAATTTCCGTACGCTGGGCCTACACTTACGTATTCTGTTAGTTCCGATTGGGTAATTTGCAATTTTGTATCATGTCACGTCAACGCTCAGACATGCTTTATTAGCCGTACTATAATTTCATTAAAGCGTGGATAATAAAACACGGTTTCTTGTTTTTGAACTCGTAGATATAAATCCCGATAACACACTCAAGTGCCTATAAACAGGCTTTCTGGCGATCCTACTTTTTCTGCACTCCTACTTTTTATGCAAAATTGCTCGGTTTTCCTACTTTTTCCTACTTTTTCACTTAAAATCCTAGTTGTTTTTTTGAAAACTGTTTCGTGGAATCATTATGTTTTGACTTGATACTGCCAAGAGGAAGTAAAACTCAGAAGTAAAACTCGGTTGGCTGTAGGGGAAGAGGAGGCCACTTTTGTATATTTAATTTTAGTAAAAATGGGGTTAAATTATATTTTTGTGGTATTGTCATTCGAAATTAATCACAAAAAATTCCTACTTTTGTCCTTTTTTGTACGTTTTCCTACTTTTTCGAAAATTTTAGTCCTACTTTTGTCCTGCTTTTTTACCAACACCTGCCAGAAAACCTGCATAAAGCGCAAATTAAGTTTGCTTTATTTGATAGAACGTTTAAAATGACAAAATAACATCTTTTGCAGTTTTTCGTTTCGTTGTTGAGGTAATTCAATTCGGGTTGTTCATTTGTTTGATATGCAAATTAAACCCTTTTACGTACAAGTACATAATGACTTATTGGAGAAGGTCAATAAGCTATTCCCCCGCGTTAACCATAGTCATTCAAAATATGGTCTGGAAACTCAGCTAAAGTCTTTGTTCTATCTTTTAGTTAGCAAGGATGTGCACAGTGTAAGGTACGGTTCAACATAAAATCACAGTTCATTATAGGCGCTTTGAAGTTTGCCGAGTTTCCAGACCATATCTCGATTGACTAAGCGTTAACGCATCCTGAACATGTGACGTCGGAATGTTTAATTTGCACACCAAACAAACTGAAATATCTCAACAACGAAGCAAGGAAACAAAAAACTGCAAAATATATTACCTTGATATTTTAAGTATTCTTTTAAATAAGCTAGGCAGTCTTAATTTTCTTTTCATAGGTACTTTAATCCATAAATAACATGGAATCCAGAGTCAACCGATACTCGTATTACCGTAATTTCATCGTCATGTTGAACTTTTTTTGTTAGAGCTCCAATTCTGTCGTCACCACCATACACAGGTATCCCAGGAATAAGTTTCACAATTTCCTCGTTGCCTCCAGCGTGGTCCCTGAAGGAAGCAAACATATATACCAGGAACGATATACCAGGTTGGGTGAATCACCATTAAACACCAGGTTCCGGTATAAAAGGGGCGAACCCTAGGGTTTTACACATTCAGTTGTCAATCAACCGTAAACGTGTAAACACCTGAGACTACGCTACGTTATCTGCTGATAAAAATTTCAAATAACATCAAAGGAAGACAGGTAAGATTAAGAACTACAGATATAAATGTTTCAAGTACCCGTGTTTCATGCCATTTCTTCCTGAAACAAAATTACGACCAAGATCTTTCAAGTTCAAATCGTGCGACCATGCGATGCCAAGACTGTTTTGTTTCTGATCAGATATAAATTTTGTCACACGTGAAGTGATGTATTTTACTCTAACTAACACCACACGATTTTAGCTACTTATGTAAATCCATCATATCAGTGATTTCACTGACAACATTTTGACAGAATTTTTGGATATTGATGTTTTTGTAACTGACCATTGTCGGAATTTTAAGATGGTGCATTGTCAGAAATGCCTTTGGAAAATTTAGTTGTCAAGAAATTTTGATGGTGACGTCATCCCTTAAAGGTGCCCTCCAGTCCGTTCTGCGCATGTACGAAACTAATGTTTACATCTCCATTTAGAAAAAATATATACTGATACCTTATTCAAGATTGTAAGCTTTTCTTGCTTCCTCTTCATTACTTGTACCCAAAACAAAACATTTTCAGAAGAAATAGAAGAAATCCAAAGAGATCTCCTCGCCGAATCGCTTGGTTTTCTGCCATGTTGTTTCTAACGGTTTACACTGAGCTGAGTACTTCATGACGTAATTATCTACGAATGTCATGTTTGAGGGTCCTCATAAACAAAGATTCGGATCATGCGCAGAACGGACTGGACAGCACCTTTAATACTTTATATGGCCTTTAGGTCTTACCAATGATGGTGCGTGGTCAGCACACTTTTCAACTCAACACCTTCCTTTTCAGCAGCTTTAATAGCCTAAATATATGAAACAATATATTCATATTTAACAACTGATAGGTGAAACTCAGTGTACGAAAATCATGTGGATAAAGAGGACTTTCTATGGATCTTAAGGATTTTCTATGGATCTTAAGGATTTTCTAAGTGTCCTTATCAAATTCAATAATTCATAAGGAAAATTGAAAATAAATGAATGTTTAATCAGGTGTTTGTAAATACTGTTAAAACATTGATTAATAAAACATCAATGTTTTATCAAAGTTATTAGACACTAGCGGCTCAAATTCAGTTTTTTCTGAGTTAAAATGATCTCATCTAACAACTCTTAAACAAAGTACTCATCATGTACACTTATTCATCGCGTCCGATCTTTATGGGCACCTAAATGCCCATAAAGATCGGCCGCTCATATTTTAAAGGATCTTAGGATTTTGAGGATCCTTAAGGATTTTCTAAGGATCCTTAAGGATTTTCTAAGGATCTTTAAGGATTTTTTAAGGGTCAATAAGGATTTTCTAAGGGTCTATAAGGATTTTCTAAGGGTATTTAAGGATTTTCTAAGGATCCTTAAGGATTTTCTAAGGATCTTTAAGGATTTTCTAAGGGTCCTTAAGGATTTTCTAAGGACCCTTAAGGATTTTCTAAGGATCCTTAAGGATTTTCTAAGGATCTTTAAGGATTTTCTAAGGATCTTTAAGGATTTTCTAAGGATCCTTAAAGATTTTCTAAGGATCTTTAAGGATTTTCTAAGGATCTTTAAGGACTTTCTAAGGGTCCTTAAGGATTTTCTAAGGATATTTAAGGATTTTCTAAGGGTCCTTAAGGATTTTCTAAGGACCCTTAAGGATTTTCTAAGGATCTTTAAGGATTTTCTAAGGATCCTTAAGGATTTTCTAAGGATCTTTAAGGATTTTCTAAGGATCTTTAAGGACTTTCTAAGGGTCCTTAAGGATTTTCTAAGGGTTCTTAAGGATTTTCTAAGGATCTTTAAGGATTTTCTAAGGGATCTTTATGGATTTTCTAAGGATCCTTAAGGATTTTCTAAGGGATCTTTAAGGATTTTCTAAGGGATCTTTAAGGATTTTCTAAGGGATCTTTAAGGATTTCCAAGTATCTATGCTCTGCTTTGCTCTATCCTACTCTACTGTACAGTGTACTCCACTCTCCACTCTACTCTACTCTACTCTACTCTACTCTACTCTTCACTCGACTCTACTGTACTCCTCTACTCTATTCTATTGCACTCTACTCTGCTTTGCTCTATTATACTGCACTGAGTGTGCAGTAACTGTGTACCATATTTACAATATTTTACATTCAGTGTAAAGAAAAGCTCAATTTTGCTAACTTAGTACAGTATTACCTTTTTGGGTTCAACCGGATCAACAATTAAAGCTTCTTTTGTCTTCTCATCAATAACCAAGTACATGTAGTTATCATGAAGGGCTGGCAGGATTTGAACTCTCATGTTTCCATGGCTGACATTTTTAATGTTGGAATGCATTCTTGTTAGTAGAAGGGTAGTGGACTTGATGCAGGTTTGGTTAGCATGTAATACTCCTAAGAAAATGTGTCAAGAACAGGGCTCAAAATAACGGCCGGTCACTGGTCAATTACCAGCCAAATTTTTAATGTGACCGGTCAAATTTGTATAATGCTGGTCATTTTGACCAGTCACATTACTTGCAATTAATTTTATTACTTCCCTTTGAAGGAACTTAAAATGATTGTTGTTGTGCTGTTGTAGACCCGTTTCATAATGTCTGCATGCATTTCCTTTTTATGACAAACATTCATATCAGTATTAGCTTATATGTATAGCGTAGAATATACTTTACATGCTTTTTGTTAACTGTGTTGTGTTGTGTTGTGTTTGTTTATTTTTGCTTGTTTGTTTTTGTTGGGTTGTTTTTTTTTGGAGGGGGGCATTGTGAAATTTGACCGGTCAAAAACCACCATTGACCAGTCACAATTGGAACTGACCAGTCACCATGACCAGCGTAACATGAAACATTTTGACATCGGACAATTTCCGACCAAATTACAGTTTTTCCAACCAAATGGTCAATTGGTCAGAAATTTTGTCCAGACAAATTTTCTTGTTAAAAACAGTGCGATTACGGTAGTTAGTGTTTAGCATAAAGAATTCTTCACTGCAAGGCGGGATTTACCCAACTGAGGGAGTCAAATCAAAAAAATATGTCCGATCAAATTTGAAAAGGTCCCATCACATGAATGTGAAGGATGCAGATCAACGTGGCTGTGTCAAGGCATACTAAAGGCACTCCAGGCCATACAACACAGTTCAGACCATGGATCACAGCTAAGATGTACTGTAGGTGTTGATTTTACAGAGGGAAGAAAACCAGAGAACCCCGTGAAAAACCTTCAAAGCACAGGAGAAATCAACTACAACTCTATACCGACATGACTTCCAAGGGTTCAGTAGTCAGACAAAGAGATCAGTGTACATCCGCGAGCTTGGTGTAATGTAACAGACATTTGGTACAGTAGACGTCTGTTATATATATTACATCAAGCTCACAAATACACCTCCTGCAGTATATGTATCCATACGTCACTTTACTACATTTTATAATGTGCAAACATACATGTATAGAGATCAGTGGTTACAAGGGTAGTCTACGGGCAAGGGTGCCCCTCCCCACACCCCCAATATTTCTGATGCGGGACCAAGTGGACACCTCCCTAATTTGAAGATATAGCTGACAGAGAGGGCGCCGAAGTACACCCCCAATCGTTCTACAGTATTTCATGAATTTATAGCCCTTCCAATAATACAGAACATCTTCTGCTACCACTGACCAATGACCATGGGTACAGTAGACCAAAACTTCATAAGGGGATTTATAAGGGCAACGTTTCTACTCAACTGCGTCTAAAACCTTAAAGCGAAAACAGATTCTATTGAATTGCTATCTTATACTCACCTAAGCACTTTGATCTGCCAAAAGCTGCTTTGCTTTTGAGAAATTGTCTTGGAAAAGCAAAGGCACCAACAAACACAAACCAACTTCTATGAAACATAACAGACGCGAGTGGGACTGGTACAAGACAATACTTTGGAATACATTACATCAAGTATTGCCTTCGAGTACAACATGGCGGACGAATGGGGTATTTCTTGTGTAGTGTATTCTCTCCGTCAAACTACGAGAAAGATCGTTGTTTATCTTGCGGTAGTAAACACAGGTTAAAGCGCTAAAACGATGTCGCAAGAAGAGGGCGAAATGGAAGATGGAAAGAGCGAATCAAACGAAGAACATGCTTTATTACGAGGAGAGTTGTTGTTAGGCGGTTTCATAAAGAAAGCATTACAAGCAAAATCTCAGGTTCTTCTACTAGATTGGAAATAGATTTACGTGTGCTGGGGATAAATTATATTTCTATTTCAATAGACAGTGCCGTAGGAACGAAATTTTACCTTGGGCAAAATTTCACTTTTGCAAACAGTGGGACAGTATTATTTACGGGGGGCTGGGCCGTTGGGAGGTTCTCCCCCAGGAAATTTTGGATTTCTGAGACCTCCGAAATGGCATTTCCAGCATTTTGGAGGACAATTTAACAAAATTTTATATTTATATGCGGTGGAGGAAGTTTGTATGTGTGTGTGTGTGTGTGTGTGGTGGTGGTGGTGGGGGGGGGGGGGGGGGGGGGTAGTAATGATGCAGTGGGGCCTTAGACCTGTATGTAACTAGTTTCAGTTACAGTTACTTAAAAATGTAACTAGTTTCTTGTAATGAAGTTACTCACAGCACTGACTGTACTTTTTCTGAAGAAGTATTAAACTGTAACTATAACTAGTTACTTTTTGAAGAAGTAACTATAACTATTTACTTTTTTAAAAAACTGTAACTAGTTACAATATTTGTATGTGACTATAGTTACTGATATTCAGTTGAGGATGTCATTCTTTCTTGATAAAAATGGTTTTGATATAATAATAAAGGTACATTATTTACACATTTGACTATTTCTGCTTAGTGACAACTATATTTAGGCATTTAATTAGTTGTAAAAACATAATTATGGTACTGGCATCTAAAAACCAGTAATTTCTTTGTTGATTCTAGTAACACAGACACAGAAATGTAACTTTGTAACTAGTTACAAAATTTTTGAAGTAACTTTTTAAGTGTAACTAGTTACTTTCTTTTCATTGTAACTTTTATCGGTAACTATAGTTACTTTTCTAACGATGTAACTGTAACTAGTTACAAAATTTATGTAACTTTTACAGCACTGTGTATGTAGTATATAGTCATTAAGTGTATATACGTGGAACTATGAAGTTCATATCAACAATAATATAAACCATTTTTATTTAAAATAGGGTCAGAGTAATGACTACGATATTCTAATACAAAAACTGGCAAAATCAAGTGACCAGGTACTGAATGTTTAATTATCTAGGTAAATTTTCATATAAATATCATGAATTGTAAATACATGTACGATTACATGGCCATATCCAAGTTGTTTGAGATGGCAGTTCACCGGTTTGGGTGCACCAACTCTGTAGGTGCCCAGAAAGTTATAAATGAATCCTCATCTGGAAGGTTAAAAATTACTCTTCAAAATGCGGGAAATTGTATTTTGAAGACCCTACATTTCATGATTTTCTCGGAGAGCATGCCCCCCCTCCCAGACTACCTATCTAGAGGCAAATCAAGAGGGTTTTCTCTTGCACCCTTTGGTGCTTGAAGACTCACAAATTTGCCACTGTCTGGTGTGTCTAAATTATCTCTGGATATAAACCACTTTCATAATAGTGACTAAGTGCAATATTATTTTATGTGCATCTTTTGCAATTCAAAATAATTTTTGCCTCATAATGAGGCCATGACAGAAAGGCTTATTTAGATGCACATAAGAGAATATTTAAAATGTCAAATATGTTAAAATGTCTGTATTATGAAAGTGGTCTATGGATTGGTACTGGATTAAACTTCTAACCTCCATCCCCAACTTTAATCCTATTGCTGTAAACCTAAACTGTCACAATGCTTAAAGTGCACATGAAACGAAAATTAAGTTTGTCTTATTTGAAAGAACAATTAAAATGATAGAGTAACATATTTTGCAGTTTTTCTTTTCCTTGCTTCGTTGTTGAGATATTTCAGTTTGTTTGAAATGTAAATTAAACAACTTGACGTCACATGTGCATAATGAGTTATCAGAGAAGGTTAATTATATCTTTGCTATTATCAAACCTAACTTAATTCGAAGGAAGTATGTGCGTGTGTTTCTCTCACAACGCCAAACATGTAGAATTTTCAAGTGATTATGTTTGATAATATAGCAAAGATATATAACCTTCTCTGATAACTCATTATGCACATGTGACGTCAAGTTGTTTAATTTACATTTCAAACAAACTGAAATATCTCAACAACGAAGCAAGGAAACGAAAAACTGCAAAATATGTTAGCTTTATCATTTTTAGTGTTCTTTCAAATAAGACAAACTTAATTTTCGTTTTATGTGCACTTTAACAATTGATTTCAATTCTGTAAATTTTTACTACTGGTAATATTTCAGGAATTTATATTGATAGTCAACCAATTATATTTTTATAGTAAAAAAAATCTTTACGTCTATTTATTGTATATGGTAATATCATATGGTATATATTTTCTTTTAGCCTTCTTATATGAGGAAGTACTTGTTTTGTTTGAAAAATTCAATTTCAAGTTTAACAAAGGAGTATGACACCCTTGTTGGTACTGTGCTGGTGAGTAGAGTAGGCAGTATTGTACATTTTGACAATTTTTAAATCTGTGAGGTTCTTGTTGGCCATGACTATTTTGTTGACCATGACTGTTTTGTTGACCATGACCATTTTTTTTACCATGACCATTTTTTTGACCATGACCATTTTGTTGACCATGTCCATTTTGTTGACCATGACCATTTTGTTGACCATGACCATTTTGGTACCCATGACCATTTTTTGATGACCATGACCAGTTTGTTGACCATGACCATTTTGATGACCATGACTATTTTGTTGACCATGTCCATTTTGGTACCCATGACTGTTTTGATGACCATGACCAGTTTGTTGACCATGACCATTTTGATGACCATTTTGTTGACCATGACTATTTTGTTGACCATGTCCATTTTGGTGACCATGACCATTTTGGTACCCATGACCGTTTTGATGACCATGACCAGTTTGTTGACCATGACCATTTTGATGACCATTTTGTTGACCATAACCATTTTGGTACCCATGACCAATCTTGGTGACCATTTTGTTGACAATGCCCATTTTGTTGACCATGACTATTTTGTTGACCATGTCCATTTTGTTGACCATGACCATTTTGGTACCCATGACCATTTTTTGATGACCATGACCAGTTTGTTGACCATGACCATTTTGATGACCATGACTATTTTGTTGACCATGACTATTTTGTTGACCATGTCCATTTTGGTGACCATGACCATTTTGGTACCCATGACTGTTTTGATGACCATGACCAGTTTGTTGACCATGACCATTTTGATGACCATTTTGTTGACCATGACTATTTTGTTGACCATGTCCATTTTGGTACCCATGACCATCTTGGTGACCATTTTGTTGACAATGCCCATTTTGTTGACCATGACTATTTTGTTGACCATGTCCATTTTGTTGACCATGACCATTTTGATGACCATGTCCATTTTGTTGACCATGACCAGTTTGTTGACCATGACCATTTTGTTGACCATAGCCATTTTGTTGACCATGACCATTTTGTTGACCATGTCCATTTTGTTGACCATGACCATTTTGGTACCCATGACCATTTTTTGATGACCATGACCAGTTTGTTGACCATGACCATTTTGATGACCATGACTATTTTGTTGACCATGTCCATTTTGGTACCCATGACTGTTTTGATGACCATGACCAGTTTGTTGACCATGACCATTTTGATGACCATTTTGTTGACCATGACTATTTTGTTGACCATGTCCATTTTGGTGACCATGACCATTTTGGTACCCATGACCGTTTTGATGACCATGACCAGTTTGTTGACCATGACCATTTTGATGACCATTTTGTTGACCATAACCATTTTGGTACCCATGACCAATCTTGGTGACCATTTTGTTGACAATGCCCATTTTGTTGACCATGACTATTTTGTTGACCATGTCCATTTTGTTGACCATGACCATTTTGGTACCCATGACCATTTTTTGATGACCATGACCAGTTTGTTGACCATGACCATTTTGATGACCATGACTATTTTGTTGACCATGACTATTTTGTTGACCATGTCCATTTTGGTGACCATGACCATTTTGGTACCCATGACTGTTTTGATGACCATGACCAGTTTGTTGACCATGACCATTTTGATGACCATTTTGTTGACCATGACTATTTTGTTGACCATGTCCATTTTGGTACCCATGACCATCTTGGTGACCATTTTGTTGACAATGCCCATTTTGTTGACCATGACTATTTTGTTGACCATGTCCATTTTGTTGACCATGACCATTTTGGTACCCATGACCGTTTTGATGACCATGACCAGTTTGTTGACCATGACCATTTTGATGACCATTTTGTTGACCATAACCATTTTGGTACCCATGACCATCTTGGTGACCATTTTGTTGACAATGCCCATTTTGTTGACCATGACTATTTTGTTGACCATGTCCATTTTGTTGACCATGACCATTTTGGTACCCATGACCGTTTTGATGACCATTTAGTGCAGTCCCAAGAGCGTTGGACTAGTAAGTATGGTCACAGTAGCCCATCTTGACAATATGTCATGCCAAAAAGCGCGTGGGCACCCTGTGGTGGACTCGAAAGACGCGCGGGGGACTGTGGCAGGGGATTTAAAAAAACGAAAAACGGTTACCGGAAGCGGGGAAAAGGCGGAAAAAAGGGGGAAAAACGGGGGGAAAGGGGGGGAGGGAGAGGAAAAAATATAAGGGATGAAACACCAAACGTTCAACGTGGAATGTGTTCCGCAAGTAGCCAGGACATCTCGTATCATCGGGAGCCACCGTTAGAATACTGAAACCGACTGAAACTCAGAGTCAGATGAATGTGCAATAAATCAATAATCCTGAGACTTCCCGCTTTATCCGAAAAGCTTGTCGTAGGATTTCGTAGCTATCCGAAGTGTCAACGATGATGTAGTGTCCTAGCTACTTGCGGAACACATCTCCCGAAAATACGATATGTAATTTAGCTGCAAAATCACGGCTAAAAGTTGAGATTTTGCATCATTTTGATTTATATTTTGATAAATGAATCACTTCGCTCAATTATCTTACAATTTGAATACCTATAGGCGCTTAAAACGATGTTCAAAACAAGCAAGAATTCGTGTTTCATCCCTTTACTATTTTCCTTAACACACCACGACCGAGTGTGCCACAGTCCCCCGCGCGTCTTTCGAGTCCGCCACAGGTGCCCACCATAGATCATATAAATACTAGAGGGGGCATTGGCGGGAAAATTTGGTAACCACATGGCAGCCGCCATTACCTATGATATTTCAGTCAATTGGTTGGCAAATGTGCTAGACCCAGTCTTTTGCCAACCAACGCGCCTAATGTTTGCCTCCAAAAGAATCCAAGATGGCGGCGTTCAATTGGTTATCCGCGGTTGACTGAAATTAAGATAGGATGCCCCCTCTAGTATTTATATGATCTCTATGGTGCCCACGCGCTTTTTGGCATGACGAATTGCCAAGGTGGGCTCCCTGTGATATGGTTCGTCTCTCGGAGTATCACCTAATATCATTTTCTTCCTCAATGTTAATTTTATTCTAGTCACTGTCATGGTCTGATAAAGATGAAGAAATGGTCGAAGAATTTGTGGATTTTCTCACGAATCTTGTCTCGTCGCAAACCTACTACCTTCACGCTTGTCTTAAGATGTTGGTCAAACATTTCCTACCTTGTAAGTTTTGTCTTTTTTTATACCACGATTCCCGTCTGGAGCTCAGGGTTTTCCGCGTTTAAGTACTTACGACAGCTTGTACAGGGAAAACAAATGAAGTTTACTAAAGGTTTTTGTCTTACTTTATTGTTATATTTTATAGTCGTGCCAAAGGGATCAACACTGCAAGATATTGATTTCACTGGTAATGTTCTATTTAAGAAAAAAACATTTTCCGTGTTTCCATAGAGTTATAGAAACACGAGTGGAAGTTTGGGAGAACGAGAAATTGGAGTGGGAACACGAACCCGCAGGGCGAGTGTTTCCACGCTATTTCGACTTCTCCCAAACTTCCACAAGTGTTTCTATAACTCTATGGGAACACGGAAAAAATGTTTTCTATTTCCTTTATAAAATAACCTGTCGAAAATAGGTATATAGAACGTAAAAATAATCACTGCATCAAAGCGTAAATTCTCCTTACTCTTCATAATGGCGTATAATGGCGTATGCTACACCGTAATGATGGCGCATTGAATGGCGTGGACCTATAGCCTGGTAACCACTAAAGACTTCTGCTTTACTATTGGTTAAAATTTCGCGCGTTTTTAGTGGCTATGAGTAAAACTGCAATCGTCATAAGTGGATTTAGCCCTGATGACGCGAGAATGAGATTAGTGGTTACCTGGCCCATATTTCTTTTGAAATTGGGCCAGGGTACCAGGCTAGCGTGGACCTTGCCGTGTTTCCATAAAGTTATAGAAACACGGCTTTCAACCAATCGCCGTGCTTGTTTTCAAAATGTTAATTAATAAAGAATATTGTAGTAAAGATTTGATTAGTAAGGAGCTTCAGAAATTGCAGCTTGATGCTATCTGAGTTCTAGTGGCCCAATGATTAGAGCGTCTGGCTAGCATTCAGAAGGTTGCGGGTTCGAGTCCCGCTTAGAGCTCAGAGTTTTTCTGAGTATTACTAACTAACACAGCTTGTACAGCAAACAACTGACAATTGTTAGTAAGGGGCTGTTTACATGGGAACCGGGATGGGACAAGTAAGCGGTACAGGACGTTTTTCATCCCAGGTTTATATGAGAATGTTTTCAGGCGGGACAATTGCGGCCGAGATGTTTCACAACACAGCTAGGAAGTTGTAAAAAACGCAAAATAACAGAGAAATAAATATAATTTGACGTATTATAAAGAGCTGCTGTCCTCCAAAGTTCTAGCTGCACTCATTTGTATAGAATAAACAGCTTAAGAGGAGGTCTCCACTTGACGGGGGAAATCGTCTGGCATCATCCAGAGTAAAAAAGTAATAAGTTGCCAAATGGCAACCGTGCCCGGCAAAGGGTTAAGCGGGAAAGAGCATTTAGACTACATTTACACTAGAGCAAAAGTTTCGGGATTCGTAAATGTTTCCGGATTCACTTCGTACCGAGTATTCGGATTCGTTAGGCGTTTACACTACAACAGTATTCGCAGATTCGGACCTTTACACTAAACTCGGAATTCCTTTAATTCAGTTAATATGTTGACCATGTTGGTTCCACCGCAACCTCACATGACTACGAGCGGAAGAGCATCCGAATTCATCGGAATAACCGTTCACACTACGTATTGTCTCGGATTCAAAAGTATTCGGATACGAAGTTTCTACATTTTTTTCCGGATTCGAAATCTCCCGATACATGATCAAACCGGAAAGTTTTTATTCCAGAATCCGAAAACGTTTGCTCTAGTGTAAACGGGGTCTTGTATGTATATGGCGAAAATTGTCTCGTCTAGCCGGGATACCGGTTAGGCGGGACGGGACAAAAAAAAAGTTCCGTCCTGGAAACACGTTCTTCATATAAACTAGTATAGCGATGTGATCCCGCTTAACGTCCCCTCCCGGCAAACGTAAGTTAGCGAAGTCTGTTGGGAAATTATTGTGATTTAGACCCCGCGTTTACACGATGCCGGTACAATTTGAAAACGGAACAAAATCATGTCGGTGTGTAAATACAGGCCAAAAAGTCTTGCGTTTACACGGTGCCGGTATAATATAATGACGGATTAGCATGTGACTATTCTCTTTTTTGCTATTATCAAACATAATCACTTGAAAATTCTACATGTTTGGCGTTGTGAGAGAAACACACGCACGTACTTCCTTCGAATTAAGTTTGGTTTGATAATAACAAAGATATATAACCTTCTCTGATAACTCATTATGCACATGTGACGTCAAGTTGTTTAATTTACATTTCAAACAAACTGAAATATCTCAACAACGAAGCAAGGAAACGAAAAACTGCAAAAGATGTTACTCTATCATTTTAAGTGTTCTTTCAATGTGCACTTTAAGTCTGTCAACTAAAGGACCACACACTCCCTCTATGTAGCAGGCCACTGACCCCACAATTTGTAAGTACGATTGACCTAGCAATGTTCTATGGGTATCAGCCTATTATAATCTGGAGTCAAAACTATTGTGTAGTGGGGGTGCTACGTGGTCGACGTTTTCTCGCTTCTCCTCCTCGACCAAAAAGACCAAGGGCAGGATAATTTTGCCATAAAGACCAACCAAACCAGGTTAATAAGATATGGCCAAGGTTTTTTGGTTTTATTTGAATGTCGAGAGTACATGCAGCAAAGACCGAAGTAGCCGGCTTTCAATAAAACCCGTAAACATCCAAAACACTTTCAGTCACTGTAAACACTGTTTTAGGGTCGAGTGGCTCAGCTGTTCAGCGCGCTGCCTCTCACTACTAAAGTTAAACCAGGTCGAATGGGGTTAGTACTCGGATGAGTGACCGCCTTAGACCCCGTTTACATGCACGATGCCGGTACAATTTGAAAACGGCACAAAATCATGCCGTTTAGGCCTTGCGTTTACAAGATACCGGCACAAAAATGACATGAAAACGGCACAAAATGAAGACGGGTTCCTTGACGGCATGAAATGAAAACGGAACACTAACCGGTATCGTGTAAACGCCCGTGCCGTAACAGTTTGATGACGGTAATCACGATATATACGACCACAGTATTCGGGTCAGCAGTATTCACAAAGTCTTCTCAATTCTCATTGGAAGAGAATAGTCACATGCTAATCGGTCATTATATTATACCGGCACCGTGAAACGCAAGACTTTTTGGCCTGTATTTACACACCGACATGATTTTGTTCCGTTTTCAAATTGTACCGGCATCGTGTAAACGGGGTCTGAGTTCTCTTTTATTTGTATTCAAATTAACTCAGAAATTTTCCCGCCAAAACTTATCAGTCCGAGAAAAAGTGTTTTGACCCGGGGGTTAAATGTCGTTATTTGGAGACCTTGTATGAAACTTGACCCAAACATTTTTTGTCATAACATATTAAATTATTAATTAATTAATTTTCAGAACAACAGAAGAAATTTGAAAATGCTCATTACGCACTGCAAGCCGTTTTAGAAATTGTTCCTACGTAAGTTGAACTGGTTTACTTGATGTAATCAAAATGTCTTGTATATTAACTCTATTCCTCCAGCCATCTGTCTGCTCGTTCAGCTGTACTGTCTGTGTCCGTTTCGCCATCTCGCTGTCCGTCTAGCCGTCTGTTCAGCTCTCTGTCTATGTTTGTCCATCTGTGTTTGTTTAGCTGTCAGTATATTCGTCCAGCTATCTGTTAGTTTGTTCACTTAGCCATCTCTGTCTGTCTGTCTGTCTGTCTGTCTGTCTGTCTGTCGGTCTGTCTGTCTGTCTTGTCTTGTCTTGTCTCGTCTCGTCTCGTCTCGTCTCGTCTCGCCTCGCCTCGCCTCGCCTCGCCTCGCCTCGCCTCGCCTCGCCTCGCCTCGTCTCGTCTTTTCTGTCTGTCTGTCTGTCTATTTCTCTGTCAGTTCGTCAACCACCTATTCACGTAAGTTCTAAACGACTAGTAACTAATTACTAACATGATATATTTCGTTGTAGTGCTCCACCATACTTATTGCCAGTGATAAAGTGGAACTTTCCTTACATGAAGAAGTCGGTGGAATACCTGGTAATGGTCAACTAAGCTTCTTCAAGGCACATCATTATATGTTCTGTTCGTTGTTGTTTTTATGTGTTTTAGACCCCGTTTACACGATGCCGGTACAATTTGAAAACGGAACAAAATCATGCCGGTGTGTAAATACAGGTTTACACGGTGCCGGTATGCACGATCGGAAATGGCGGCTGTCGAGGCTCGCGAAATACTGGCTGACCCGTATTAGCTACGCATGCGTAGAACGAATATCTTGCGTGTAAACGTCATCAATACACGGCCGACAACTCACTTGAGCCAGCACGCACGTGGACTGCGAACTGCCCCATGAAAGTGGCCGATTTTCTATGCGATTTCCGATCGTGATATAATGACGGATTAGCATGTGACTATTCTCTTCCAATGAGAATTGAGAAGACTTTGTGAATACTGCTGACCCGAATACTGTGGTCGTATATATCGTGATTACCGTCATCAAACTGTTACGGCACGGGCGTTTACACGATACCGGTTAGTGTTCCGTTTTCATTTCATGCCGTCAAGGAACCCGTCTTCATTTTGTGCCGTTTTCATGTCATTTTTGTGCCGGTATCGTGTAAACGCAAGGCCTAAACGGCATGATTTTGTTCCGTTTTCAATTTGTACCGGCATCGTGTAAACGGGGTATTAGGCTCAGCGTCTGTGTGTTTTCGCAGAATGGATGGGGGTGTTTTAAATCTGTTGTGTTTAGGATTTTTTATTTCCTCTGAATAGGAGTGCTATATCAAGAACTTGTTACAATTGTCGGAATATGCACCAAGTCTACATCAGGATATCCTTGAAGTTATTTGCATTAACGTTCTAAAGATTGATGTATGTATATTACGCCATTTTAATTATACGTAAATACATTAGTTCTGCCTATGGGAGCACGGGTGGCGTGTGCTGTTAGCGCGCTGCCTCTCACCAAAGGTTAAAGTGCATATAACCCCGAATTTTTTATCATCTAAATACGTTCTACCTTTGGCAAATAGTTGAACAACGAAATATTTTTTAGATTGGAGCAACCTTTATTGCCTTAATAGAGATTTTTGTTCTCAAAATGGTAATGAGATGACGCCAAAGAAGTCGTCATTATCTATACAATATTTATTTGCAGGAGTGACATGACCCAATTCTCCCATTAATGGTGTGTTTGAACAACATGTTCCATATTGTATGAGTTTTTCCACAAACATTCTCAGGTAGTTTATCTTGCCAAAACGAGAAAGAAAGCCAAATGCCTACATAGTCGTCATCTCATTACCATACTAGAAATGCGAATCGCCAAAAAACATTGAAGCATAGCTTCAGTCAAAGAAATATTTCACTGAACAACTGTTTGCTCTATGTAGAACGTATTCAGATGATAAAAAATTTGGGTTTATTTGCACTTTAAACCCGGTTAAATAAGAGTTAATTACCGAGAAGGTAAACTAACTTTAGCTTAGTTACCGACTTCGAGGTAATTAACTGATTTAGTTTATTCATGATACAGACGATATTTGTCATTATTTACCAAAAAAATAGTACTCTAGACGTACAGTCGTTGCCAAAATTAGTTGGCACCCCCCGTGAAATTACTCTCCAAGACATATGCAAAAGTGTTTCACCAATTTCTAGCCTTTATCTCAGACAATCGTTGCCAAAATCACTCCCCCCCCCCCCCCGTGACATTCCCCTTCCGTGTCACTTAACTGTGTCGGCATTAAAATTACCCCCTCCCCTCGAGGGTGCACTAACAGCCAAGCGCTGCAATCCTGGTCAAAATCACTCGGACACCTTGCGTTAAATAACATCTGCATCTTCGAGAACGGGGTTATTCCCAGACGGTCGCCCATCCAAGTACTAACCCCGTCCAACTGGGCTTAACTCTACAGCGGTGAGAGGCAGCGCCCTAACTGCACAGGCCACCCGTGCTTCCCTTCAACCAACCAACGAACGAACGAACGAACGAACGAACGAACGAACGAACGAACGAACGAACGAACGAACGAACGAACGAACGAACGAACAAACAAACAAACAGGTGTAAAAAGCTAACCTCCTGGCGGCGGTAATAAATAAAAGCTGAGATCAAAACATATTTTGGCATTCAACTATTCACTTTACATATAATCCATATCAGCAATATCGTATTTGCGGCACTGTAGGGCACTGTAAAGGCCGATTTACGCGATACGATTTGAAATATACGATTGTCATCTTGGTGTATGTAATCAAGTTGTACACGCGTATTAACATTCACCAACGAATCATAATTCGATGACGAATGTTGACAGTAGAGGTGTGCGAATCCGATCCGGTCGGATCGGATTCGGACTAAACTTTTATCGTTCGGATCGGATCGGATTTTGTTCTTTTTTGATCGGATCGGATCAGATTTTGTTCTTCTTTTCTCAGATCGGATCGAATCGGATTTTGCACTTTTTACCCGCATCAGATTCACTACTGACATTGTTTTTGTCACAAAATTAACAAATTCACTAGTTGTATGCACATTGCACAACATATGAACGTTACTATTGCATAAGATTATTATTGTATAGTAGTTTTCTTAAATTTATTTGTTCATTGGTTTTCTTTTCGGAAAGTTTGCGCAACTATGGCAACATATATCCGGTGTTTTAATTTTTTCGGATCGGATTCGGATTGACAGTTTTGGCAAACCCTCGGATTATAAGGTGTCAATCCGATCCGACGCACACCACTAGTTGACACACATGTACAACTTGATTACATACACTAAGATGACAATCGTATACTACAAATCGTATCATGTAAATAGGTCTTAGGTGTGATCGCTGTTGTTCAGCGCCAAATTCTTGTAGAGTAAGCTTTAATTTTTTTAAGGTTGAAGTTCCAAAACACGAGTTGGAAGATGCTCAGGAAGAAACGACACAGTTTGATGTCGACTTGGTATGTTGATCTCTTAGGAGTGTTAGACTTTCATGCTCGTGTCTACTTTTTTCTCTCTCTTCAGCTTTCGTAAGAGCGGGCCGTACATAGCGGGGGGTGGGGTGGGTGGGTGTTTTACGGTGATTGAGCAGAGGCAACTGCCCCCCCCCCCCCCCACCCACCTCCCCCGAGAAAATCCAAAATATGTTTTTTAATTGTTGATTATTAATTCTTTAAAGTTTTCATGACGATAATAACATTTAAGATTAGTTTGTGGAAACACCACGTTTAATGTTTATTTGCTAAGATTTCGGCCTGTTGACTCAAGCCTTCGTCAGAGCAATATAAATATTATTATCGAAATATAGTAAGGTTAGATATACTGCCGAAACAGAGAACGTAGGAATCTAACGTATATAAATATTATTGTCGAAATATAGTAAGGTTAGATATACTGCCGAAACAGAGAACGTAGGAATCTAACGTATATAAATATTATTGTCGAAATATAGTAAGGTTAGATATACTGCCGAAACAGAGAACGTAGGAATCTAACGTTTCGAGCGAAGGCGATTGTTGTTTCTACACTGCTTACGCATCACGCTACTTTTATTTAAATATTATTATATTATATTGCTCTGATGAAGGCCTGAGTCAACAGGCCGAAAGCTTAGCAAATCAATATTAAACGTGGTGTTTCCACAAACTTATCTTCACAAACTTAATTTTTTATTTGTATTCAGACAATTATATAGTACAAGTGCTGAAAAATCGCTGGAGTGCATGCACAAAAACTGCTCTTGTTGACAACATACCGTATTTTTGGGCACTAACTTCAGCATTTGTTTTATTGCCCCCTGACTAAAAAATCCTGCGTATAGGCCCTGCGTAAGAGGGTCTCTCGCCCGGGTTGTTCCACACCGGCCAGAAAGTTGTCACAAGGCTGTTCCAACAAACGATGATGAGTCCAACGGACTTGTGACAAGTTGTTCCAATAATTTATTACCACTCTGCTCTTAACAAGTTGCTACAATGTTGACAACAAGAAGCTTGTATCGGCTTGATAAAATCACAACTTATTAACAGACTTGCTGCAAGCTTGTTGCGAACGCATCTTGTTAACAAGCTGTGAGATTTTTACGCGTGTACATGGAAAACTTCCAGCCCTCCAAGGCCAGGTGTTTCCCAGGAGGGCTGGCTCTCTTAGCAGAGTTGGAAAAAGTATTCAACCTTCCTCCGGATGGGTTTTTAAGTTTAGATAACCTTCCTCAAAATATATAGCGAGAATTTTGTGTTTTGCAACGTTCATAAATACTGCGTGACTACTTTTACAGTACCTTGGTTGTCTAGGTTTTCCTAGGTAAGCTTTGGTAAGCTTTGACAATAGCTACTAATAACTGACCGCTACTGACTGATAGCCTGCCAACTACCCTCGACTGCTGCGAAGATACAGACATCACAGCAGACATCAGCGTACATGTCTCACACATGTAACTGCTGCCACTGCCAGTGCTGCATAATTGTTGGTTAGCCAATGTTTTGCTGCAAATCTCATTTCTTCTCGACACATTGCTTGATCAATTGTAACTTTCTCAGATTACCGAATGTGTTGTTTCACGTGTTTTCACTTTAAACCTTCCTCACTAAAGTAAACCTTCCTCCGGGTGGTACCCGCATACCCGCAGCTTTTTTCCAACTCTGTCTCTTAGTGGCTTTCTAGAGTTTTAGTTTTTTCATAGCTTGTTACGTTCAGTCACAGTCTATGGTTATTGCTGTCTATAAAATAACTAATACATAATTATTCTGCACACTGAACTGCAGAAGGAGAACCACACTTATGAAGTATTTGTTGAAAGTGCCAATATCTGCTGTTACCATGGTGATAATGGCGTTTGAAATTTGTAAAATTTCCACGGTTTTCGTCTATTTAGACGTATATCTCCAGTTTTCTTCTGTCAAAATTTCCAAAAACTGCCATCTGGTCAGTTTTTCCCACATAGAACACTACAGCAAAGTATATTAGGGAAAGTTGTCAAGACAGATTTTTCGCTATAAACTTAATGGATTAAGAAGAGTTCTTTCTTATGAATTTTTTTAAAAACTAAGTATGTTGTTTAAAGTTTTCCTATTTCTTTATGGACAACATTTAAAAAAATTTTACCTAAGCAAATGTGTGATATTTGAGGATTTGTATCGCTTGAACGGCTGCTGACGTGACAGAATATCAACTCGACAAGATTGCTATTTACGCATGCACGGTCGCCATCTTCGTTACCAGTCCCTTCTTAAAATTACCGTAGGGAGCCCATAGAGATCATATAAACACTAGAGGGGCATCCTATCTTAATTTCAGTCAACCGCGGGTACCCAATTGAACGCCGCCATCTTGGATTTTTTTGGAGGCAAACATTAGGCGCGTTGGTTGGCAAAGGACTGGGTCTAGTACATTTGCCAACGAATTGACTGAAATATCATAGGTAATGGCGGCTGCCGTGTGGTTAACAAATTTTCCCGCAAATGCCCCCTCTAGTATTTATATGATCTCTATGAGGGAGCCACCTTAAATATGTCTTTCATTATTTGGTTTTGTTATCTTTGCGTTTAGGAACAAGAAACGAATGGTGACAACAACGAAGAAACTGTGAATGAGGTTTTGCAAGAAGAGAGTGTGCACGAAGCAGACGAGAACAGTAATGAGCAGACTATGGGGAATGAAATGGCTGATAAACTAGACATTCTCATGGAAATCGTGTTCGGCTATGTAGAAAAAGTGTGTTATCATGATGGTACGTATGAAAAGCCAAAATTTGCAGTGCCTGCGAAAGCGGCTGCGTACATAGGCATGGGCCACTGACCTATTTATAACTGGAGTGCGGGTGCCCCCGTATCAATGACTGGCAATTGGTGACCAATCCAAGATGGCGATTTTTTGGTCCTTTCTCCCGTCATAGTAACCGCTGACCTTTTTCTTGTAAATTAATTTATAAATGAATTGATCGACCTACGGGCGCGGCTGAGCCCACAGTCAAGTAAATATATTAGGCTTGATAGTGATAATGATAATGATGACGATGAGCAAGAGGATGAGGTGGTGGTGATGGTGAAGATGGTGATGATGATAATTGCAGCATCTCCAGCAATTATAGTTCCTTTCATAACTACTATCCAGAGTGATCATGCATTTTAGAATGACACAATCTATTTTTTTGTGTATTTTTTTTAGGCGTATACATTATGGATGATGCATCTGATTTGTTTGAAAAATTGCTGGCAGTAAGACAACTTGTTGATTTCCCAATGATGACCCAATAACATCAATTGGGTCGCAGATGTTGCTAAGGGATTGTTGTTGTTGTTGCTTTTATTGTTACTGCTGCTGTTGCTGTGGTTACTGTTGCTGTGGGTTTGTCTGTTGTTTGATGTTGATGGTGGTGGTGGTTTTGCTGTTGCTGTGGGTTTGGTTGCTGTTTTGGTGTTTGTTGTTGTTGTTGTTGTTGTTGTTGTTGTTGTTGTTGTTGTTGTTGATCGTGGTGGTGGTGGTGTTGCTGTGGGTCTGGTTGTTGTTCTGGTGTTTGTTGTTGTTTGTCTGGTATTTGTTGTTGATGTTGTTGCTGTTGTTGTTGCTGTGGGTCTGGTTGTTGTTCTGGTGTTTGTTGTTGTTGGTGGTGGTGGTGGTGGTCTGGGTTTGTTGTTGTTGCTGTTGCTGTTCGTGGTGGTGGTGGTGGTGTTGTTGTTGGTGGTGGTGGTGCTGCTGCTGCTGCTGTTGTTGCTGTTGCTGTGGGTCTGCTCGTTGTTCTGGTGTTTGTTGTTGCTGTTGGCGGTGGTGTTGGTGCTGGTGTTGCTGTTGCTTTGCTGAGCTGCTGTTTGTTGTTGTTGTTGTTGTTGTTGTTGTTGTTGTTGTTGTTGTTGTTGTTGCTATTGTTATTGTTGCTGTTGCTGTGGGTTTGGTTGTTGTTCTGGCGTTTGTTGTTGTTGTTGTTGTTGGTGGTGGTGGTGGTGGTGTTGCTGTTGCTTTGCTGCAGCTGCTGTTTGTTGTTGTTGTTGTTGTTGTTGTTGTTGTCGTTGTTGTTGTCATAATTCATGTGAAGTTACAGATATTTTTTGAATTTTTCTCTTTCTTTTACTTGTAGATTTTTCAAAAAGTTATATTCCCAACTCATGATTCGTGTCACGTTCAATTTCTTATTTTTTATCTTTGTAGTATGACTCCGGTGAGTAATTAATTAATGGATTATGTTTTTCTACGGGAGGCATCTGTCTCCAAGGCCAAAAACACATCTAGATGCTTAAGCCAACCGCACACAAGAGCTACTAGCTCATTTTCTCAGCATGATTTTCTGATATCAAACACGATAGATAATTGTCTCATTGCCCCGCGAGGTGTAAATTTCTCAGGAAAAACGACGCGCGCGAGAGAGAATCTTGCTGAGCAAATGGCCTTGCGTGGCCGTTAGCTCAGTTATAGTTGCTCTCGGGGCTCTGCCAACAAACTCGATATTTCTTTTCGAGCATGCGCGAACGGTTGCCAAGATACTATTTTGGGCCCAGGCTCTAACGCGTCACTTCTTTTTGGCGCGTCACGCGTCCTATTTTCCTGCTTACGCGTGTTCGTAAACTATAACTTGTTTGACCAGTTTAAAACCTGACTGACTCGCCGCAAACTTGGGGCGAAGATCGAGTTTGTTGGCAGGGCCCACTTTCCCCCGAAGCCTGCGCAACCTCGTACCCAGGGCCTTCTCTGCTTTCAAAATGGCGCGAGGAGAAGACCCTGGCAAAGGCTGGTCACGTGATTCCAAAATACTCCAAGATTCTTGGAGTATTTGGTCACGTGGATAATTTGAGCTTCGCCCGTCCTGGGGGGAGCGGTTGATTCGGTTCTTATAAACGTCAAGGTTGTTGCAAGTTCGGTGACTGTATCAGTGACTGTACCGCGCCCCCCAGTACAGTGTGAGTCACTCATCAAAATATTCCAAAATTATTGGTGTCACGTGACCAGCCTTTGCCAGGGTCTTCTCCTCGCGCCATTTTGAAAGCAGAGAAGGCCCTGGGTACGAGGTTGAAGCCTGCGTAGGTCGGAAAGGGGCTCTGACAACCTCGTCCCCAGGGCCATTTGTAGGGGCTGGGCCAAGATGGCGGCCAATAACAAAATGGCGGGAACAAATAGCCCTGGTACAGGCTGCGAAAAATGCGCCATCTCATGGCGCATTTTTGACTCGGACCCAGGCTTCACTAAGTTTATCGCGCCTAGTCAGGCTCAATTTTTTCTGAATATTTAGTTCAGCTTGACTGACCCAAACTGAAAACAATCAAAACATTCATTTCCAAATACATTGTCGAATTATTAAAATAAATACACTTTTAATAAATATCTGTAAATGCTTATTATTTATCATTTGCTTCACCGTTGTACCAAATTCGCAAGAAACTGGATTGCCGTTGTCTGGCCGGGCCGCCTTGTTTTCGTGAGTTTTCGGTGGATTCAATTCAGCGTTTTGAAAAACATTTAGGCTTCGTTTAGTCGAGAATTCTTCTTTGAAAAAAGCCTGCTTCTCAATGGCCAAACACGTAAATTCTGCCCTGTGGTGTACTTTCCTTTCGCAGCCAAAATACTTTTTGACTTTCTTCACAAAGTCTTTCTCCCGATTTAGAAAACACACTGAATTGCCGTCTCATGGACTTCGTTGTATGGCAGCCAGGGCACAGAGACGACACGACTCACCATTGCATATTCTTCCGACGTTTTTACGGGTGTTTCGCCAGTTTTCCTCACATTTTCATTCATTTTGAAGTTGCTTTTCAGTTAACAGCCGGCAATTCTGGTATAAACACTTATTTAATATATTTGAGCCCTAAAAACAAATGCCCGCGAGTTAGCCTGCCGCCCGCCTCGTCACCACCAATCAGAATACCTAAAACATCCAATGTTATCTCGACCAATCAGATGTGGTGATAGCTCAGCCTGTACCAGGGCTATTTGTTCCCGCCATTTTGTTTTTGGCCGCCATCTTGGCCCAGCCCCTACAAATGGCCCTGGGGACGAGGTTGGGGCTCTGACTTGCAGGGTAGTGTGCGGCGGGCTTTACTTCGAGATAATTTGGTGTTAATATATGTTAACCGCGTAAGTGTACCTAGTCGAAACGGCGGACTTGATTCAAGTCCATTTCATTCAAGTACAGTTCTGTCTTCAGATATATTTTTTAAGATATAGTGAGGGAGGGTGCATGCATATTTATATATTTATAAGCACTGTTGGCGATTTTGCCGAGTTGAATTGACCGTGTTTAACGAAGGTCTATCTGACATTTCTCTATAGATTTTTGTGAACATTTTTCTTGAACTCTGCTGGACAAAGGTTTGTGAACACTGACAGTACGAACACAAGAAAACGCCATAGGGCTATTGGCTATATGAATTGTATTGCTCAGCCTGGGGGTTTTCTTCGGGCGACACGGTCCCCTTCCTTCCAAGCAGAATAATATTTTGGGGGGCCTACGTGAAGTACGTGCTTAGCTTGGGCTCACTTTTTTTAGATTTTTTTTTATGTGACCAGGCCTCATCAAAGATGGCTGTTTCAAGTTGCTAGGAGACCCTATGGGATTCTTTCCCAGGATCTTTTTAAAGATTTTCTTCTCGAAATTTTATCACGTGTGCATTTTTAGTTCTGTTTACTCAACTGCAGGCTTACTCCATTTTTTTAAAATCTATTTTGGCATTCCCCTCTTTATACTCGGTAAAGCGCCCTCAATTCGTCAGAATTTATGCCACAAAAATAAAATAGATATCGTTAGAAAGCTATTAATTTGTAGAATACAATGTTGTCTTTGATTTTGCGATAAACACAAACCAATAATAGTTGTGAATTTTTTAATTAAAACCAGAGTGCTTCACTCGGGGCGACTCAAGTAACTGAAAGCGTTTTATTTTGTTCACAATATTTTTTACAGTTTAATTCCGAGATAAATTTCCAGCAAAACGGTGTCAGCGTTTTTTTTGATATGTCGAGTTTTGCTGATTTTATTGACGACCAAAGTTTAAAATGCTGTTTTTCGACCAACATTCGGACAAAATAAGTCATAAAATCGAAACCAGGCAATAAATAAAAAAACACTGACACCGTGTTGCTGGAAATTTTACTTGGAATCAAACTGCAAATTTTTTTTTGAACAAAATGAAACGCTTTGTTCTTAAGTCGCCCCGAGTGAAGTCCTCTGGTTTTACTTGAAAACTTTGCAACGATTATTGGTTTGTGTTTATCGCAAAATCAAATACAACATTGTATTCTACAAATTAATAGCTTTCTGACGATAACTAGTTTATTTTTGTGGCATAAATTCTGACAAATTGAGAGCGCTTTACCGAACAAAATAAGTCGGACAAAATAAGTCATAAAATCGAAACCAGGCAATAAATAAAAAAACACTGACACCGTGTTGCTGGAAATTTTACTTGGAATCAAACTGCAAATTTTTTTTTGAACAAAATGAAACGCTTTGTTCTTAAGTCGCCCCGAGTGAAGTCCTCTGGTTTTACTTGAAAACTTTGCAACGATTATTGGTTTGTGTTTATCGCAAAATCAAATACAACATTGTATTCTACAAATTAATAGCTTTCTGACGATAACTAGTTTATTTTTGTGGCATAAATTCTGACAAATTGAGAGCGCTTTACCGAAATGACCCTGCAAAGCTTAATGAAGACGTTAAACTGATTCCTTTTTTTTCTTTTCTTTTGAAATAGTTTCAAGATCCAAATACACCAACTATTCTTCGTCAAACGGCGTCAGCGTACATTGCCAGCATTGTGGCCAGGGCCAAATATATCGCACTCAGGTACGTCACTGTCGTTGTGGCGACAACAATACGACCAACGCGGGTTCCGGTGTCACAGGAAAATTGTCCCCCTCAAAAATTTTGTCTCCCGTGCAATTGAGTATTTAGACTTAAACACACGACCCCACAAGCTGTAGGCTTTAAATCTAACCGTGTCAAAATAAAATTTATTCTTTTGTATTCTATTGTATTGTAGTGTATTGTATGGTATGGTATGGTATGGTATGGTATGGTATGGTATGGTATGGTATGGTATGGTGTTTTATGGGATGGGATGGTATGGTATGGTGTTGCATGGGATGGGATGGTATGGGATGGTGTTGCATGGGATGGGATGGGATGGTATGGTGTTGCATGGGATGGGATGGGATGGGATGGTGTTGCATGCAGGTATGGTATGGTATTGCATGGTATGGTATGGTATGGTATGGTATGGTGGTGCGGTGCATTGTGTTGTGTTGTGTTGTGTTGTGTTGTGTTGTGTTCTATTCTATTCCATTCCATTCCATTCTATTCTATTCTATTCTATTCTATTCTATTCTATTCTATTCTATTCTATTGAAAATCGCCATTACTTTCTAAATTATTTTTTAGTGTCGTATCAACGAGTTTGGAACTGCTTGTGAACTGGATTCACAAGTAAGCATATGTATTAATTATGGTTATTGTCGATTTCAGCTCACTTTTCAGCAGTAAAGACCTACGTAATATGAACGAGTTTTCTGATTGGCTATAAGTAACCAATCACATTGTCGGTTATCAATTCGTTCCCATGCTCCTTACTGATTAGGGTTAGGGGAAGGTGTTGGGTTAGGTTATCTAAACCAATCAGAAGCCTTCTAAGTATAGGTAGGGGATGACGACCCCTTTTCAGCGCATGGTTCAGAAGTTCGTTGCTAAGTTTAATTAATCTCGAAGTTTGATTTAAAGTTCGAATGTTCGATTCGAGTTGGTAGTTTGGAATTGAAGAATGATTAATGACATTTTTTCCTTGTGAAATCGTACCAAGTATCAATCTCGAGCCCATAGTCACCCCCTTTTTGGTCAGCGGGAGAGCGCGGGGGAGACTCTGGGGAAACTGGATTGATTCTCCGTTTTGATTGGTTCATTTAAATTTATTGAATTAATCGATTCAAAACATACAGATTGTGAAATAATGAAAGTCAAACATATTCCTTTATTCAATAACATATATATCTTCAAATTTAGACGCCTCATTTACACTTCTTCCCTTTGTTTAATTATATCTGGGTCTCATTCACACAAACAAACTTCATAGCAAAGTACAAGACGAATTTCGAATAACAAATAGTCGCAATGAACAAAACAAATCCCGGTGGGATTTGTCGTTATATTTGATGTATAAATGTAAAACAATTTAAACAACAAAAAAGCATATTTAAGACAATTAAAGACGGAATCAGCCTTCGCAATCGCAACTCGTATTAAAAGGCTTGTGATCGTCTGATCGACGACGATATTGGCGTCGTGAATTGATATTTACCTTGGATTTCAAGAACGTTTATGTCAAGTGCCACCACCAGCAGTGTCAGTCTCTCTCCAACAATTTTAACGTGTATTTGATCTGCATTTTATGCAGGGTTCTCACAAATATAGTATTTGCGATTTCAAACAAATATATGAGAAACGAACTCATGAACACAACGCACATTCTGCACAGCAGCTGAGGCTACGATCATGCGCTTAACAACCGGAACCCCTCATTTCAGGGGTAATTAAATCCAGTTTCCCCAGAGTCTCCCCCGCGCTCTCCCGCTGACCAAAAAGGGGGTGACTATGGGCTCGAGATTGACCAAGTATAAGTCTGGTCGACCGGAGGATTTTCGTTAAGGCGAACTTCGAACCAAACATTCGTATTTCAAATTGATCAACTTCTTCATCAATTTCCAAATTTGGAAACCCTATTTGAACTTTTGAATCGCGCGCTGCACACATGTTTTAATTGCTCTTAATTTAATTTTTAAAAAAAGTACACATGTTTTAATTTCTGATTAACAAACTGTCTTGCGATGGTAATCCAAGTAAACAAAACAACTCTTGTGCCAAACAACATCACTAATTTCGACAAAAGACAGTCTTGCCGTTCGTCATCTTGTTGTAAGACCTTGCCGAATTAACTGACGTCACAAGCTGGGTAAACATGATGAAACGTATTCTTCTGGCAGCTGAATTTCTGTGGTATATTTTTAAAGTGTTATGGTTTAATCAAGAATGAAAATCATCTACAAAACATGAGTTTCAGACTTATATATGTGAAAGTATAGCTAACTAAAGTTTTCGCTTTACCCAGCTTATGACGTCACATGAATATCAAAAATGTATCCAAGATGGCAGATACTGATTCAGATTAGCAACTTTAAAAGTGCAATTAAGTTGTTTTATTGGAATACTTTGGGTCTAAATAACACACTAGATTGTATCTTCATGTCATTGGTTTGCTTTGGAAATTTTTTGTTTTTGTTGCCCATACCCTTTAATTTCTTGTTTCTTTTTTGTGATCTTGTGGATATAAATCTTGATAAGACACCAACAAAGAATGTCTTTAAACATCGTACCTTGTGATGTCATACCGTTAACAAACAATAGAGTGATTGGTGGGTTTTACTGGTATGACGTCAAAGAGAATGGAGTACCCATTCTCCTAAAAACGCGGTCATGCTTCAAGAAGACCTGCGAATAATTTGCTGATAAATTCTTTGCTTTGTATAGGTAATCGCATGGGGCCGAGGAAAATTAAGGTTAATTTCACGAGTGTTTTCAAAATTTTACAAAATTGCCCGAGTCGCGAAGCGACGAGTGTAATTTGTAAGATTTTAAAACACTCGTGAAATTAAACTTTAATTTTACGAGAACTCGTGCGATTCTGTGTTAATAATATAGTGGGCAAAATTATTCAAGAGCTATGTTATGTCCAGAAAATGTCGAAGTACACAGAGTTGGAAAAAGTATTGAACCTTCCTCCGGATGGGTTTTTAAGTTTAGATAACCATCCTCAAAATATATAGCGAGAATTTTGTGTTTTGCAACGTTCATAAACACTGCGTGACTTTTACAGTACCTTGGTTTTCTAGGTTTTCCTAGGTAAGCTTTGGCATACTACAATAGCTACTAATAACTGACCGCTGCTGACTGATAGCCTGCCAACTACCCTCGACTGCTGCGAAGATACAGACATCACAGCAGACATCAGCGTTACATGTCTCACACATGTAACTGCTGCCACTGCCAGTGCTGCATAATTGTTGGTTAGCCAATGTTTTGCTGCAAATCGCATTTCTTCTCGACACCTTGCTTGATCAATTGTAACTTTCTCAGATTACCGAATGTGTTGTTTCACGTGTTTTCACTTTAAACCTTCCTCATTAAAGTAAACCTTCCTCCGGGTGGTACCCGCATACCTGCAGATTTTTTCCAACTCTGGAAGTACATGTACCTTATCACGGTTGGTGCTCGGCAACATTCCAATTTCCCTCGCTCTATCGCTGTGCCTGTTGCTTTCTTTTTGTAAACACAGGCAAAAGTTCGTAAATTTTCTACTGTATTCATTTTCACTAATAGTTTACACTCCTTCAATAGTTTAAATTAGTTAAAAGTTAACAAAAAAGCATTTTCAGACCGAAAAACCTTGCAGATTTGTTTGGGGGGGAAGTCAGTCCTCTGAGCCTCAGAGTCTGAGGTTCACTGTTGCTAAGTAACAAAGCGACCAATCATATGCAAGTACTGCTGATTAAGGAACCAATCAAGTGCAAGTAATTTTGCCCTGAGTTGCAAAAAAATGCCATCTTCATTAGCCAATCATATTCAAGTAATTTTGCCCTGTATATTATTAACCTTGAAATTAATATTTTTCTTTACTTTTGCTAAGTTAGATGATAACCCTTTCAGAAGAAAATATAACTTCAAAAGGTTTAGTTGACCTTTAACTCGATATGGCTTCAGAATTTCAAAACTGATTCGGCTACCGTGCTTTAATAGAAGTATTTTTATACGAATTTAAAGTTGAGACTTGTTCTTTAGCGAAGAAACTAAATGAGGTTTCTATCTATGCTATATCTTATTCATGCTTTATTGAAATTAAAGCATAGGTGATAAAGCATGACTGAGCGTTGCTATGACAGAACACGTGGTACAAATTACCCTATCGGAACTCATAAGATACGTTAGCGTGTACAGAAATTGATAATGAAGTGTTGATAATTTCATTCTTTGTTCTAGTTATATCGACGAGTGTGATAGCACGTGTGGCAAAACTGACGTCAACAAGCACGGTCATTTTTACTCGCTTTGTCAGGTATGGTTTTGCCGCTGACCTTTTCATAAGTGGATTGTCGGTGTTACAGGGATGAATGATCTCTGGCCCCCGGGCCCTTATCCCCAGTGATGAAGTTACCTGTCCCAATCCAAATCCTACTCCAAACCCACACCCTAATAATAATAATAATAATAATAATAATAATAATAATAATAATAATAATAATAATAATAATAATAATAATAATAATAATAATAATAATAATAATAATAATAATAGTAATAGTAATAGTAATAATAATAATAATAATAATAATAGTAATAGTAATGGTAATGGTAATAATAATAATAGTAATAATAATAATAATAATAATAATAGTAATAGTAATAGTAATAGTAATAATAATAATAATAATAATAATAGTAGTAATAGTAATAGTAATAATAAATAATAATAGTAATAGTAATAGTAATAGTAATAGTAATAGTAATAATAATAATAATAGTAATAGTAATAATAATAGTAATAATAATAATAATAATAATAGTAATAATAATAGTAATAATAATAATAATAATAATAATAATAGTAATAGTAATAGTAATAGTAATAATAATAATAATAATAATAATAGTAATAGTAATAATAATAATAGTAATAGTAATAGTAATAATAATAATAATAATAATAATAATAGTAATAATAATAGTAATAATAATAATAATAGTAAATAGTAATAGTAATAGTAATAATAATAGTAATAATAGTAATAGTAATAGTAATAGTAATAGTAATAGTAATAGTAATAGTAATAGTAATAGTAATAGTAATAGTAATAGTAATAGTAATAGTAATAGTAATAGTAATAGTAATAGTAATAGTAATAATAATAATAATAATAATAGTAATAGTAATAGTAATAGTAATAATAATAATAATAATAGAAATAATAATAGTAATAGTAATAATAATAGTAATAATAATAATAATAATAATAGTAATAATAATAATAATAGTAATAGTAATAGTAATAGTAATAGTAATAGTAATAATAGTAATAGTAATAGTAATAGTAATAATAATAATAGTAATAGTAATAATAATAATAATAATAATAGTAATAGTAATAATAATAATAATAATAATAATAATAATAGTAATAGTAATAGTAATAGTAATAGTAATAGTAGTAATAATAATGATAATAATAATAATAATAGTAATAGTAATAGTAATAGTAATAGTAATAGTAATAGTAATAGTAATAGTAATAGTAATAGTAATAGTAATAGTAATAGTAATAGTAATAGTAATAGTAATAGTAATAGTAATAATAATGAAAACTTTATTAATGATTTTTTTCTAAACAAACAATTGTACAACCTCGTACCCAGGGCCCTCTCTGCTTTCAAAATGGCGCGAGGAGAAGACCCTGGCAAAGGCTGGTCACGTGATTCCAAAATACTCCAAGATTCTTGGAGTATTTGGACACGTGGAAAATTTGAGCTTCGCCCGTCCTGGGGGGAGCGGTTGATTCGGTTCTTATAAATGTCAAGGTTGTTGCAAGTTCAGCAACGTTAAATTCCAGCGATAAATTAGATATATTTCAAAATTTACGACATTTGCTGGATAATTCATATTTGTTGCCGTCAATCGCCAGAAATGAAGCCGAAGGCCACGAACGATCGTAAACTGATAAACAGAAACCCGCTCTGCGAGTCTGTGGTTACAGGTACTGATACATACACTAAAAATATTCGAATGCTGTTGATTGTTGGAAGTATATTTACCGTCCAGTATAGCACATTTATGTTTCTTGTCCACACGTTTTGGATTTGTGGAAATTTAATTGTTGTATCTGTCGATTTATACTCAAACGGCATGTTCGAATCGAATCTGCTGTCCTCGACTCCTAGCCTCGTTGACTTTGAGGTTGTACTTTAATACAAATATTCGATCAACAACAATTCTTCGATCGACGAACATCAGATCAGCACTGAAGACTTTGACTTTGTATATTTCTAAACTTTTTAAATTAATAGATTTGGAAAGTCCAGAAACCGAAATATTAATAAACACTTCTTGCTTGCATAATAAAGCAAATATGTTGTAGTGTAGACGCTTCTTACTAAACACGGTCATTAACTGATTTGATAAACTTGTTAAGAGAATGTCTTGTTATTTGTACGGTTTGGTTATTCTTGAGTGCCTAAATAGTTCACTGAATAGGTTTACATACATACGCAAGCCAACTATACGCTGTTTATCATTGACTGTACCGCGCCCCCCGGTACAGTGTGAGTCATCATCAAAATATTCCAAAATTATTTGTGTCACGTGACCAGCCTTTGCCAGGGTCTTCTCCTCGCGCCATTTTGAAAGCAGAGAGGGCCCTGGGTACGAGGTTGACAATTGTAATGCTGATTCAAGATGGCGGTTTACACTGTATTGTAAAATTTCTTTGTTTTATCTATAGGCGGCATTTTACATCTTTATTTTTCGCCATTCGGAATTATTAGACGAAGAAGATGGTAAGTGCGTCGAATGTATTTTTTTAATGTAATTTATTTAAAATATTAAACAGCAACATTGAAAGTAAGAATGTTACGTTGTAACATTGTAACATAATTGTAACATTGTAACTATGTAACCAAGGGAGCACGTTAGAATGTGATAGTTCTTATAAATAAACTAAACTTTACTTACCTATAAAGTTGTTGACGTTTTGTGCGAGTCGCCGAGTTCAACAAAACCGCTAATAATATGAGCCCCCGACGAACCAGCCGAATACTCTCCGAAGATACGCGAGGGCGGAGCGGGCAGGGAAAAGAGAAGGGGAGTGCAACTACCGAGATATCTTTCGACAATGCTCGTAGCACGTTGCTATGCACATAGAGTGTTGCTATTCACAATAATTATATACGCGAATACCGAGACAACAACCCGATCTTCGTGATATTCACAGCAGGACGTAAGTTGTTTTCGTTGAATGATTTATCAATTTCGACTCTGATGAGAAAACCGTTGGCTTTCATGAATATAAAGTTATAAGTCATTTTGAATTTTTATTGTCAGTATCGCGCCATCGCGGGTTTGTTTGTCGACGCTCCAGGATATGTTCTCAATACCAAAGAAGCCCACAACACAAAAGGAGTTAGATTCGGCAAGGTCAACCAACTGAATCGTGCAACTTTTGGGAAGTTTAATTTATTTCCTTCGTGAGTTCGTGCGAGAAGAAGAGACGAGTTTGTGGAACGATCGACGAGTACTGATCCTTTTGTTTTAAAACTATTCATTATTTTTAATGAAATTCGTAGAAGAACTTTAATAGGGTAGTTAGTAGTTACTGAACGAGTCGTAGAATATGATAATTTTAGTGTATTTGGCTCGATCTTTATACAATCTACTGCTACGAGCCACTGCTAGTCTGCTACAAGCATAAGGAGAAAAGCTATTTCTAATCGGACTATTTTATTGGCTGAAAGCCATCACGTGCTCGGTAGGTGCACTGCCCTTCCACAGAATAGAAATACAACCAGAAGTCCAACTCGCGTCGGAACCTTTGAAGTTTATGTCCTCGCGCATGTCGCCTCGCGCATCTTGATTCCTCGCCATCCTACGCCATCCTACGCAATCCTGGCAAGTTCCCCCAGCAGTTTGGATCTTCCAAAGAAGGTTAAAACTGCCGGGGGAACTTGCCAGGATTGCGTAGGACATTGCGTAGGATCGCGTAGGATGGCGTAAAATATCACGCCTGCCCATTGATTTTTTTTCTAGGTTTAAATTTTGTGAGACGACTAAATTTTGAACGAATTGTGACATGTCGACTTAATCCGTTGAAGGTAATGGAACGTTTTTCATATGTAGGTATTTTTTTTTCAAACATTCTACTTTTTTCCCCTCTTTTTTTGTCACACCACATTACATTTTACTCCTTTGCCTATCTTTCTGTCTTTGGCATTGCTTTTCTTTGTTTTCTTTGTTTTTCTTTTTTGATACACCATTCCTTTTGCCTTCCTTTTTTTTCTTGTTAATTTTCTTTTTGACATTTTGCTTATTATTTGTCTTGCTATTTCTTTTGCTACGTATTCTTCCTTTCTTTTTGTTTCCTTTCTTTTCTTTTTTTCTCCTTTCCTTTATTTTCTTTTCCTTTTCTTTCTTTCCTTTTCTTTTCTTTGCCTTTTCTTTCTTTTCTTTTCTTTGCCTTTTCTTTCTTTCCTTTGCCTTTTCTTTCCTTTTCTTTCCTTTTCTTTTCTTTCTTTTGCTTTTCTTTTCTTTGCCTTTTCTTTCTTTTCCTTTTCTTTTCTTTGCCTTTTCTTTCTTTTCTTTTCTTTTCTTTGCCTTTTCTTTCTTTTCTTTTCTTTGCCTTTCCTTTCTTTGCTTTTCCTTTCCTTTTTTTCTTTTCCTTTTCTTTTCTTTTCCTTTCCTTTCTTTGCTTTTCCTTTCCTTTTTTTTCTTTTCCTTTTCCTTTTATTTTCTTTTCCTTTCTTTGCTTTTCTTTCCTTTTTTTTCTTTTCCTTTTATTTTCTTTTCCTTGCCTTTCTTTGCTTTTCCTTTCCTTTTTTTTCATTTCCTTTTCCTTTTCTTTTCTTTGCCTTTCCTTTCCTTTCCTTTTCTTTGCCTTTTCTTTCCTTTCCTTCTCTCTTTTTTTTCTTGTTTTTTTTCCTTTTCCTTTCTTCCCTTCTCTTTTTTTTCTTTTCTTTCTTTTTCTTTTCCTTTCTTTTTCTTTCTATTCTTTTTTTCTCTTTTCTTTCATTTTCCCCTCTCCTTTTCTTTCCCTTCCCTTCCTTTTTTCTTTCTTTTAACGTCTTTTTTTTTCTTTTCTTTTTTTGCTTTTCTTTTTTTACAGAGAGGGTGCACTTCTTTTTCTGTTCTACCTTATCCTGGGTTTTTTAACCTTCTTTCTTATCTGTTCCTATCCTTTTCGTTTCTTTCCTATGTTTTCCTATCCTATCTCAAACTCATTAGTAATTCATGAGATAATCAGCCAATTACAATAGTTCATTCAATCACCTGATTGAAGTTCGATACTCCATTAGAACACGCTAAAATCGTATACCACCCCAGATATTAGATGAAAACCGGTGTTCATCTAATTCTTAAGATCTTAATTATCTATGCAAAATGAACAACTTGCTGTATGAATAAATTTCACACACACTCATGAATAAAATCTCATGAGGGTTTATTTTAATTGCATTTTCCAATTGAAATCGCTCGATTGAGATGTACTATTTAAAACATGAGCAGCAGTGTTTTATCAGACTTAATACACGAGGTGATAGCCGAGTGTTTTAGATCTGATAAAACCCGTACTGCGAATGTTTTAATTGGCTTCAAAAACTCAATAATTCTGAGGAAAATTCAAACGAAATTAAAGTTTAATCAGTGTCTTTATATGCGATAAAGATACCTCCTGATTTACATAAACTTTAGCTTTGATTTTCTCGGCTTAGACAAGGTTATTTTTCAAACTTACTACGCCAATGAGCTTACCAAGTGGTTCGTTTTTAATAAACTCGCAGTTCGTGTTTCATCAGATATAAAAACACTCGGGTTCGCCCAGTGAACTCTATATAAAGACTGGAACGATACCTCCATAAGGTCGGCCCTATGATTGGATGAAGCCAAACTTCTGGCTGCTGGGGGCAACACATGAACGTCTGACCAACGTCCAAGGAGCGGTAGAAAACAGACAATGGCCCAGCGAGAATTTTTTATTTTTTTGTAGTTGAACTTCATTTGAATTGATATAACGAAGCTAGTATGTATTAGAATCATTGTCCTTTCTGTCTGAGGTATGTTTGCTGGCAAAAATAGATTGAAGCAGGAAATATATTGTCAAACGAAAGCAAAATTTTGCTTGGATTGATGAAAACTCCTGACGAAAATTCAGGTTATATTTAGTATTTATTCGTCTTTATTTTATGAATTCTTGCAACCCTATCAAGCTGTGCCTTTGCTCTTATGAATAGTCTCCTCATACCTTTTGAATCATTGTAAGACCACATATATTTTGATCTTTGATGCCTTTAAAACACTGTCGGTTCGTATTTCTGTGTTTTGTTCGATTTTTTGACTGTTCAGAAAATTTAATATTTATGGTTTTTATTGCTCATGTCAACATCCATATGCTCGACAGATTATAGCCACTAGATTTCAGTAGGCCTTAGCCCTGATTAATGCTACCTTTATTTGATTCAAGATAGTTTATAGACTTTTTTCTGGACTTTTGATACCTCAACTGACTCAACACTTGGAGCTGCCCTACAAAAAATCAAGAGATCCGCGCGGTTTCGGACTCAAAATGTGTTTTTTGTCAAATATTCAAGCTACGTTTTTGCTGCTTAAAGCCTTTAGAAGAAGTATATATTACTGTAGCATGTTTGCATTTCTTTGTAATTGGTTCATAACAAAATATAACTTAAAAAATAAAGATTTTCTTGCATATAAAGAGGACTGGGGCCGCCCTGCATGTCAGCCTCCATGACGGCTTCAAAATTTGGTTTGTAGGTATCGTTCCAGTCCTTATATAGAGTTCACTGGCTTCGCCTCGTGTCTTTATATCTAATAAAACACTCCTTCTCGTTTATTAAACAGTACTTCAAAAACTATCCATGTAATATATAGAAATTAATTTTGAAAATTGAAGTTGTCTAAGCCGCAAAATCGAAGAAAAAGTTCATCGAAAATAGCGAGGGTGTCTCTATCACATATAGAGACACGTCACGGTCATGATTTTCCTTTGTGTTTTCCTCATGAATTATTAATGAGTTTTTGAAGCTATACAAACAACTCTTTTATCGTGTTTCATCAGGGGAATCAAAACACTCGAAAACAATAAAACCACTCGGCCTTCGGTCTCGTGCTTTCATAATGTTTTCTCGTGTTTGGATCCCCAGAAGAAACACTCAAACTCGTTGTTGATATAGTACATCCTATCTTATCCTTTCTTATCCTATCCTATCCTATCATATTTTATCCAATACTTTCGTATTCTATATATGTATATGCACATGTACATGTACATCTAATTTATTTTTTTTATATATTTCCCCACTCTCTCGTCTTCCTTTTCTTAACTCTCTTTTTCATTTAATTCCTTTCAATGCCCAATGTCAGTTTTCAGCATTTTCTGTAATAGATCCTTAATTTTCCCCTACATTTTCAATCTTAAGGTTTGTCTCCCAGCTGTGGTGAATATGTTTGCAACAGTGACAAGGTAGGGATCTATAAAGATGAAATACAACGTAAAACTTTTCCTTTAATTAGGGAGCTTAAGCAAGCTAGAACGACGGCGGCAATCTAGAGTTCAGTCCTCTATCAGAAACCACGAAAGAACTCGTCAAATGGTATAAGAAGACCTTTTACAATTTTTCCGTATCTGTTTTGCATGGTTTTGGAAATATTTGGACCAAAGGCAGCGTGCTGTCCGCCATCTTGGAATTATTTTTGCAAAATACATGCAAAATTATTATGCATGTGACGACACATTTGGGCAAACTACTGGGCTCACTTGCAATGTCTTTAGTCGCTCTTCGAGGACGCCTAATCTTCTGGTTACGCTGATGTAACCGTAAACACTCATAGTAGTGATTCCAAGAAGAGCGCAACAAAAAGCAAGGCAAACGAACGGTTTTTGCCAACTTTGCGCCAATTTAACTTTTTGGTTCTGCGACGTCGATTTATTTTTCTGATTGTCTTTCATTGTGCTTCTGTCTTGATGTGATAGCCTGTATAGACCTGTTGACGCTGAGTTAATTGTTTTTGTATGTATAGTTGTTTCACTGTTAGGCGTACTATTTATCTAAACTTAATACGTGTTCATCTGGGTTATGCCACTCAAGTGTGAACTCAACCCGTCAGACAGTTGGTCTGATAGGAAGAATTTAGAGACATGCCTCCAAGTATACATTCTCGAGTTTCCTTTTTCAAAATATTTTCCATACCAACAAATCAACATTATAACGGGCGCTATTTTTAGCAATTCTGGCGCAAACAAAATTGTCTTAAAATCGCACAAAACTTCACAATAACGATTTTAAAAGAAGATGTAAAAACGCAAAAGAGATGCTAGAAACCTTGCACAGAAGTATACGGATGGTCGAAATTGAGCGCGATCGAGAGGGATTCCAAATCGACATCTTGATCCTTGTTTGGCAAAACAGAAATCAAGTTTAGCTCAATTTGTGCGAGAAGTCGGTCTTAAATGTTCAGAACTCCTCCATAGTTTGTTAGATAACTTATATTTCATGATTGAATCAATGTACAGGTTTAATTTTGAAGTTTGCAGGCCAGAATTTGAATAGCAATTTTGGCTAAAAAAAAAGCGTGACACAATCCCTTTAGGGGGCGATTACATGGACCGGGCTGGCCCGCGGTTAAAAATATAAACTACAAACGATCAAAAAGAGTTCTAAAAAACAATTTTAAATTTAAAATGATATAATAGACCAATTAAATGCTTACCAGGTGACAAGTACAAAACAGAAATGTGTGAAAAATGTGATGAAAGATGAACATAATAAGATAAGGTGTGAAAAAACATAAAAAAAGTCAAAGAAAAATAATAAAGATGAGAGAAGGTCGTTTAGAGAAAGTCGAGATTATCCTTTCGTTATGGTATTGCATTTTAAAATTTTGAGCTGGGCTCTTATATTCATTTTGCGATTATTGGGATTATTGCGCGAATTACCCCGTAAGTTGAAAATGGTAATCAATAGACTGCTGATGAGTGAGGCGCGCGATCGCATTTTAAAAACGTCTAGAGAAATTGGTTAATTAATGGCCAAGATGTTTTCGTCATTTAGCCTACAGGAGCGGGAAAGTCACTTATATTTTGGTCTGATTTTCTATTAAATTTCTCTATTAAATTTTCTTTTACCCCACCTCAGAAATGTTCATTTTTCAGTTACCCCACCATTTTCACTTCGGCCCCCACCCTGGTCATAAATAATGACCGGTTCGTTCCCTTTTGGCACGCCGAATATCTGGACTAAAAAATGTGAATCGACTAACAGATGCGAATTCCAATGCTCTTTCTACCTTCCGGTAGCAGTCGACTAAAACCAGATCCAACCGCAGCAATCTTCAATATCCGGTTCGTAAATGTAAAACTACTACTTTTCAAAATCCTTTAACAGATCTGTGAAAATATGAAACATTCTTATTTACGACCAGTTTGACGTCATGATTATGCTTTCATGCTCCCAGTCGTTTCTTTGGAGAGGATGGAGGGGCGACTCGAGAGAAACGGCTGAAACCGAGCCTATGGGCGCTTTCCAATTGACAAGGTTAGACCGATCAGTCCGGCCATGGACTTGCTTTTGATTAGGACCAAATTTTCCAGTCAGACCATCCCAAGTCTCAAACGAATCGTGTTCCATTTAACCGGACTGACCGGTCTAACCGTGTAAATGGAAAGCTCCCTATGAGTAAAGGCTGTTATTACGTCCACTTTGCCCGCGCGGGCGGAGCGTGCATTGTTCTGTTCGCTTTGGAAGTTGAAATTTCCAAGTTTTAAAGCCCCTCCGGCCGCGCGTGCAAAGCGCACGTAATGGGAAAACCGCCTTTATGCTGCCAGACGACTTAAGCCCCGCACAGACGACCAAGTTTTCCTTGACAAGTTTTTTCTTGACAAGTTTTATTTGTTCGTGTGTACGACACAAATTGACAAGTTTTTCCTTGACAAGGAGCCTTGTTCAAAAGCTGGTCATGCCAGCTTTTCAACAAAGAAATTTGTTCGTGTGTATAGTCGTCAGGGAAAACTTGACAAGATCATCTGGAAAACTTGTCCAACTCTACACACGAGCAATTATAATTTGTCAAGGAAAATTGTTGGGGGGAAAACGTGTTCATCGTACACACAAGCAAGGAAAGTTACCATGCAAGGAACTTGTCAAGAAAAACTTGGTCGTCTATGCGGGGCTTTACACTCCATGAGGCAAACGAAAGAAGAACTTTTGGTTGACAAAAAGAATCTGTACATAGATCTATAACGAGAGTACTTTTCTATAAGTTTTCTTACTTTTTTTTCTAGGATAAATGAAGTCGTATTTTGTTATACGATTATTGAGAAGAACAATCGCAGTCGTCTTCCAGTCGCTTCATCAACCTTTTCGACATCTGTGGCCAAGCATAGCTTGTTCAATCAACTTGATTCATTCTTCCCGTTTGATCCGTACTTGTTAAAAAGGTGAGGGGATTCTGACCGAACGAACCGACCAACCAACCAACCCATCGACCGACCAACCAACCAATCAACCAACCAACCAACCACATTGACTGATCAACCAACCAACCAACCAACCAACCGACCAACCAACCAACCAACCAACCAACCAACCAACCAACCAACCAAAAACCAACTAACTAAACTAACCAACCAATCAATCAATCAATCAATCAATCAACGAACGAACCGACCGACCGACCGACCAACCAACCAACCAACCAACCAACCAACCAAATCAACGAACGCGAGCGAACGAACCAGCGAACGAACGGACGGACGGACCGACCGACCGACCAACCAACCAACCGATGAACCGATTGACCGACCGGCCAACAAACCAATCAACCAACAAACTAACTAATCAACCAACTAACCAGTAACCAACTATGAACTAACCCACCATCCAACTGGACAACTAACTAACTAACCTTTTTTATACTGGATAACCGTGCTCTCTCCCTCGAGGTCCACATGTACAACAACACTGTTGCCCCTACAATCTTGTAATCACCCATGATAACGATGCTGTAACATTCCGGAGAATGTTTATATACCACTAAATGGAATAGCCGTATGTAATAACCAGATTAGCAAACGTTATCTTTATTAGGTCTCGGAAATTCATCAATGTCATTTACAAAGAATGGGAAAGTATTGATTCAGATACTGAAAAAGATAATTCAGAGGTATGTTGGTCTTCATGCTTGTTGAGTTGTTCATTAGGCGGATGGCACCGTGATCAGCGCATGTGCCTTTTATCTCTGCGATACGGGTTCGATTTCTGCTCGGTGAAGTTATTAAATTTCAGCTTGGCTGCATATGAGAATGCTTCCAGTTTGACTCTACCAAACACTTCAGGGTGCTCTGATTGTCTTCTGTTGTAACACTGGAGTGCTGGACCTACGAGGGATGGTCATGTCCATGAACTTCCAGGGTGAACAGTTTAGTTCTGACAGAAAAGGTTATCTAGTATAAATGGAGTTAGCTTGGCTTTGCTTTGCTTGGGTTCAACTTGGGTTGGACTTGGTTAGGTTAGTTGAGTTGAGTTAAGTTGAGTTCAATTTACTTCACTTCACTTCACTTTACGTCACTTCACTGTACTTTACTTCATTTCATTTCACTTCACTTCACCTCACGTTACTTTACTTTACTTTACTTTACTTTACTTTACTTTACTTTACTTTACTTTACTTTACTTCACTTCACTTTTACTTTTATTTCACTTCACTTTTACTTCACTTCACTTCACTTCACTTCACTTTACTTTACTTCACTTCACTTCACTTTTACTTCACTTTTACTTCACTTCACTTCACTTCACTTTTACTTCACTTCACTTCACTTCACTTTTACTTCACTTCACTTCACTTCACTTTTACTTCACTTCACTTTTACTTCACTTCACTTCACTTCACTTCACTTTTACTTCACTTCACTTCACTTCACTTTTACTTCACTTCACTTTTACTTCACTTCACTTTTACTTCACTTTTACTTCACTTCACTTTTACTTCACTTCACTTCACTTCACTTCACTTTACTTTACTTTACTTTACTTTACTTCACTTCACTTTACTTTACTTTACTTTACTTTACTTTACTTTACTTCACTTCACTTCACTTCACTTCACTTCACTTCACTTCATTTTTACTTCACTTCACTTCACTTTTACTTCACTTTACTTCACTTCACTTCACTTTTACTTCACTTCACTTCACTTGACTTCACTTCACTTCACTTGACTTCACTTCACTTGACTTGACTTCACTTCACTTTTACTTCACTTCACTTCACTTTTACTTCACTTCACTTCACTTTTACTTCACTTCACTTTTACTTCACTTCACTTTTACTTCACTTCACTTTTACTTCACTTCACTTTTACTTCACTTTTACTTCACTTCACTTTTACTTCACTTCACTTCACTTTTACTTCACTTCACTTCACTTTTACTTCACTTCACTTTTACTTCACTTCACTTCTACTTCACTTAGTTTACGATTTTACTTGGTCAAACTTGTGTGAATATTGAATCGTGTATCGCAACCTTTTTTGTGTAAATAAACTGCTAAAACAGACCTGATTGGAGGAACATCATTTCTTGTTCTCTGTTTGCATTTTAAGGAGGAAGATAACAACGACTGTTTGGAACTCGGAAAGACTCCGGAGTCTACTCTACCGGTGGCATCTTTGGATTCTTTTGGTGAAATGTGCATATCTCCAGGCTTCCCTAAGGTTTGACGTTAGTGTAAAGTGTTCAATGGATAAGTATATATGAATATGCGTGCATGTAACTACCAGCGCCGGATTTAGGACTGTGGAGGCCCCTTGGGCGGTCACTGACCAGCACGATATATCAATTCTATTTCTGAATGTATGCTAAGAGACCTATCAGTATATTTTCCCCCGAATTACGCTTTCGTCGGTAAAGACACGAGATAATTTTGCTTTACGAACTAATACAACTTCGAAGTCACAATTCCCACACTGAATCAGGTTTACAATATCAACTTGTCAACTCCATCCATCAATCTGTCATAATCGTCATAGTATACACTTTTAGAAGCGACCCTATATATCCATATATCTTTTGTCTTGTTTTTGACTCATATTTTGGGCTCTCAAGATTTTTTTTATTTCAACACCTAGCTATTTTTTCAACTTTCAAGACATTTTTGTGGAGGCCCCCCCTTAAACATTATTTTGTGGGGGGCCCTGGGCGACCGCCCAGTCCGCCCTGACCTAAATCCGACACTGGTAACTACGTATAAAGGTGTATGAAAGTTCCTATATCAACAGCGCCGTGGAACTGGCGATCTTATATATCAATGACTGAAGAAGTGACCACTGACGTACATGTATATTGTATATATAACTGGATTATGGGTCATATCAATGACCATGGGTCTTCTGCAGACCACTTTTATAAAGGCCACTACTATAAATAATTATTTTTTGTGCATCTATAAATGAGCCTTTCTAGCCTCGTTATATGAAGCAAAGATTATTTTGAATTGCAGACACACAAACGAGGCTAGAAAGGCCTACAGTCGTTGGCACCTAAGCGTGTACACCGCCCGTCAAAACATGTTTTATGTCAACGTCAAAGTTAAATGTTTACCTTGGAAACGTATTAGGTTTTCATCCAATACACGAACCAATGCATTACTGTTGTCACATGCATGTGCCCTTAGCCAATCACGTCTCGCCAACCCCACAGTGTTGATTTCAAAACGGTTAAATTTGGCTTAAATTTAGAACATGTTTTGACGGGCGGTGTACACGCTTAGGTGCCAACGACTGTATTAAAATGTACATAAATTAAGAATATTAAAATTTATAGTAATTTTAAACGTTGGTCTATATCAATCAATGGCTGAATCAGTCTGAATGAGAGTGATTATTAACCTATATATAAGTAGCCTAAGGTGGTCTATATCGATAATTGAAGGAAAGGATTACTGACCTACATATAACTGGAATGTGGCGTAGTGTAGGAAATGGGGGTGCCAGCGCACCCGCCAAAATCCTAAAAATTTATTTCTTAACAAAACAACCTCCAAATGGTCACATTACCCAGGAAGCCGCGACATACTGCCTCTCTGAATCAATTGAAAAAACGACCGTTTTCCCAATTACTACGCACTTCACCCCCATTTATTTTTTTCTCCTATTTTTATTATTTTTTTTAAACATGTCGAGGCAATCAATCACTGGAAAGGTTGAAGGGTAGTTTGTCCCTTAGGACGGCCATGGGTCGCGGCTTCCTGGGTAATGTGACCATTTGGAGGTTGTTTTGTTAAGAAATAAATTTTCCGAATTTTTCGTCGCACTCGCCCGGTCCCCCCCCCCCCCCCCCCCTTTCCTATACTACTACAATACAGAAAGGAGGACCAAACCAATCAATCTGAGTAATGTGGTTATTTGTTTTTGTTTTAGTTTTTTTTGTTTTTGTTTTGTAGGTTTTATAGCATATATTTTAATGCTAAATAAGAACTTATTCCAACCATAAAAAATACAACCATTGTGTGTGTATTATTTGTAGTACTTAGTTTGGGACCTAATACCCCACTTTGTTTTTGGACTTTTTTTAGTGCTACCAACTCGCTCAGCTTACCCGGCCCACCCGACCCGCCCGACTCACCCAGCTTACCCGACTCACCCAGCTTGCCCGGCTTGCCCGGCTTGCCCGGCTTGCCCGGCTTGCCCGGCTCTGTGTTCAGATGACTGACTTTCTTATCAATATTAATATTAGTATTAATACCAAAGACCATTTCTTTTGTTGCTGTTTTGAGTTTATTATTATATCCTAATATAGGGTTCTTTAAGATTACCATATCAGATGGCAATAACCATAGACTTGGCGACACAGCTAAATTTAAAACAACATTTGTATCACTAACCGCTTTATTCATATTATTAATCCAAACATCAGTTTTGTAATTAATTATTGAGTCCTCAACTATTGGTCTGAATATTTTCTGTGTTTCTAATGAAGAAGCCCTTGAGCCATAAATACTTTGTCTTGTTTTAGCCTGTGCACCAAGAATACAGTAGACAAATGATTCGATTGAATTCTTTATTAACTCTGTGCCTTTTAATATGAGGCCATTAGACACTTTTGGTATGAATTTTTTATAATCATTATGTATATCACGTATCCTGACTTGACCTGTCCATTTTGTGACACTATGTTTTATGTCCTCTGTACCTTCTACTTCTTGCCATGTCCATTTCGGTGTGTGGTGTTTTATACTATAAGCGCTATATCTCCTCATAAAATCATCAATCTCTGGTAACTCCCAAACAGTGAACTTCCACATTACTCTTCTGACTGTGAAATATAAATGGAAACGTATAAGACTAGTTATTTGCTTTGGTATGTTGTCAGAAAATGTTAGGTGTTGTATAGACACCCCTGTGGCATAAGTGGCAATCCATGTTCCTATAAGTGCTTGATAGTATGACTCTTTAACATTCCATAACGCCCCATCTTTTGTGGTTATAGTTAGAGGAGGTAATCCACTCATGAAGTAGTCCTTATTATTTATATAAACACGGAACTGGTTAATTGGATACGGCAAAATAGTTTCTACAGGAAAATTATCCATATAATCTCCATAATCAGACTTATGGCGCTTACCCACTGGCAACTTTTGTATTGTTCCTCCTCTTAACCAAATTTTTGGAAATCTTGGCACCGTTTTGACGGGTGGTTTCAGATACTTCCACCCATCAAACTCAGGATCCTTCATGTTGTAACCATTATACCACACGTTCACCACACCACCATCAGACAATGTGAGCTCCAACTTATCTAGCTCGGCGTTTGGGTAATCCATCAACAGATGATTTTTTTTCAGATCAATAGCACCAGGGTACATCTTTTTAAGAAAGTCTCTTTCTTTTTGTCCCTTATTTTTATTTAAAATATTAGACTTTGGGTGCTCTCTTCTGTGTTCATCCATTCTTATATAACATACTATATATAACATGTCGGGGTGATCAACCGCTGAGGAGGTTGGAGGATCACTAATCATCCACTCCCGCTGAAACCCCGGTTTCCTCCACTATTTTTGTTTTATGTTGGTAGACATGTTTTCCCACAGTAATACCTCCAGATAACAGTCCGAGACATGGTAAGTACGGTGTGACCATCGCCACAACTTTCTCAACGTCACTCTTTAACAGTTTATCTTTTTGTAGCTCAATGTCTAGCGCCTCAGAGCTTTCTACAGCGTCCAAACCCCCGAGAACATTAGCGAACCTACTAATCAACACATCAGTTAAAAACTCATTAGCTCTTTCCATCCTTCCAACCTCATACTCAGCGTAGAGCTTATCCACAACTTTCGCCGACGCTTTTTTTATGTAGCTGCCTGACTGAGTCACCTCGCCATCCTCCGATAGTGTTATCAGATCGCTCCTCTTCTTGTTGGTGTCGTCAGTTGGCAGAGGCGCCGGGTTCTTGTGAGGCTTTCTTGGTGCCGGTTCAGTTTCCTCAGCTTTTTTTAGTTCATTGACAAGCTCATCAGCGAGGCTGACAACCTCAGTGGGCACCCCCACTCCCAGCTCTCCAACAAACTCTCCGGCCGGTAAGGTTTTAGACGCCTTGGTTTTTTTTTACAGCTTTTGCCGGTTTGGTTTTCCTTTCAGTCATCTTACTACAGACCAGATTTCGGGATGACCACCTTATACCCGTACGGGTGCCTTAGCGTAATCTCAAGCCTGGCGTATTTGTTTTCTTTTAACTTTTCGGTTACCTCCATAATCTCATCCCTACCTAAACCACCCAGGTAGTCGTCAGTGATGACCTTCATGTCGGCCTTATTAGGGTTGTAGAACGTTACCAGCTTACTAATATTCTCCCTATAAGGTTTTGTGATAGCTGTTAGTTGTTGTGTGATTACAATAGTTGACAGATTGTAGTGTCTGGCGCTGAAGGCTAATTTGACCAGCTCACTTGTTCTGTTCTTCACAGTTTGTCCACTAGCACAGTCGTCGAGGATGATTAGTGTTTTGGAGCCTTTAAATACTTCGACGATGTGTTTCAGTATAATTTCGACGTCGTCCTGACTACACTCCACAACGACGAAGTCTGGGTCGTCCCTATACCTCCAAGTAGTATAGGTTTCATTCCAGCTGAACGTCGGACAGATCAGAACGATATAGTCAAAGAACCTGGGGTACTCATTCTCCAACATTTTCAGGAGATAGTAAGTTTTCCCACAAGCCGTCATACCAGTAACCAACATATTGAACGGGTGATCCATTTAATACTGAATTGATTTTAGATTTCTGTTCACCATATTCACCAGACCATCACTCAACACAAAGATTCGGCAGACTACATTAGCCACGGTCACCTTTTTAGCGATCTCGATTAGAACTCCAGACTGTGTGTTTACAATTCTCTTCCCAGTCCCAACATTTTCACGGTCTTCGATACTTCTCAAGTCAATCACCAGAGCGAAAGCATCCTTGTAGAACTTATGGATTGTCATAAACTGATCAGACTCTTCCTTCCCACCGAACAGTCTTTTGGCCTCGCCGTAGAACCTGTTCTTTGGAATCCCTTGGCTGAAGACGGCGTTGGGCACACCCTCAATTGTTAGCTTGACATTTTCAATGTTTGGATAGACATATTCCTCACTATCAGTCCGAGACCTATTTGTGAACATCATCACAATCCCCTTCATTGACTTCCGTGGGACGTTAATATGTTCGTTGATCAAGGTTGCTCCAGCCGCCCATTCAGTTGACTTCATCAACGTCACGTGTTCGTAAGACAGCGATCGACCGGCTGTGTACAGCGAGGTTATTTCATTGGCGATATCGTGGTTGTCAACCGTCTCGTACTCCAGTTCGAGGCCCTCCAGTGTGTACCCGTCAACAGACTCATTTGACTGAGCCACCATAATATCGCTCGCCTTTGGTAACGTAATGATGTAGCGGAAGTTGTTGTACATTTCAAAGGGAGCGTAGAGCCCGTGGTCCTCAAGGATTTTGTCCAGTTTAACTTTGAGTTTTGTCCCATACACCGAAAACATCAGAGCGTCAGCCACCTTCTCAGCGTCCCCAGAGGAAGCCCCACTGTCATCCTTGGAGATTAGCTTTCTCAGGTTCTCTGAACCAATTCCATATTCAACCTTCCGATCCTTCACACTCTTTGGTAGCCAGAGATCCTTGTACACATTGAAGACACTTTCACCCGTGTTGTCGTAAACAGTCTCGCCAGCTAGTTTGATCACTAACCTTTCAGACAGGAGTCTTGAAAGATTGTTTAAAAACCACGACTTGGTGTTGGCGTTCTTGAAGTCGAACAATAGGTGGAAGCTACCTGGCACCAAACAGCTATCGGGTTTTAGCTTTGGTATGTCGATGTAGAGGTCCTCACCAGGGTTGACTCTGTTGGGGTTCATTGTGATGTCATGTCTTGTCCTGCTTCCCTTAATCTCTGACATCCTTGCTCGTCTGAATCCGGGTGACAGCTCTATCTGACTTCTGTTGATCATATACTACATGACAGATTCTATTTCCTACTTTTTCTGTTTTCCCAGTAGTCATACAGCAACCACGTCATCGCCACAACAAGAACCCACAGGTTGTTGGCTAACCACCCAATGCCTTTCGCTCCCCAAGTCAGAACCTGTGCTAGTAGGTTGAACAGTGGTGCCAACAGAGGTCCGACCTTCTTAGCCAGGTTAGCGAGTGCCTTAGCGAAGCCACCGATGGCTTTACCCCCACGTGAGACAGCCTTTCTAGCGGCTATAATTATTGTAGTCACAATCCCAGCTATGGAGATGGCTACGGCAGACAGGCCAATCATATTTCCCCTGGCCCATTTCTTGAATCTTTCCAACCTATTCAAGTCATTGTTTTTCACCTCGCTGGTTAAAACAAACACAGCTTCAGCATGTTCAGGCCTTTCACCAACCCCAATTCTTATGCTGTCTGCCTTCAGTTTCGCTGTCTCGCTAACGCTTCTGTAGAACTGTTCCTTAACAGGGTCGGCTTCTCTCAGTGCTTCCAGTCTGTAGTGATCAGCCTGTCTTTCAAGAGCTTCAATCTTCTCCCTATCCGTACCTTGTGGGTTGAGCGCCCCAGAGAATTCTCTTATTTCCTGCTCACTCAGGAACACTCCTCCCGCCTGATCCTGTAGTTCTTCCTCTCTATCTTCAACCCTGCTGTTGATTACTAAGCTGGCTTGTGAGATTACATCTACCACTACATCTTCAGAGGTTGTTGGGTCGTTGATCTCCTCAACCGCTCCACCAACCGTTTTGGAATGTTCAGTTTTGGCTTTCTCCACCAATTCTTTGAAAAGCTTAACAGATTTGGCTTTCCTTTTTTCTTCGCTATACCTAATCCCACCCCCTGTCTTATGCACCAGAATCTTTTCACCATCAAACCACGCTTCGTTGACGCGGCCCTTTTTATCAAAATTAAACTCAGTCCATTTTATCAGGTTCTTAGATGCCCTACCATCTCCCGTATTTACCATAATACCTAACTCATCGCGAAAGATCTTCTTTTTATCATCTGTGACAGACCTTCTCATTGCCCCCAGCATCACGACCGACGTTGGGCACCCTATCATCAACAACACGGATTATGTTTTCAGGAGGCCCGGACACGGGGTCGTCCAGTCTGCTTTCCTCATTGTCATCATCCTCTATGAAACTCGTCTCGTCGGTATGCTCACCCATTTCGATGTCAACTCCTCCTTCAGCCATTATACACTAACCTACGTACAGCTCGAGCAGGACAGCTCCAACATTCTTAGAGCCGTTGTTCCCTCGGACTCTAAAGGTCATCTTGTTGTAAACACCCTTCTGAATCTCAACTTTCGACTCAACGTCAACGTACTGCTGTACGCTCCCTTTCAGACTCTGTTCAGAGCTAATTGGGAGAGTGCCAATCAGGTTACTCTTTCATTTCAGGTTACTTTTTCCATTGTTCAGACTTTCCCCACTTTCAATAGCGTCGCATAAAATCTCGACATACCTCAGTCCTCTGTTGATGTCCACCTGGTTTGGACTCATCGTCCACCCACTACCACCACCTATCACATCACTTTCATTAAACCCCAAAAGAAGACCCATCTTTCCCAACTTTAGGTTCTTCGATGCCTTTATTCTAGATGTTCCGCCGTTAATGTTCTTTCCGAAGGTGACTGTCCCACCCCCGACCACAGCCAAAGCCTTAATGAACGTCTCCAAAGCGTCAAAGTTCAGATAACCTTCGGATTCTAACGCCCACTTACCATCGAATGATGCTCTGTCGTTCAGACCCGTCACTATATTGTTGTAGTTCCAGAATACTGTCGCCTTCTTCAACATTATTTGTGCTTTCGGGTGTGTCACCACAATGGTCTCATCGAAGTAGACAGTCTTTTCACCGTTTTCAATGAATAATGTTAACTTCACCATCCGACTATACATCAACCCAGGTTCTGTATGTCACTTTCGGGTATCCATGAGTTGTGTTTGTCATTATAGCCCAACCACTTGACCAACACCATTTTCTTTCCCGCTACCTTCTTTCTTTTCAGTACTCTCTCGACTCTGTAGACGTCATCCTTCTTGTTCACAGACGACAGCTCTTCCTCATAGAACTTTCCAATAATCGGCTCACCCTCATCGTCCTCGATCTCATAAACGTTTGGATCACCACGGATGACCTTCGCTATCTTGAAGATTTCCTCAGTGAAGTTAGGTTCATAGCCCTTCGTAAATACACTCTTATACTTTGTCACTCTCACGGTGTCCCCAACTTTAAACTTGGGTAAAGGGTGATCACCAAAATGGTGACCAAATAATGTATTCCAAACCTGATTCTCGTTTGACTTATCCACGTCCTTGGGCTTAGTCAGAGTAACACTATGTTTTGTGTTGTTATACCCCCCGACGAGGTCGTCCAGGACACCGATCCATTTATACGTCCCCTTGGTGTAGAAATACTTCCACATCACAGTTTTTAGTGTTCTGTTGAATCGTTCGACAACTGCTGCTTTCTTGTCTGAGTATGTACTGAAGTACTCGGTGCCGCGTTCCTTCAGGAGGTCCTTCACACCGACATTGTAAAACTCCTTTCCATCGTCGAACTGGGCTAGGTCAGGATAACTACCAAACCGGTCTTTGAACTGTTCCAACAGCTCAGCCACAGCCCTAGTCATATTACTCGTGTTCTTCCTGTAGACGGGGACGGCGAAGGCATACCTACTCAAAATCTCAACAGCTGTCAGGATCCAGTAATACCCTTTGTTCTGGTTCTTGTACTTCCCCATATCAACCAGGTCCATCTGTATCTGTTCACCGAGGTGGCTGACGAACATCTGTCTGAACTTATGCCTCCTCACAACCGGTTTATACCTCGTGTATGTGTCCTGTGTTTTCAACCAGTTCCTCACCACCTTCCTGCTCACACCAATACCCTCTTCCAGTGCCTTCTGGTACAACCGTTCAGCTGACTGATATCCTGTTTTCGGATTGTAGTAGATCTCTCTCAACCCCTGTTCCAGCTCGATACCCTCACCCATATAACATAACCTTTGTTACAATGGAGGAGTTCAACAGAAAGTACCCAGGGGCCAGAATGAAGTACGTTCACACTTGGAGACACTAAATAACACACCTGACAAACCAGTAGTCCATACACCCAATAGACAACCAGAGCCGGACAACAACTCAAAAATACTACTAGTCCTAACAGCCGCGTTTGGGATCGCGCTCAGTAAATACGTCCTATGATATAGATGAGCCTGTTTTATGGTTACAGCAGGCCGGATACGGTGACCAGGGAATAACTCAAAGCTTACACGAAGACCAACGACTATAAGGTCATCTTTGACTTGAATGTGACCAGAGCCAGTAAGAACGCGGTCGCCAAATTCCCTCCACTCATTGATTACATCGAAGACATGGGCGGTGAAATCCACTCATCCATGTTTTGGAGACCCACCAGTATCGCCCCACGGCTGAACACCACAAACGACCACCACTTCCTCTACCCTGAGGTGTCGGTGAGGACGGCCTTTCTCGCTAACGTACCCAGATTCATGTTCTCCGATGTCTCGGTTTTCATTGTAGTAAAGAGGTCAACCACCTGGGAGACCATTATTTCCAACGATGACGGTGGCTACGACAAAACCCTTGGGTATAAAGCTGGGGTGGATGACAAACTGATCTTCGGTGGGTCGGCCCCCGCTAAGTTTAATGAGTGTACCATTCCAGCGAAGTTCATTGGGAAGAAGAGCTTGATATCCATCCACTGGTTCTCCGGGCTTAGGGTGTCACACGTTAGGATAAACGGTGAGATGCTAAGAGACTCATACTTTATTAGTAACATCGAGCAAATAGGGAGACCTTATCTGGGTGTGTTCGCGCTAAACGACCGGAAAAAGTACTATTCAGACATCAACTTTTACGGTATGAAGATCGTGGAGGGTCGTCTGGGAGACGCTGAGATCGAGAAGATCTGTGACGGGATGATGGCCGAATATGATCTATAGTAAATGAAAAAGCGTTCGAAAAGAAAAAGCGTTATAAGCTTCAACCACATTGGTAAAAACCTCAATGACACCGAAGTAGACAAACTACGGAAGCTCTACTCATACTACCACAAACTGGCGATGTGTTACAAATGGAAATATACCCGGTTGAAGAGAATAAGACTAAGCCTCGAGACGGTCAGCATTGGGTTAACTGTAATCGGAGGGATAGCCGGTGGCGTCACAGCCAACCCGGTGGTCCTTGGGGTTATAGCCGGTCCTGGTGTACTAATCCAAGGGTATATGACCAAGTCGAGGACTTCAAGCAAAATGGAAAACTGTAAATTCGCTCATGTCAACTATCATAAGGTCCTGACACAAATCAGGAGCTTCCTACGTGGAGTTAAATACGACGAGACTATCTTTTTATCTGATGTTCGTGTACTCGACGACATTGTGACTGAGGTATGCCCACCATTCGACAGTATGAATGACCGATACTACAAGAGCTATGGCCAGCTAGCGCTAGTTAGTCCACCAAAGCCTGTCGGGTCTGCTTAACGGTTTTAACTATCTCTGGTATGTAGACGTCCCGACTGCCCACACGAGCCATCCAACCATGGAATCCACTAGGAGTTCCGTTAAGCTCATTGATTAGAAACGATTCATCCGGACCGAAGTTTTCCCAATCGAGGGTTATCACCTTGGTTCCCTCGCTCTGAAGCAGTTCAACCATTTCTTTCATATATCTTTGTATCCACTCGAGATAGCTTTTGGTTACACCGACTTCACACTTCCGGTTTCTTTTAACCATTTGTTGATAGCAGGTGTCGACTGAAGCCTCCAGAACGATCAGGGCGTCAGGGGTTGGGAGTAGATCATTCAATTTGTGGAAGATCTTCTCGTAGTCAGAAAATTGTTCATCAATCACCCACCCATTACACCGACAGGTTTTGGCGAAAGTCAGACAGCTGTGATGTGTCCGCTCTATGATCACACTCGAGCCGTCGTTGATTAACTCCAAAGCCTTCAGGTAGGCGTTGATTCTTTCGCCAAGGAACCAGGTCCCCATTTCGTATGCCCATCTCCCCGGGTCGGCGTAAAACTTTTCGAGGTATGGATTGTCATCAACTGGCTCTTCGATAAGATGGTAGTGGTTTCTTCTAGCGAATGGTTTCACGAACGTTGTCTTCCCCACACCGATGTTTCCGTCGAGGACGATCAGTCGTGCACCGAGCTTTGAGTTGGTCATTATACACAGGGTTTACAGGTTAGGCTTAGTCCTTTTGTATATTATACATGATCCCAAAGAAATTCAGACGACTCATACTAGCTGTCTTCCATGGACTCAGAAGAGCTATCAGAGTCTTCGGACATTGTGTTAGGAGGAATAATAAAGGGGAGTACTACGTAACCGAATCTGTTGGCTACTGGCCGACGACCTTGGAGATTCCTACAGATCAACTGACAGACGACCTCACAGACCCTACAGATCAACTTACAGACGACCTCACAGACCCTACAGATCAACTGACAGACGGAACGTAGACCAATATATAGATGTCTGACGGAACTGAGCCTGGAACGCCAAAGACAGAGACACCGAATACAGCGCCGGAACCCCCTAGGATAACATCCATAGCCAAGACGGAGAGAGTCAAAGACCCGAAACGGGTGGCCGCGGGTAAGCGACTGGCACAGATATCGAAGGAAGCCAAGGAGAGGAAAGCCAGGGAACGGCTGGCGGCTGAAAACGGTCTCCGACTCGGTGGAAACTGGTCGATCAATTATGGTTACCTAATTGGAACCGCTGGATTGGTTATCGGTGAGGCCTCGCTTTATTACAGTATATTGAAGGAGAAAAGAGAGGTTCAGAGGTTGGAAACCATCGAGGAGAAGGTAATGAGCGAACCACAAAACGTCATCATCAAGCGGGGGACTCAAACCACTCGGGTGTCCATGGCTCCTGTTTTAGATAGTTTTGATGAATGATATATAGACTGTACTATAATGTCAACCATTGACCGAAAAGAACTGTTGAACGAGCTCTACGACGCTCTTCTGATCACAGGCGGGGCTGTGGGGGTCTCCATGGCTTCGAAGAAGATACTGAGGGAACCTTTGGGTACTCCCGAGTCGATAAAAGATACTGTCAAGCTGGCTCTGGCCGTTGGAGTTAGCACGGTTGGGATCAAGTGGGCCCAATCGAAGGGGTATTTGCCAGTTGATCCGTTCGGGACTAAGTAGTTGCCCAAAGGGCTAAGGAAAAGTCAGGACCAGGTAGTATAAAATGGTTGACTGTGAAATTTGTGGAAGGGGCTTCACCTCTAAGGGAAATCTCAACCAACACGTCAGACAGGTTCACAACAATGAGAAAAATTATACATGTGAGGACTGTGGGAAGGCGTTCTCGAGGGGGAACGATATGAGGAAACACCGTGAAAAAGTACATGGTGTTGTGGTAATTAGGACTGTAACAAGGACCGTAACAAGAGTTGAGACTAGATCTGAGACGAGATCCGAGACCACGTCCAACCCACCAACCACTCGTCCGAAGAGTCGTGGGTCTAGGGGGGAACAAGACGTCGAGTATGTCCTACGCGTTAACAACATTGAGTACATCAGGGAAAAGAAGTTTGATGGGTTAGTAGGGTTGGGTGGTGGTCTTTTGAGGTATGACTTCGCGACACCTTTTGGTGATAGTTTTTTATTGATTGAGTATGACGGCGAACAACATTTCGGACCCACCCAATGGGGGAGTATTAACGTAGAAGAGGCTGAGAGACGCTTCAAGAAACTACAAAAGCATGATAAAATAAAAAACGACTACGCCAGGTTATGTGGCTATCCCTTACTCAGGGTTCCATTTTATAAGAGCTATAGTGTTTACCCCATAGTCAAGCGGTTCCTGAGGGATAATGGATTGATTCACTGAATATTTATTAGTTTATAAATGGCCAGTCTAGTTATTGGTGGATTGTTCAACGCTGTAGCCTTCGCGGGTGCTGGATTTCTGTTTTCAAAGTTAAATCACGGTGGATATGAAACTGAAATCAAAAGACATAACCGGGCACTCGAGCAGCTGGCCAAAGCGAAGGAAAAATGGTATGAAAACACGGTAGCTAAAAAGGATAGGATACAAAGACTGAGACAGCAGCTGTCTGACGCCAACGCGGACATCAACACAACGAACCACGCTCTGGATCTGCTGAAATTGAGTCTAAGACAGGCTGAAACTAAGGTCTCCCAGCTGACATACAACGGACAATCTTTCAACAGAGAGCCTGAGTTGCCTGACTATTACAAACCATCGGGTGAGATGAGAGAGTATGAAACATTGTTTATTGGGTCTGTTGGTCTGGTTGGTGGATATCTGGTGTCCAAGCTGATTCTGTAGGGCCTAGGGGATTTTGATGACCTAGGTATAATGTCTACGACTATTTTCTGGTCGAACCTACCGGGAGGGTTGGAGAACCTACCGGAATCAAGCGTAAAATGGGTTTGTAAACAAATGGGAATTAAGTTAGTAGACGACAATCGCCTGTCCGGTGACCGTTCTGCTCCACCGGTGGTGTGGGAACTGTTCCAGATTCCGTATTGAGGTGAGTAGTGGGGTGTTCTCCTGTCCGAGGTGTGGTGAGACGGAGTACGGGTATGTAGTTGGGGAGTATGTGACGGCTGTTGTCCCCAAACGGAGTGAACACTCGAGAAACCGTTGGATGAAGAAGAGACTTATCGGAGCCGTTGGGAATAGGTTTATTGATATAATTCTGGCTGACTTCTCCAGGGTTCTCGGTGTGATGATAAGAAAGAATCTGATAAAATGTCGTAACCTCTCCGGATATAACTATTACATCATCAGATTGTGTTCGAGACGTCGGACCGAGTTATTGAGTAATCTGAAGGATTTTAAAAAGGGAAAGACGAAGGATAAATTTGATAACAATCTGTTTGGAATTGTGTACAAGGAGCTTGGTTGGGGCTGTATCTCTGATAAGTTTTACAGTGAGTGGCTATTGAGGCCTCGGAAGGCCTTTCCATGGGGCATATGATGCCTAACAGAGTATGACTATCCTTTGTTATAGTGATGAGCTCCGACCTGATCCATCAGGACAACGACTTGGACCCTGATATGTTTGATTAACGGATGATGGTGTAGATCCCCGTCTCTACGAGAGGAAGGTTCTAGTTATATAGACCTCCCTAAAGAGTTGAAAAACAGTCGGAAAGGGCTGATTAATGTTAAGAACAATGATGACAAGTGTTTTATGTGGTGCCACCTGGCTCACAAGTTCCCCATCCCAAAAGACTCACAAAGGGTGTCCAAATACCGTGAGCACGTCAACGACTTGGACTATAGTGGAGTCAGCTTCCCAGTAACTCAGAAACAGTACTGTCGGGTGCAGAGACAGAATGGGATATGTATAAACGTCTTCGGTTATGAAGACAAACTAACCTTTCCGGTGTACATCTCAAAGGAAGGCTCTAACTTCACCGACTCCATGAACCTCCTCATCATAACCGACAGGGACAACAAACAACACTACGTCCTCATCAAGGACTTCGATAGATTCATGTACAACAAAACAAAACATAAGGAGAGAAAACACCACTGTATGTACTGCCTCCAATGTTTCAGTTCATCGGAGGTCTTGAACAAACACAGGGTAGTGTGTATCAGCATAAATGGTAAACAGGCTGTTAGGATGCCTGAGGAGGGTATGAATGTGCTGAAGTATTGTAATTTCCACAAACAGCTGAGTGTCCCGTTTGTCATTTACGCTGACTTCGAGGCGATCACTGAGAAGGTCGACCGAACTGGAACCTCAAATTCAAACAAAGCGTACATGGAGAAGTACCAAAAACACATTGATTGTGGCTATGGGTATAAGGTTGTCTGTTGTTATGATGATAGGTTCAGTAAATCCGTCCAGGTGTACAGAGGTTCAGGCGCTGTCAACAGGTTCATCGGTAAGATGTTGGAAGAAGCGGAGTACTGTAGAGAGACAAAGAAAGAGCACTTCAACCAGGACATGGTGCTGACTGATGATGATGTGGTGGACGTTAGGGACGCTAAAAAGTGTCACATCTGCATGTGGTCGGGAGTGTACGGTGGATGACGTTAACGTTCGAGATCATTGTCATGTAACAGGAAGGTACCGGGGATCGGCCCATCAGCTTTGTAATAGGAATTACAGACTAACTGATAAAATCCCTGTGATCTTCCACAACCTGAGGGGTTACGACAGCATTCTTATTATGGGGGAAATTGGGAAGTTCGGACAGGAAATTAACGTCATCCCAAACAATATGGAGAAGTACATGGCCTTCATGTTAGGTAAGAGTCTCGTGTTTCTGGACAGTCTTCAGTTCATGAGTAGCTCCCTGGATAAACTGGTTGGGAATCTCCCAGAGGACGCCTTCAGGTATACGGCTGAGGAGTTTGGTGAAAGGTTGGATCTGATGAAGACGAAGGGTGTTTACCCCTATGACTACATGAACAGCTTCGACCGGTTCGGAGAAATGAGACTCCCACCGAAGAGTGAGTTCTTCAGCATACTGAATGATGAAGGAATATCAGACAGTGATTACCAACACGCTCAGGAGGTCTGGAGGGCGTTCGGAATGAGGACTATGGGGGACTACCATGATGTGTACCTGAAGTCAGATGTTTTGTTATTAGCTGACGTCTTTGAGAACTTTAGGTCAACTTGCGCTCAATATTATAAATTAGATCCATGTCACTACTTCACCTCTCCGGGATTGGCCTGGGACGCTATGTTAAAGATGACAGGAATTAAGCTGGAGCTAATGACTGACATTGATATGTTTCAGTTCATTGAGAAAGGAATGAGAGGTGGGGTTAGCTACATAGCCAACAGATATGGGAAGGCGAACAACCCACACATGAAGGGGTATGACGAAAACGAGGCTGTAAAGTATATAATGTACCTGGCCGCTAATAATTTGTATGGTTGGGCTATGAGTCGGTGCCTCCCAACCGGTGGGTTCAGGTGGGCTGACAGCACGTTTAATTGGGAGAACCTTTCTGGGGACAGCAGAACTGGGGCGATACTCGAGGTTGATCTGGAATATCCAGAAGAACTCCACGATGAACATAATGATTACCCATTAGCCCCCGAAAAGATGGAAATAAAAGAGAATATGTTGTCTAACTACTGTCAGAAAATTAAAAAGAAATTTAACGTTAGTGTCGGCGGTGTTAGTAAGTTAGTAACCAACCTGACAGATAAGGAGAACTATGTCATCCACTATAGGAACCTACAGCTGTACGTCAAACTCGGGATGGGGGTAAAGAGGGTCCATCGGGTTGCTGTCCATAAGGTCAAGGAGGTGTTAACATTAAACCGACCGGCTTACGTTGGTATGTGTATTCTGGATCTGTCGAAGACGTTAATGTACGATTTTCATTATGGCTATGTGTTAAAGAAGTACGGAAGTAAGGCTAAGTTGTTGTTCACGGATACGGACAGTCTGACATATGAAATTGAGGTGGAAGACGTCTACAAAGACTTCTGGGCTGACAAGGACATGTTTGACAACTCAGACTATTTGGAAAGTTCGCTGTACTTCAACAAGTCAAACAAAAAGGTTATTGGGAAGATGAAGGATGAAGCGGCTGGCGTTCCCATAATAGAGTTCGTCGGCTTGAGGAGCAAAATGTATTCATACGTGAAAGAAAACAGTACAGGTGGCAAAACCGCGAAGGGAATCAAAAAGAGTGTCACTAAAAAACAAATCAAACATGAGAACTACAAAGACACACTATTTGGTCAGGGGCTGATGTTTAACAAAATGAAAACCATTCGTAGTGTCAGACACCGGCTGGGTAGTTACGAAATAAACAAGATATCACTTTCATGCTTTGACGATAAAAGATACCTGTCGGAAAACGGAGTTAAGTCCTACGCGTACGGACATAAGAATATTCAACTGATACAACAAAAGTAACTAAATCGTTCAACAAATAAAAACCGTACAGCAATCGCCCCCTCTTCACAGTCTGCATCATCTACGGTGACGGGGTTTCTTCTATCTTCCTTTCAAGTTTTTGTATCTTCGTTTCGGAGTCCTTAATCTCTTCTTTCACCATATTCAGCTTCCCTCTCAACTCCTTCATCCTTCTCGCCAAGTTTCTTCTCTTCTTTTTAAGTTCCCGTTTCGTCTTCTTCTCCTTCGTCAGTAAAAATTCTAATCTATCCTTATCCAAGCAAACACTTGAAGCTCCCTCCTCCATAACCGTCACAGTGGACCACCACCCGGGCTAACGCTCACAAATAACCTTTGTGCGGTCTGGTTGTCAACAACACAACATTCCATTGGACAAGCAACTAGCGATTTTTATTTTTTGGAAAATTTTTCTGAAATTTTTTTCTGAAAGCTCTGGTTGCTATGTCTAAAGGAATGTCCAAAACCACAGACCACAAAGTGGGCCACCTGTTTCCAGGTACATGGTGTCAGCGGTTTAAGCACTACACTCCAGTAGTATAGGAAATGGGGGACCGGGCGAGTGCGTCGGAAAATTCGGAAAATTTATTTCTTAACAAAACAATCTCCAAATGGTCACATTACCCAGGAAGCCGCGACCCATGGCCGTCCTAAGGGACAAACTACCCTTCAACCTTTCCAGTGATTGATTGCCTCGACATGTTTAAAAAAAAAAATAAAAATAGGAGAAAAAAATAAATGGGGGTGAAGTGCCTAGTAATTGGGAAAACGGTCGTTTTTTCAATTGATTCAGAGAGGCAGTATGTCGCGGCTTCCTGGGTAATGTGACCATTTGGAGGTTGTTTTGTTAAGAAATAAATTTTTAGGATTTTGGCGGGTGCGCTGGCACCCCCATTTCCTACACTACTATGTGGGGCTGTTATATTAATGACTGAAAAAAGAGAGTGATCATTGATCTACATATAACTGGACTGCGGGTTCCCTATATCAATGACTGAAAGACAGTGATCACTGACCTATATATAACTGAACTGTGGGTCCCTATATCAATGACTGAAAGACAGTGATCACTGAGCTTATATATAACTGGATTGCGGGTCATGTATATCAAGGAGAACCTACCGGAGTCAAGCGTAAAATGGGTTTGTAAACAAATGGGACTTAAGTTAGTAGACGACAATCGCCTGTCCGGTGACCGTTCTGCTCCACCCGGGCGTGACACGAAACTGTGGTGTGGGAACTGTTCCAGATTCCGTATTGAGGTGAGTAGTGGGGTGTTCTCCTGTCCGAGGTGTGGTGAGACGGAGTACGGGTATGTAGTTGGGGAGTATGTGGCGGCTGTTGTCCCCAAACGGAGTGAACACTCGAGAAACCGTTGGATGAAGAAGAGACTTATCGGAGCCGTTGGGAATAGGTTTATTGATATAATTCTGGCTGACTTCTCCAGACGTCGGACCGAGTTATTGAGTAATCTGAAGGATTTTAAAAAGGGAAAGACGAAGGATAAATTTGATAACAATCTGTTTGGAATTGTGTACAAGGAGCTTGGTTGGGGCTGTATCTCTGATAAGTTTTACAGTGAGTGGCTATTGAGGCCTCGGAAGGCCTTTCCATGGGGCATATGATGCCTAACAGAGTATGACTATCCTTTGTTATAGTGATGAGCTCCGACCTGATCCATCAGGACAACGACTTGGACCCTGATATGTTTGATTAACGGATGATGGTGTAGATCCCCGTCTCTACGAGAGGAAGGTTCTAGTTATATAGACCTCCCTAAAGAGTTGAAAAACAGTCGGAAAGGGCTGATTAATGTTAAGAACAATGATGACAAGTGTTTTATGTGGTGCCACCTGGCTCACAAGTTCCCCATCCCAAAAGACCCACAAAGGGTGTCCAAATACCGTGAGCACGTCAACGACTTGGACTATAGTGGAGTCAGCTTCCCAGTAACTCAGAAACAGTACTGTCGGGTGGAGAGACAGAATGGGATATGTATAAACGTCTTCGGTTATGAAGACAAACTAACCTTTCCGGTGTACATCTCAAAGGAAGGCTCTAACTTCACCGACTCCATGAACCTCCTCATCATAACCGACAGGGACAACAAACAACACTACGTCCTCATCAAGGACTTCGATAGATTCATGTACAAAACAAAACATAAGGAGAGAAAACACCACTGTATGTACTGCCTCCAATGTTTCAGTTCATCGGAGGTCTTGAACAAACACAGGGTAGTGTGTATCAGCATAAATGGTAAAACAGGCTGTTAGGATGCCTGAGGAGGGTTATGAATGTGCTGAAGTATTGTAATTTCCACAAACAGCTGAGTGTCCCGTTTGTCATTTACGCTGACTTCGAGGCGATCACTGAGAAGGTCGACCGAACTGGAACCTCAAATTCAAACAAAGCGTACATGGAGAAGTACCAAAAACACATTGATTGTGGCTATGGGTATAAGGTTGTCTGTTGTTATGATGATAGGTTCAGTAAATCCGTCCAGGTGTACAGAGGTTCAGGCGCTGTCAACAGGTTCATCGGTAAGATGTTGGAAGAAGCGGAGTACTGTAGAGAGACAATGAAAGAGCACTTCAACCAGGACATGGTGCTGACTGATGATGATGTGGTGGACTTTAGGGACGCTAAAAAGTGTCACATCTGCATGTGGTCGGGAGTGTACGGTGGATGACGTTAACGTTCGAGATCATTGTCATGTAACAGGAAGGTACCGGGGATCGGCCCATCAGCTTTGTAATAGGAATTACAGACTAACTGATAAAATCCCTGTGATCTTCCACAACCTGAGGGGTTACGACAGCCATCTTATTATGGGGGAAATTGGGAAGTTCGGACAGGAAATTAACGTCATCCCAAACAATATGGAGAAGTACATGGCCTTCATGTTAGGTAAGAGTCTCGTGTTTCTGGACAGTCTTCAGTTCATGAGTAGCTCCCTGGATAAACTGGTTGGGAATCTCCCAGAGGACGCCTTCAGGTATACGGCTGAGGAGTTTGGTGAAAGGTTGGATCTGATGAAGACGAAGGGTGTTTACCCCTATGACTACATGAACAGCTTCGACCGGTTCGGAGAAATGAGACTCCCACCGAAGAGTGAGTTCTTCAGCATACTGAATGATGAAGGAATATCAGACAGTGATTACCAACACGTTCAGGAGGTCTGGAGGGCGTTCGGAATGAGGACTATGGGGGACTACCATGATGTGTACCTGAAGTCAGATGTTTTGTTATTAGCTGACGTCTTTGAGAACTTTAGGTCAACTTGCGCTCAATATTATAAATTAGATCCATGTCACTACTTCACCTCTCCGGGATTGGCCTGGGACGCTATGTTAAAGATGACAGGAATTAAGCTGGAGCTAATGACTGACATTGATATGTTTCAGTTCATTGAGAAAGGAATGAGAGGTGGGGTTAGCTACATAGCCAACAGATATGGGAAGGCGAACAACCCACACATGAAGGGGTATGACGAAAACGAGGCTGTAAAGTATATAATGTACCTGGCCGCTAATAATTTGTATGGTTGGGCTATGAGTCGGTGCCTCCCAACCGGTGGGTTCAGGTGGGCTGACAGCACGTTTAATTGGGAGAACCTTTCTGGGGACAGCAGAACTGGGGCGATACTCGAGGTTGATCTGGAATATCCAGAAGAACTCCACGATGAACATAATGATTACCCATTAGCCCCCGAAAAGATGGAAATAAAAGAGAATATGTTGTCTAACTACTGTCAGAAAATTAAAAAGAAATTTAACGTTAGTGTCGGCGGTGTTAGTAAGTTAGTAACCAACCTGACAGATAAGGAGAACTATGTCATCCACTATAGGAACCTACAGCTGTACGTCAAACTCGGGATGGGGGTAAAGAGGGTCCATCGGGTTGCTGTCCATAAGGTCAAGGAGGTGTTAACATTAAACCGACCGGCTTACGTTGGTATGTGTATTCTGGATCTGTCGAAGACGTTAATGTACGATTTTCATTATGGCTATGTGTTAAAGAAGTACGGAAGTAAGGCTAAGTTGTTGTTCACGGATACGGACAGTCTGACATATGAAATTGAGGCGGAAGACGTCTACAAAGACTTCTGGGCTGACAAGGACATGTTTGACAACTCAGACTATTTGGAAAGTTCGCTGTACTTCAACAAGTCAAACAAAAAGGTTATTGGGAAGATGAAGGATGAAGCGGCTGGCGTTCCCATAATAGAGTTCGTCGGCTTGAGGAGCAAAATGTATTCATACGTGAAAGAAAACAGTACAGGTGGCAAAACCGCGAAGGGAATCAAAAAGAGTGTCACTAAAAAACAAATCAAACATGAGAACTACAAAGACACACTATTTGGTCAGGGGCTGATGTTTAACAAAATGAAAACCATTCGTAGTGTCAGACACCGGCTGGGTAGTTACGAAATAAACAAGATATCACTTTCATGCTTTGACGATAAAAGATACCTGTCGGAAAACGGAGTTAAGTCCTACGCGTACGGACATAAGAATATTCAACTGATACAACAAAAGTAACTAAATCGTTCAACAAATAAAAACCGTACAGCAATCGCCCCCTCTTCACAGTCTGCATCATCTACGGTGACGGGGTTTCTTCTATCTTCCTTTCAAGTTTTTGTATCTTCGTTTCGGAGTCCTTAATCTCTTCTTTCACCATATTCAGCTTCCCTCTCAACTCCTTCATCCTTCTCGCCAAGTTTCTTCTCTTCTTTTTAAGTTCCCGTTTCGTCTTCTTCTCCTTCGTCAGTAAAAATTCTAATCTATCCTTATCCAAGCAAACACTTGAAGCTCCCTCCTCCATAACCGTCACAGTGGACCACCACCCGGGCTAACGCTCACAAATAACCTTTGTGCGGTCTGGTTGTCAACAACACAACATTCCATTGGACATAGCAACTAGCGATTTTTATTTTTTGGAAAATTTTTCTGAAATTTTTTTCTGAAAGCTCTGGTTGCTATGTCTAAAGGAATGTCCAAAACCACAGACCACAAAGTGGGCCACCTGTTTCCAGGTACATGGTGTCAGCGGTTTAAGCACTACACTCCAGTAGTATAGGAAATGGGGGACCGGGCGAGTGCGTCGGAAAATTCGGAAAATTTATTTCTTAACAAAACAATCTCCAAATGGTCACATTACCCAGGAAGCCGCGACCCATGGCCGTCCTAAGGGACAAACTACCCTTCAACCTTTCCAGTGATTGATTGCCTCGACATGTTTAAAAAAAATAATAAAAATAGGAGAAAAAAATAAATGGGGGTGAAGTGCCTAGTAATTGGGAAAACGGTCGTTTTTTCAATTGATTCAGAGAGGCAGTATGTCGCGGCTTCCTGGGTAATGTGACCATTTGGAGGTTGTTTTGTTAAGAAATAAATTTTTAGGATTTTGGCGGGTGCGCTGGCACCCCCATTTCCTACACTACTATGTGGGTCTGTTATATTAATGACTGAAAAAAGAGAGTGATCATTGATCTACATATAACTGGACTGCGGGTTCCCTATATCAATTACTGAAAGACAGTGATCACTGACCTATATATAACTGAACTGTGGGTCCCCTATATCAATGACTGAAAGACATTGATCACTGAGCTTATATATAACTGGATTGCGGGTCATGTATATCAAGGACTGAAAGACAGTGATTACTGACCTACATAGCTTATTTATACACTATCCAGACTCACTGCCTACTTTTACATGCTTTTTTAAAACACCACCCACCCCTGATTAAAATAAGCACTCCTGATATACAGCCAATAGAGTCTGAGATAAAACAATTCAGTAGAATCGGATTCCTGAAAGAAGTATTAAACAGACCACGTTTCAGTTGAAAATTTGGAAATACAGCCAAGAAAATCGACAAAGCCCATGAGTATTTTTAATAATAAAAAGTGCATGCAAAGTCAATGAAAAACATCATCCACATAAGCCTAAGGTAGTGTTTTAAGTTAGCTTTAGTTAAAGCTGACTTATGGTGTGAACGACCCGTGGAACGAGCAAAGGTAAAGCACGAAAACGTGAAGCTGTATATTGTTTTAGGTTAAGCGAAAACTTGAAAACAACATAAGGACAAGGTAGATCAAGGTATACTGAAACTGTATACCATTCTTGGCGTTTACATAATTATTTTTAATACTAAATAAATACAAATCCCCTACCGTTAACTTTAAAATGATTTTGAGACCACTGAGTGACCACAAACCGAGTTTTTGTTTACCATACGGCATTTGGTTTCTTCAGGTTATCTGGTTTCTCTTCAAGATATATTACAGTGAATCGGCTGTTTGTATCCTTTTTGACTCACGGATGCTGCATGCGTAGCAGCATCTGTGAGTCTTTGTGGGCACTCGCTGTAACATTCCATACATTCCAATGGCGTTAACAATGACCAGGCTGCTTTGCGGGAAAACAAATGACCGGCCTGTGACCTCGAGGTGTTTTCGATCTGGATGTGCAAAAGTAGTATCACCCCAGCGCCAGCTACGCAGGCTAGTGCATAAAGTGAGCAATATCTGATTGAAGATTTGTTTTTTTTACTGATTAGCGTGTTTTCAGTACGCTTCATTTGGTTTTTGCCGTTTCAAAGCCTTCAAATCGTTTCAATCCGTTGCAATCGATTATAAAAACGTTGAGCACTGTAGCTAATTTACTTTGTATTTCATTAATAGTGAACCAGAGAAAACAAAGACTTTAGATCTTGGTAAGTTTATATTCGTGTATTTCTTTAAATCATAGTAAGCTTAGCACTATGTCTATATAAACTCGAAACTGCCTGGTAACATGGATTTGTCTTTTCAATTAACCGATGGTTTGTTGTACTTTTATCCTATGTCTGGAGAATCACAGCGTTCTTTAGGCCAATGGAATTAAGGTTTCAGTTTACCGTCCACCGCCCGCATGGGCTTGAAACTACCGCATGAATTTTTCATTATTCAAAATAATTTTCATTGTTGGTAGATTTTCCACATCAGGACTTTCAAATATACTATTTACATCATTTGCACAGCGTGTATACACTTTTTATTAATAAATAGCGAAGTATATTCGATACATCTGCGATGTTTACTACTCTGGCATCCAGAGTACGATGTCACGAAATATTACTATGAAAAGTTTTCTTGGGTCGAACCGTGGGCTGACGATCTGACAAGGATGATAGGTCCACAGATCGATTTCATTATATATTCGGACAAGATAAATGAATATCATTCAAATAATGAATATAATGAACAAAAGCCGCATCACATTTTGAAAATCCTCGGACGGTAAACTGAAACCTCAATTACATTGGCCTTATGTTCTTAACTTCAAGTACCACTTGTTTTCAAATGCGTTTGCACTTTGCCAAAACCGCTTGCTAATCCACCGAAGCTGTACCAAATAAAAGGCGATGGCAATTGTCTTTTTAGAGCATTGTCTTATTTTATAACAGGTAGACAAACCATAGTCATGGTCTGGAAACTCGGCAAACTTCAAAGCGCCTATAATGAGCTGGGATTTTATGTTGAACCGTACCTTACACCGTGCACATCCTTTGTTTTAGGTTTATTAATATTTAAATAGCACAATGTGTTCAGTGACCGTGCACCGTGCACAAAAATGCATAAAGGCGAACAAAAAGATAGACCAAAGACTTTACCTGAGTTTCCAGACCATATGGACAAACTTACCACACTGTTCTGTCGAACCTTTTCTAAGACCTCATATCAATAGTTCGGTAGATGATTATTTAGCCATGAGTAAGATGAGATGTAATTGTGTTTGGGGAACCGATATTGAAATATTATCAGCTGCATCTTTATTCAGTACTGATATTTATGCATGTCTACACACAATTTGGTGATAAATACAAATGGTCTAAATTTTAATATGGGTATTTACATCCAGAATACAAATGGAATACAAACAGGGTCCCAAATAATCCCAAATCCATGGACATTTATAATAGTCAGTTGCAACAAAATCAGGATAATCAGAAAATAAAAGTGTCACAGGTTGAACAAATAAGCCACAGCATGTTCACACTATCAGCTCGACTTCTTTCCAAAGGTTTAAAACCCTTAGATGTTGGTGGTGATGGAGATTGTTTTTTAGGGCTGTTTCTCATCAATCCACCTTTTTCCAGCTAGGACCTTAGGGGGTCCACGTGACACTTTTCGGACAAACAATCTCAGACACTGAGAAAACCGCACAATAAGAGTGGTTAAAAGATGGTCTTAGAGTGCTGTAAAAGTGATTCTCGACACCCAGAACGATTAAACCATAGTTAATAGAACATATACATGGTTTGGAAGCTCTATTGTCTTTCAACATGAAGCATGGTCATGTTGAACCGTGGTTGAACTGACAATGGAGTTACTTATATGGAAGTAAATTCTATGGACACGTGATGATGAAGCACCACAACACGTGATGATGAAGCAACTCACTAATTAAACCCGATCGTTGCTATTGGATGACTGCTTCATTATACAGAAAATACAATACCGTAAAATTGCACAAATTTCCATACACTTGAACAAAAACATAGAACAATCACTTTGGACGAGTTTCCGAACCATGTATATGTTCTATTAACTATGATTAAACATAAAAGAAATAGCAGCTACAGCCAGTGGCGTGCTGGCGTTTGATCGTCAGGGGAGGCCAACAGTGAATTTGCCCCCCCCCCCCATGGTTCAGGGGTGGCGCTAGGAATTCCCAACACAGGGGCTAAGGTCTCCGACATGTGGGCTAGTAGGGGGATCTGGGAGAAAAAAAAATCCAAATTTGAACGTCTAAAATAGCTTTTTCCAGTCTTTTCAGCGTGAAATTACCGCAATAACCTAGTGCATGGACTGGTCATTAACCTTTGACATTTTCGTTCAATTTTACAGACAGAAAATGGAATTTTGTGTTGTAATTATTATTGTCAGCTTCTACACAATATAATATACCGTATACTGTATTTCCAAAAAATCTGGTGTATTGGAATTCAGAAGTCTTGTCAGCTTGTCAGAACGACGGAATTCGGAAAGGTGTTGCAGGGCGCGAGGTGTTGTGTTACTGTGAACTGCTAATTTTTCCACAGGCACTGAGATCTCGATAAAAGACAGTGCATTGTCTCCAAGCTGACAAGCTTCTCCACAATCTCAAACTCTTGTTTCTCTTTTTGGCTTATCAGATTCTGACAAAATTCTGGCTAACGTTTTTGTGTCCTTTGAGGCAATTTTGGCACCCCCTTTAAGCCTTGGCGCCCCCTAAAAAATATTCACTGGGGGGGGGGGGCATGGCCCCCCGGCTCCCCCTGCCAGCACGCCACTGGCTACAGCTATAGTAGAGAAAATGCAAGTCAAAATTTGTAGACTTTTATTAAACGCGACAATTATGATTCTTGCCGTGTTTGAACAGGTTATATTTATACGAATGTTGTTCAGTTGTATAGCAAGCGAGAGTCAGCGACAAGCAAGAAAGCGCATGGCGAACGATTTACAACAAATCACGAAAAATCTACTGTGGAATCATTGCTGATGCCCATACATTTAACGTTCGTTTGGTCATTCAAACAACAAAAAGCACGACAAAAAATAAACGCCGCGGGATACAATGTTGTTGTGATGATGCCATATTAAATGGTCATTGTCATGTTTCAGTGCAAGAAGAACTGGTCGCAGTTGTTCGTGAAAAGAATACTTCACCTCAATCCCTGCTTGATAAGCAGGCAATGGAAGCTTGGCTGGTATATCGTTAGATGTGCTGTGGTGTCGCTGTGCGGGCAAGTTCGATGACGTTGACGCTTTTTAAACCGAGCATATTTCTAATAAAACAATCTGCGTAAAGGCGGCAAACAAACTTAACGATTATAACCATATAAGGCATATATCATGATCGCATCTCAGTAATGTACAAATTGTGACTTACGTGTACCGCTATAGTTGCTGTTAGGGTTGGATTTTTTATCGTTAGACCATGTAGATGTACAGTAGATGACTTTCACGCAAACGAATTTACATGTAACACGCTTTTAAGTACTATTTATAAACCGCGCAGGAGGGCTTTATCGGATATAAAACACGAGGCGATAGCCGAGTGTTTTAGAGCCGATAAAGCCCGTACTGCAAGGTTTTTAAATGGCTTCTAAAAAGAATCACTTCATACGTTCATTGGCGTAGTAATTTTGAAAATTAAGCTTATCTCAGCCGTTAAAAACCAGCGAGAAACTTAGAGCGAGTCTATATCACATATATAGATCCGATACGCTCATGATTTTTCTTTGTGTTTTCCTCATGAATTATTAATGAATTTTAGAATATATTTTAACGCTTTTAATATATAAAGCATTATCACACGTACTGTTTCTCCGTTCTCTAGACATTTTCGCTGCTGAAGAAACGATGAAACATAGCAGCCTATAGTCACGTCTTTTCCCTTTAGCTTTTACCGAGAATCACTTTTACAGCACTCTTAAGGCCTGGCCAAACGCTTTCAACATTTCATGCAACATCGTTCAACATTGTTGAACGCATGTTGAACGAAAATTTGAACCATGTAATATTCAACAACGTTCAACACCATTCAACAGGGTGGCCAAACGCTTTCAACATGTTGAAGAGTGTAACCAAAAGTCGAGTGTCGAGAGTCGAGACTAAAAGTCGAGAGACGAGACAAAAAAGTCGAGAGTCGAGACAAAGAGGTCGAGAGTCGAGGAAATATTCTATCATTTTGACTTAAGTTCTTGTATACATAACTGCTCACACCATGAGTTTGTGCGACCTGTGACCAAACAAGCTCGAAACAGCTCTTGTTTTCAAAATGTTCCGAAAAGTCCAAAGTTCTTGATCTGATGCAATAATCATTGTGTATTCACGTGAACAACGCAAGATTAAAGCTGACGTCAGAGGGAAACATTGCACTGTTTCCTTCTTCGTTGTTGACGTCAGAGGGAAACAGTGCAATGTTTCCCTCGGCAGAAAGAAACATTGAGTTTGTTGAACAACACGTGACCATGATTTGACCAATAGGATTTCATCTTTGGCAAACGAAAGTCTTTGGTATATAACAACGCCTATTAGTAACTTGGCTGGAATGTTGTTTAATCCTGTAGCTTTGTATAGTTTCAAATAATTTAATAAATTGAAAATTTCCTCTACAGTAGCTTTCTCAATAGAAAAGGTTGAGCCGACTGGAGGAATATTGGTGGTTTGCAATCAATCTCTTGAGATTTAGAAGACAAAGATACGGCGGCCATGTTGGAGGAAAACATACTCCAAATACAATAGCTGCTAATGAATTATTTTGTTAAAGTTCCTCCAACATGGCCGCCATGACGTCAAGTGCAAACCAGGAATGGTCTTCAAATGAAGGCAAGTCTTCATCCGAAGGAATCAGTTGACTTGCTAAATTAGGTCTAACGCCGGCAGTATGTTTCTTTAAGAACTCCGGAATTTAATCGGGTTTAGACAACCCTGTATTGCCAGATGTTGGTCTGATACTTAATTTGGATAGAATAATTTTTGTCTTGTCATGACATCGTTTATTGTTTTCCATATTAGCTTACTATCGCCTAGATTACCTTCAATTTGTTTCTGTATCTACTGCGCATGCGAGTAGATGCTACGTCGGCATGCAAGGTTTTCCGATGTTAGTTAAGTAACAATAGAATATTCTTCGGGACCAATCAAATTTCAGAAGGTTTTTCCAATCACATCCCGAGTCAGTCTAAGCAGTCTGTCTGATCGACGCAGTAGATACGTGTACGCCCAAGCGTACCTATTTTTTTCGCCTTCTAAGCTCTTGGCACAATGCCGTGTACATAAACAGAAAAATAAAGTCATTTTGTAGTCAGAAATTTCGAATTTCATAAGTGAACTATTCACGAACATATATAAGTTTATTCCTAAATCAAAATCTGTTGGTTGAGTCAGCAATTTATTACACTGAACGTTGAGCATAAAATGTGGGATTGATACTGCATCAATACGCATGCCCAATGCGGTAATGATATCTCAGTGGTACTAATTATTCATCTGACTAATTATTCAAACAAGCTTGTAGAAGTCTGTAACTCTGTGTATGTGTTCAATGAACCTTTACGTACTTCTCAAGTTTGTTTAATAAACTGCTTTGGAGTCTTATTATTTCATAAAATCCCGTTAATATTCGACATAACAATGTCCTTCGACACTCGGTAAAGGCTATTTTTTAGAAAATCTTCTTCAATCGTGTTTTAATCACTGTTAAGACGACCAAGTTTGATACGGCTTCGAAACAAATAACTTGGTATGAATAAATTTTACACATCTTTGTGAACACTTTCCCCTGAGAATTTAATTTTCTAAAGAGTGTTTTGAACAGTTTGTTTTAGTTGTGGAATAAAATATGTCTCAACTTTCTGGGCCAAAAGCCTATTTTTCAAACGTTAATACAACATACTTTCCTTCAATTATTCGCCCTGAAACTTTCACAATTGAAAGAAGTCATCTCAAACTTTACTTTAAAGGACATTGGCAATAAATATTAAGTTTGTCTAATTTGAAAGAACTCGTCAAATGGTATAATAAGAAGACCTTTTACAATTTTTCCGTATCTGTTTTGGTTTTGGAAATATTTCGACCAAAGACAGCGTGCTGTCCACCATCTTGTTGTAATATTGGGTCTAATTAACTAGGAAATTGGTGACGTCACAACCAGGGTAAACCTGATGAAACTACTCTGTGGGTGACCAAATTTCCACGGAAGGCTTTTTAAATGTTGTGGGCCAATTTAAAATGGAAATAGCGCAACAAAATCGAGTTTCTAGCTCATAATGTCATAAGGTTGGCAAGATAAAAAGTTCACTTTACCCTGGTTATGATGTCACATGCATATCGAAAATAATTCCAAGATGGCGGACAGCAGGCTGTCTTTGGTCCAAATATTTCCAAAACCAAAACAGATACGGAAAAATTGTAAAAGGTCTTCTTATACCATTTGACGAGTTCTTTCAAATGAGACAAACTTTATTTTTATTGCCAATACAATACAATACAATACAATACAATTTTATTTAAAGTGGTCAAATGCGCTTAGCTAATCCAGCTAGTTTACAGGCATGCCACTGTTTAGATAAAAATATATAAACTACTATAAACTATAAAATACTAATCTATTATAAATTTTCAGAAATTTTTTCTATTAATAAATAATGTGAAGTATTTAATTTATTCTATGTCCAAGTTTCGTATCAATTTGATAAATAAATTAAAATTGTTTGTTTCTCTCGCAGGTTCTGGCAGTGACTTCCAAAGTTTCACAGCAGTGTAGCGCCATGATTTTAGTCCATATGTTGTTGTTTGTACTTTAGGAAGTTCTAGTATGTTCGCTCCTCGAAGATCGTAGTGAGAATTGCGCTTTGATAGTAGATAATACCCTTGAATGTTATTTTCTCCAACTTGAAAATTTCGTTGCATAGGCACTTTAACGTCCCGTCGCACGTACCATGTATAACTAGCCCCTTATTCGTACGTATTCAAACATTTCGTATTGTTTCACCACCCCAATGGAGCTACCAATTTATTACGATTTTTCCTAGCCTAGTTTCTAGGCCTTCCTCGGTTGACACGTTTCGGAAGTGATCCGAACGGACCCGCTGGGGAAGGCCTAGCAAAATTCGTTTCAAAATTCGTTTGATATTATGATGTTCTAAGTGTTTTTCGACATTTAATATGCCATCTGCATAGAATAATACAAGCCTGCTCACCTCGGATCGACGAAGTTTCACTGGCCTAGCTTTCTTATCACTAGCTTTCCTTCTGCAACCACCAAAAGTTGAACGTTAAACAGTTACATTTTCATTCCGAGCTCCAATTGGAATATATTCCATAATTCCCTTCTTTCGATCGCCAAGATCTTTGGTAAAATCTTCACAGACATCCTTGTGCTTTTATACTGTCGCTCAGTGTTGTATGCTAGATCCCAGGAACACTCGAAGGGCCAGAACGATTCTGGGCAGGACCTTTTTGCGAATGTTGCTAGGCCTTCTCGTTTCCAGCCTCTTCCCAAGAACCCAAACCGACTACGCGGCCCAGACTAGTTCCTAGTCCTCTTTTCTCTCGAACGTATTTTGGTGACGTCACAGAATAGGGATCGAGCAAGAGGACTAGCGGAAAATGTTCATCTTTATCTATCATGAATCCTGCTGGAGCTCGGATTCTTTAATCTTTATGAACGAGGGCACTTAAACAAACTTCTTCTTGACTAGCAGACAGCAAACGAGTAGGTTTCTTTGTTTTACATTACGTTAAAAGGTTGTTACATACGAGGCTTTATAAAGTAGTGTTCGGCGTAGGAAGTGATTGTGTTGAAACACATTTATACAAATCGAAATAATTATGCTATTTTAACGTTTCGGCAGTAGACCAACCTTGCTATATGATGTTATAAAGAATTGTGCAGACCGACGTGAGTATTATCTGCTTTGGTTTTCCGCCAAACGGCCGTTTGGGGCCAGTTTTGGGGCCAGATTTGGGGCCAGGCAAAACATTTTATTCCAGGCCTCTCACAATTCGGTCTGCCGCTCGACGTTAAAAAGAGAGGCCTGGGAACCAGGCTGTACGCGGCCAAGCACATGACGGAAACGAAAGGCCTAGAAACTAGGCTAGATTTTCCCCTATAATCCAGGTTCAAGCTAATTGTTTTTTAACAACCTGTCTCGTGATAATTAAAAGAAACAGAATAAATAATATTTTTTTTAAACATCGAAAATTTAGTCTATAATTAGTCTCTGAGTGTTTGTGGTTGGAAATACCTTTGACGATACTAAAGCTATTTGTATACGATATTTTATACCTTCAGGCAGAGACCAGGAGGCGCCGTTGAATGTTTGAAGAGAAAGCCACAGGTACAGTTGGTTTACTCTATTTAGGGCCTGTTTATATGGAGGCGAGTTTACCCGGCCAGCCGAGTTACTCGGCACATGACGAGTTCCCAGTCAGTAGAACAAACACTGTTTTTCCCATCGCAGTGTTTATACTGAGACAGACGAGTAACTCGCCCTGGCGAGAACTCGGCACTGGCAGTCGGGATCTCGGCAAGGTGGGATAAACATTTCCCCATATAAACACTTTTACCCGCGTAACTCGGCATAGCGGGATGAATTTTCTATATTCGTTACTTCATGTCACTTTCGTTGATGAGAATCATGTCAAATATTACAACCCGCCTGGTAACTCGCTTTGGTATGGACAGAACGTAAAGTTTATCCCGGCAAACCGGGTAACTCGGCTGACCGAGTAACTCGCCTCCATATAAACAGCCCCTTACGACCCTTACTGTATGTATGTAGCTGACAAGCCTTTAACCCTTTATCTGTACCAATTAACGGGACTTTTGAGCCTTTGTAGTCATAATAGTCTTATCCTGGCTAACGCCAGACGATTTTAGGTTCAACTTCTACAACAATTAAAACAGTTGCCGATGTGACAACAAATTACTGGAAACATCAATCACCGACAAACTTCGATTTTGTTAAAGCAGTCCCTAATGATTTGAGTGGCACTGCCACTCAAATCACGAGTGTCGTACGCCAATTCAAACGTTCGCAAATGTCGTTGAACGTTCACGAAATATGAGCAACACAAGCGGCGAAGTTACTGAACGTGTAAAAAATGCATGTTATTGTTATATATATATATATATATATATACTGGAGTGAATGAGTGATCACAAAGGAAGTTTAGGTCACCCAATTTGTTTTTGAATGCGACTATATATAGGGCAGGGAACATTACACGACTCGAGAAGTCCTACTTCGGTGACATTACATATATGAAAATCAGACTTATCTCTCTAACGCATTCCTGTCCGAATCGGTCTTTAGTATTTTATTCACCTCTGGGGAAGCCCTCGGACAGGAATGAGTTATAAACTATCTCTCTAACTCTTTCCTGTCCGAATTGGTCGTTAGTATTTTATTCTGGCTAGCACCAGACGATTTTATTCACCTCTGGAAAAGCCCTCGGACAGGAGGAATGAGTTAAAGATGCTAGGACGAGACGGCGGTTTTAAAAGCAAGATAGGTTTTCTAATTAATTTAAAGAAGTCACGGTTAACTGACTATTACATTTGATATTTGAAGCTAGTTTAATGACTTCCAAAACGCCCCAGTATTGCTAAAATGATTGTAGTGTCCGTATTGAAGTCGATCTCAAGCAACAGTTCTCATCTTTTGGCCGTCGACGTCGTCCTGAAGACGTGAAAATGCTCTAAGTGGCGTTGTATAAAGAACGAGGTCGGTGTTGAGATTACTCTTGGGACTAAAAATTATTCATTTTCTTTGTTTGGCCAAAAGAATTCTTTTGTTTAGATGACGTTGTCGTTGAGGTAATTGACGTCGTAGATTTAAAGTCCCTTAGCAGAGGAAAACCTATATGATAAGGAAAGTTTTAAGAGAAGGTAGAATTAAGTAAGCTAATCAGTGCCTATGAAACGAAAATTAAGTCTGTCTTATTTGAAAGAACACTTTAAATGACAGAGTAACATCTTTTGAAGTTTTTCGTTTCCTTGCTTCGTTCTTGAGATATTTCAGTTTGTACGATATGCAAATTAAACATTTTAACGTCACATCTGCACGTTATAGACCTCTAGTCTAGTGCATATCGTCAAAACGATCTCCATACATCAGGAGGACAACTTCGATGTCCTGACCTTGCACCATTGCACAGCAAATTATTCATCAAAATTTCATTGAGGCATTTTTCATCCACCATAGTTAGTGGAGGGAGATGGTTTGGAAACTCGGCAAAAGTCATTGTTCTATGGTTTTGTTCAATTTGTCTAATTTCACGGTCACTGAACGTATTGTATTTTCTGTATAAGAAGCAGTCATCCAATAGCAACGTTCGGGTTTAATTAATGCATGTCCTTCGTCGTCACGTGTTGTAAGTCCTTTTCTTCAACCAATTATTGCCTTCCTCCAACATGAACACAATAACATGACCATTGTATAAGCTTGAAAGACAATGGAGCTTCCTGAAACCTAGCCTGCGAAAACAGACGTGTATTCCTTGCGTGAGCCCGCGGCTCACACCGCTGACGCCCACGCAAGGAAGAACGTCTGCGTCACGACAGCAAAAATTCCATACTGATGACGTTGATATGCCCAGAATCTGGGCATCTCCACTGATTGGCTGATGTGTTCATTTAATAAAAATTAGCATAATTTAACTAATTTAAAGATGGCGGTCACCAACAGAGAACATGCCATTTGGGAGAGACCTGCTCCAGCTTCTCATTGGTCAATAAATATAGTAACACTGCAATGACGTACTCAGATTTCGAGTCGCTTGGTTTAATACCTGCATCACTGCATGATCTGTCACCAGATCATTGATCGCACTTTATATGAATTCGCAATAATAAGGATTAATTTATAACGTAACAAGAATTTATTTGAAAAGAACTAGTAACCACCATGAGAAAATCTCAGTAATCAGCAAGAATCATACTCGCTGATATATATATATCGCTATCTGAATGTATTTCACCGATGCTTTCCCACATGCGGTTGTCACCGACGATCGCATGTGTATAAGTAATTGGTGAAATTCATTCAGATTGTTCCAAGCTACACTGATGAGCTGTTGTACAGCGAAACGCCGTGTCTGTAGATTGAACTATATATATATATATATATATATATATATATACAAACAAACAAACAAACAAACAAACAAACAAACAAACAAACAAACAAACAAACAAACAAACAAACAAACAAACAAACAAACAAACAAACAAACAAAGTGTTGTTCGCGAAATGTCGAAAAGTGCTCAATACCGTAAAGATAGAGCGAATATACTATAAGTGGGCTTAGCGGCAAGCCGCCTGAAGATCGCCCAGCGTGAAACTGACAGTAGCGACCATATATATATATATATATATAAACTCGCAAAGAACAGCACTGTATAATCTACGTGTGATGTTGGTCTTTCACAGCAACAGAGTTGAAAAGTATCCAAAAAGGTATTGTTACGTTAATAAATTAATCCTTATTCTTGCGAATTCATATAAAGTGCGATCAATGATCTGGTGACAGATCATGCAGTGACGCCCCGCGTGGGCGTCAGCGGTGTGAGCCGCGGGCTCACAAGGAATACACGTCTGTTTTTGCAGGCTACCTGAAACCATCCTAACTATGCATCCCGACTATAAGGGGATAAATGCAAGGGGTCTATATCACACTCTGTATTGAAGTCAATCTTGAGCAACAGTTTTCAACGTCCTCCTGCCGAGTCGACGTTGTCATGACGACGTGAAAGTGCTCTAAGTGGCGTTATATAGACCCTTTTAGTGTAGAATACGTAATTTTCTCCCTATGGCGTCAGTTTCTTTCCAATTTCTCTTTTGAATTCTTTTCAATTTCGTTTATTGTCTTAGCTTTTGTAGATTTTCAATAGAATTCAAAAGGCTGAAAATGACGTCAAGTGCGGAAAATGACGTACTCTGCACTTATTAAAAGTATATATGAGCTGCTCTCGGGGGCTATGAAATACTCATTTTCTTTGTTTTGCTAAATAATTCTTTTGTTTGAAGGACGTCGTCGTCGAGGTAACCGTTGTAGATCTTATTTAAAGTGCCACTAACCCCAAAAAAAATTTCTCCGGATTTCTTCGGATAGCTCTTGTTGAGTATATTAGCACCAACATATATTTTCTGTTATTGAACACTTTTTTTTTATATTCATTTTTTATGCCCCTTCAAACTTGCAAAATTTCGCATCTGTTTGTCCCATGGCGGAGCAGTGAGGGGAATGGGTATAGGATGCGTATGACGTAATACCAGGAATTCGTCTTCAAAAATCTATAAAGTGTAGTACACTGGAACTATAATAAAAGAATTAAAATGAAAAAATATCGCCAAACTGGCTATAAACGTAACCTGGGTACGTTCTTTCCTATTTACTTTACAGTAAAAATATATATAGAATTCCTGGTATTACGTCACAAACCCTTCTCGACGCAGTCTCCCAAGTGCTCCGTCGTGTCCGTCATTATCGCCACTTCAATCGATTCTTAAATCAAGAGGATTTTACCAATTTAGTTCATTTATATTGCATTCTTCATCATTTGGATTGGCGATGTTTATTCGTGTAAAAAACGTTTTGGGATTAGTGGCACTTACAGAGGGGGCTACAGTCCCCCCCCCCTGGCAAACTCACTGACTCATTTAAAATCAACAAAGTATAGATACATGCAGTTTCTGGATGTTTGACACTATTATTCTGCTGTTGGCTCGCTAGCAAGTCTGTTTGCCATTGCTTACTTTGTGGGGAGCCCGCCAAGAGCCCGCCAGTATCCACCGAAGTCGAAGGCTAAAGGCGGTTTTCCACTAGGCGACATTTGTCGACCGACTCGACATTTTTCTTTTGTCTTGGCTAATTCGTTCCACTCGAGAGCTTGCGAAACAAAAGAAAATGTCGCTCGCGACATTTTTCGCCTAGTGGAAAACCGCCCTAAGGCGGATAAACAAACCGAAGGCCTTGATAATTCTATTTAACAAATAGATTCCATTTTGCCGTTGTCTGTTCAGTTATAGATGCACAGATGACGTCACAACGTGGTAAGAACAAAAAAGTGGTCCACGAGACGCAGTCGAGTGGGTCACTGATGTTCTTACCACGTTGTGACGTCTTCTGTGCATCTATAACTGAACAGACAACAAAAAAATGGAATCTATTTGTTTATACAATAAAAATTTAAAAGGTTTTTGTCGAAACTCTTGCCGGATTTTGGGGCATGAAGAAGGAAAAAAGCAAGTCAGCTGACGTGATCTGACGTGATCTGACGTGACCATGTGTCTGTCCTCTAATAGATCATGGCCAACAACCAATGAAAACACGCATAGCAACCAGGGTATTGTATAAATAGTGATATCATGCGATAACCGAGTCCAATAATTGTTTTATAATACAAAGGATGTGTATCATCTAGCAACAAAAAACTACAGTAGTTCGTTCGTAAACAACAAACGACAGTTAAAGTAAAAGTTTTACAATGTCATCAGCATTTCAATACAACGTTTCAAGACAAATTTAAAGTGCGATTAAAACGTGCCAAAGTAGCGATAAAAATCACTTCTAAAGTTTCTTTTTTAAAAAGAGTTGGGGTTTTTTCAAATTCGTGTTTCCTGGTTCTGTCACCGCCATGTTTGTTTTCGCGCTAGCAGAACGAGCAAGCCGCTATACATAGGTATAGGAAATAGGCCTCGAATAAGCGGACATGCACCCGACATTTTCTTCCATTATTTACTTTATATAACATAGTGGCCGTTGTAGGAGGTGGAGTGGTGGAGACTTGGACAGAGACAGTATTCAGTCGTAGCGAACGCGGACACTAAAATAAAGCCTATATTTGATAATTTCTATTGTTATACAATACTGCATGGTACAATCACGATTTTGATTGGCTAAAAGCATATACTGCTAATTCCAAATGTTACTGTATCTATATGACGTCATTTCTACAGATAATAGTTTGCCATATATATATATATATAGTTCAATCTACAGACACGGTGTTTCGCTGTACAACAGCTCATCAGCATGTAGCTTGGAACAATCTGAATGAATTTCATCAATTACTTATACACATGCGACTGTTGGCGACAACCGCATGTGGGACAGCATCGGTGAAGTACATTCAGATAGCGTGAAGTGCGCATGGGCCCAGTTTATTTGAACCTATCTAATATACACAGGCCGTCATTACACTGGGTTTCATGCTTAACGCAATCATCGGATGAAAACGCATGAAACAGTGTAATGACAACCTGTATGTATATAAATATATATATATATATATATATATATATATTAGATAGTTTCAAATTAATTGTGTATATGAAGCTTCTACATCTCTGCATCGAGCACTCTACCTATATTGGGAGATTACGCATGCTTTGGTCAATATATGAGCTATAGATTGCGGACTTACAGTGACAAAGTTGGCGAAAGCCAAGAGAATGTAGCCTGAATATGCACCTGTAGTTCAGGCTGTACGTATACACAGGCTAAGAGGGTGCTTCTTTGAGAAAATTACTGCTTTGAATTAACAGAGAAGGAGAATACATTCAAGACAGAAGTGTTTTGGATGATTAAAGCCATTCACCAGCCGCGGGGCAGTGTTTTGTTTATTTTAGATACTAAACAAAAGTATCTTAACTAAAGTATTTCTACAAAACATTTAGGTTATCTTAAGGGAATTAAAGCCAAAAAACGAGTGAAATAAAAGCAAGAAGTTCCATCACTGAAAATAAATCGATTTAACCAATCCAAAATTCGGAACTCATAGTTTTTCCGAACATACTTATATTGTTAAGCTTCCGGACAGGCTTGAAACAATTCTTTACAGTTAATTTTTCGTGAGAGTCATGCACTCAAAGTGATTTGTCCCGTTAGGGCCACTTGGGTCTTTGCCTGGTTGAGTCGCAATCTACATTTCGGGATACACAAAGAAACCTCTATTATATATTATAAGTAATATTGGGCATTTCACTCGACTACATAGCATGTTCTCAGGATTTTGGGTGAAGGAAAATTCGAGTGTAGAATATATACATTATAAGACCAGACCGGGACCAGTTGCGAAAAATGCAACTACACAGGTCGTCTGGCAGGAATTGAACCCACGACTTTGCGATTCTAGTGCAATGTTCTGACCACTGAGCCACGGAGGCCGTTGCCGAGAGCTTGATCGCGAGTTCTGTATATATATTAAGGTGGCAATGCCAGGAGAGAATTGGGTATATTATAAGTAATCAAGCTCTCGGCAACGCCCTCTCGTGGCTCAGTGGTCAGAGCATTGCACTAGAATCGCAAGGTCGTGGGTTCAATTCCTGCTGGAAGGCCGGTGTAGTTGCATTTTTCGCAACTGGTCCCGGTCTGGTATTAAAATGTATATATTCTACACTCGAATTTTCTATTACATATATATATATATATAGGCAGACCCTCGAATCGAAGGGTCTGCTTATATAATAAGGTTTCTTTGTGTATCCCGTTGCGATGAGGTAGAGAAACTGCGTTGGCTGAACTTCCGTAACTATGCATGCGGAGGCTGACCGTCCTAGACGATTCACCTTCACTACCTACAGTATATAAACAAAGCCAAAAACACCTCGATACGAATTGAAGTGACAGTTACATTTGAAAGAGTGACTTTAACCTCTTGAAAGGATGCGTTGCCCAAGGCAAGGAAACTACTAAGTGCATGTCCTTTTCTCCTTATAGACTGTCCTTCAAGTCTTGTTCCTCCTCCAGTGTATATAGTATCAGAGCGTTGGCTTTTGTCACTTTATTGACGACAACGGTGGCATTCAGGGCTTCAGAAAGCATTCAGTGGCATTGAACGAAAAAGGTAAGTTTATTACTCTGGCTACCTATGGTAGGCCGAGTCTAGGTTTCGTCTCGGTTTCTGTGTTTGTCTTATTATATTATTATTTTTTTTTGGTGTCACAAAATTGCATTTTTGCGCATTTTACTTCCGCTACTAGCCTACTATTCATATTTTCGGTGAGTTGTTAGCCATGTGACTGAGTGAGGCCGTGAGGCATGTTGTGAGTTTCGCTTTTGAAGTTGGACAAAAAGTTGAACAGCTTTGCCTTTTGATTAAGGTGTTGTTGCACGTTGTTGGTATAGATTTTGAAAGTGACTGACTGACTTTGTAGTTTAACAGCGCTCAGATGTGGCGCATGGCAACTGTCTTGATCATAAATATGTTCACCAGTGTGAAGTATACACCACATTCAGCCTTCGATTCAGGCTCCGCGTTAGGCGTCTTATTATATACAGCTAAATCAATTAAGGTTGTCCTGGCCAAAACCAAAAGGCTAAAGCCAAAAGGTCAAAGCCAAGCGCGAAAAGTACGATGTGAATTACTATTTAAATAGCGAAGCACACATTTACTATATTTATAGGCCAAAATCATACAAATAAATCAAACTTGCCTCTCTGGGAATTATTAACGAGCATTTTCGCGCTTGGCTTTAGCGTTTTGGCTTTGGCCAGGACAACCTTAATTGATTTAGCTGTATATCATAACTAAGGCCCGTACTGTATACGACAAAGTCCTTTTTAACAAATTTTCCCTTGACAAGCCATGCACAGATTGTTCAATCTGACGCTAAGGGGCTGTTCACATGAGACCGGGTTATCTCGGGGGGTAGGGTTATCCCTATCCCCCGAGATAACTCGGTGTTAGTTTATTTCCATGTTAAAAAAGTAAACCGTTCACATGAGACCGAGATAACTCTGGGGATTTTATCATGTGAAATAGGGTCAACTTTGACCCTAGCCCCCGAGTTATCCCTACCCCCCGAGATAACCCAATCTCATGTGAACAGCCCCTAAGTTTACAGTTGTTACAGTTGTATGCGAATAGTTGTATAAACTTGGAAAATGTTGCTGTATTTTAACTTCATAGTTTTTGACGTTGTCTACATTCAGTGCATGAGTTGACACTTGTAGTGGCAATAGTTTCGAACGGCGTTTGTCCCCGCGCTTAAGTTATTTATTTCATTGATTTACATAACTATGTGTTAATTAAGAAATAAAAAACATTTTCCGTGCGTCTATCGAGTTATATATAGTGTGGAGGGAAACAGGGGCGGATTTAGGAATTTTTCTACCTTGGGAAAATATGCCGATCGGAAATTGTGCTACACAATTAGTGTTCTCGCGTAATTTGAGGTTTACATCTCCGAGATTGCCCTGTAATCTCGTACCAAACTTAAACGTGGCAAACCCGGCGCGTATTCAGTGTGCCTCGATAGTACAAACGTTTAAGATGCAAAAAAGCCCAAACTGATTTTATTCGATTGTTATTCAAAGTTTCAAGACAGTCATGGCCATTCATGCATTTAATTTCTAGAACTTTTTACCTTAGTCGATTGACGTGTTCGACGTATATTAAATCCGCCCTTGCATTACCCTTGGTGCCAGAGATTTTTCGACGCTCGTGGGGGATAACGGGGACACATGAGGAAGCCAGGCGCTCAAATATCCCCTATAATCCCCTGCTAACCCCCCTGCGAGCGTGGAAGAACCTCTGGCACCCAGGTACCCTTGCATGGGAAATTATATAGTTATAACTGAAGTTTGGGAGGACGAGAAATTGCAGTGGGAATAGCCCGCAGGGCGAGTGTTTCCCTACTATTTCGAGAGTTATAGAACACGGCTTTTAATCAATCACCGCTAAATAATCTTGTGTTTTACGGTGCAAACATCTGGCAAAAAGTCGCCGACTGTCGGTGCTTGATGTTTCCATTAACTGTTGTCGCATCCGCGACTGTTGTAATTGTTGTAGAAGTTGAACCTGATTCAACTTCTACAACAGCCGCCGACTGAATTACAACAAGCATTTCCATTAAGTTGTAATTGTTGTCAGACTTGATTGGCGATAGTCGCCGACTGAATTACAACTATATGGAAACCAGGCTTAAACAACACGGCTTTTTTTTCCTCCGAACCCGGTTAAGATTGTGGGGCATTGGGGACAATATAGTTCTTGACAAAAAGATTTGAGAAAGGAGTTTTTGGGAAACAAAGGCCGGCGAAAAGTTTAAGTTTATTTTATCATCTATAGACGTCATCTAGACGCTCTAACCATTGAGCTACTGGGACTCAGATGATTTGAACGTAATCATTGAGTTCGATGCATGACATTTTATTATATGGAGAAGAGTATTTTACTAACAACTAAAACACTCGTAGAATCCATATTTCACTACATCCGGGAACCGAGTGGCGTATTTCTCGTATGTAACGCTCGCGAGTGACATATCGACAAGTCAAAATTTACGCCTTTTGCCTAAGTTTCGAATCAAGTAAATTTGAGCCAGTAACTTCTCTTAATTCAGTTTTTCAAGTAAAATGACGTATTCGAAGAAGCTGTTGTATTTTTCATTTGTATTTTCAAAAAGTTTTTGGTCAAGCGGTTGTAGTTTTTGCATTCAACCCAGTTTATCAACATCACTTCCACGCATAATTTCATTGTCCATATAATAAATCGAACATTACACGGTTGCTCAAAGATATGGATTTTATGTTCTCGTGGCAAGAGCAATATCCTTGCCACTCGAACATAAAATCCATATCTTCTCGCCACCGTGTAATATCCCCTTTATATACTGCTATGTGCAACGGCATTAACATATATTATGGACTTTACAGGTCAACTCAAGGAAAAATATTTTCCCGGCTTGTTATATGCGCTAAAGTATGGAGAATATACGAATATGATGTCAATCCGTACTTTTTGTTGATTTCTGAATTTTTTAACGAGGTATTCTAAAAAAGCCGTGTTGTTTATAAGCCTGGTTTCTATATTTGTCATTGTTGTAATTCAGTCGCTGAATATCGTAGATCAATTCTTACAACAAATCACAACATAATGGAAACGCTTGTTGTAGCGGCTGTTGTGGAAGTGGAATCCGGTTCAACTTCACAGTTAATGGAAACTTCAATCGCCGACAGTCGGCGACTTAATTTTGCTAGATGTTTGCACCGTAAAGTCCCGCACAGACGACCAAGTTTTTCTTGACAAGTTCCTTGGTAGCTTTCCTTGCTCGTGTGTACGATGAACAATTTTTTTCCAACAATTTTCCTTGACAAGTTATAATTGCTAGTGTGTACGGTTGGACAAGTTTTCCTTGACGGCAATGATCGCGTAATAAGCTTAGGAGATGATCTTGTCAAGTTTTCCTTGACGACTATATACACACGAACAAATTTCCTTGTTCAAAAGCTGGCATGACCAGCTTTTGAACAAGGCTCCTTGTCAAGGTAAAACTTGTCAATTTGTGTCGTACAATAAAATTTGTCAAGGAAAAACTTGTCAAGGAAAACTTGGTCGTCTGTGCGGGGCTTAAAACACAAAATTATTTGCAGAAACCGGCCAAATCCTTTAAAAAAAAACTCGATTTTGTTAAAAAAGTCTACTAAATGACTAGTTCGAAGAGGTGAAGCAAATTTTCGTTCAACACGCGTTCAACAATGTTGAACGATGTTGAATGAAATGTTGAAAGCGTTTGGCCAGGCCTTTAAACTAAAACATATTTACATTAAAAATTCAGCAACATTCTAAAATTACCTGCTGAACGCTATGAACAATAAATATGAACATTAAAAGTATCATGGAAAGCAGCAGAATATCTTGCTTTTAACAAACTCTTGAAAGTATGTGGCGATTTTGTATCCTTTTTAAAATGAGGTAGATTGTTCCATAGCCTACAAATAAAAAAACTAATAAAAAAACTCGATTCAAAAAGCTTGGTCCTACGTTTTGGTGAAAAAGTTGAGGTCACTACAGTTTCTCAGACGATTATGCCTAATAAAGACTAAAGACTAATATTATATCTTCCATTGATACAACCATGCAAGAATAGTAAATCTTTCATCTCATGCCAGTAACAAACTGGAAGAAGATTCAAGATTGGACTTAATTAAACGTGTCTGTGAGTTCTTGAAAACGTGAAAATGCTCAGTGTGGCGTTGTAGAAAGAACGAGGACGGTGTTAGATCACCCTTGGTTCCAGTAGCTCAATGATTAGAACGTCTTACTGTCGATCAGGAGTAGAGGTGTGCGAATCCGATCCGATTCCGATCGTTCGGATCGGATCGGATCTTGTTCTTTTTTTCTCGGATCGGATCGGATCGGATTTTGTTCTTTTTTCCCCAGATCGGATCGAATCGGATTTTGCACTTTTTTACCCGCATCAGATTCACTTTTGTCATTGTTTTTGTCACAAAATTAACAAATTCACTAGTTGTATGCACGTTGCACAATATATGAAGGCTATTATTACATAAGATTGTTATTGTATAGTAGTTTTCTTAAATTTATTTGTTCATTGGTTTCCTTTTTGCGCAATTATTGCAACATATATCCGGTGTTTTAATTTTCTCGGACCGGATCGGATCGGATCGGCTTTGAGCAGCTGTTTTCGGATCGGATCGGATCGTACTACGATTTTTTGGCTTCGGATCGGATTCGGATTGACAGTTTTGGCAAACCCTCGGATTACAACGGGTCAATCCGATCCGACGCACACCACTAATCAGGAGGTTGTGGGTTCGAAACCAATCTCGTACCCAGGGCCTGCGATCCTTTTGGTAAGTACCAAGGATCAGAGGCTCTGGGAAACTCCGGTGAAACTTGTCATCTGATTGGTTAGTTTAAAAACAGTAACATTTCAAATAATGTGCACGTTGCTAACTTGTTTAATCGATTTCTCGACGTTCTGTAACACATAATTTTACACGACAGACCCATAACACAACTGAACACATGAAATAATTCAAAACAGCAAGAATCCCGACAATTTACAAGTTAAAACTATTATTATTCTCGCTTCGTCGCCAAACAAACATCCATCGTCTGACTCGTCTCGTAATTCTTCGCAGTTTCGTCTCAGAACTTTAAACTTATATTAGAGAATACAAAGTCGATGTAGTTTAGCCAAAATTCCTGACAGAAAATAGAATTCCTTACCTGAGCGGCTGAGCTGATCACTGCCGAGTCCCGACGGCGACACGGACATATAAAACACTCTCGTCAAATCACCTGGTTGACGATTTAGAGAAAAACTAGTATCGCAGAGCTTTGTAAAGCATGCTGGGCCATTCTTTATCGGTAAACAAATATTTTCCCTGGTCTTCGAACAAGTTAAAGGTAGTCGACGACAGTAACAAATTATAGGGAACTGGGAACCAGAGGACTGGGAACAAAAACCCAATTTTGGGGGGGTTTTCATCGGAGTTTCCCAGATCCTCCGTTCCTTGGTACTGACCAAAAGGATCGCAGGCTCTGGGTACGAGATTGGTTCGAAACCACTGATCTCTATATAAACTGGATAGGCCATTCCCTATGGCCAGCAGTCGAACATTCCGTACCAGTCGCCGCCATCTTACGTAGTGGAACATATGACGCATTGCGGCCTTAGAACTTGTTCCCAATCCCAAAGTTGACTGGCATGAGCAATCTTAACGTCAGCACGGTCAGATTATCCGGGGGGAGAATATTAAATACTCTGTTCCGGGGGAGTCGGAAAAACCGTAAAGCAAACAACAGATGCCGGTTCGTTTAGTTTTCACTGTTTAACAACAAATACAGTCAAAGATGGCAAGTACACAACACGAGATATTGTTAAGGCATTAAGATTACTATAAAAGGTACAATTTAAGACTTGAAATTGAATTCTTCGTAGATTTTGTAGTCTGTTTATCAGTTTATATTATCGTGAACTTTCTTCGTTGTCGGCACTGAAGAAAAACAACGAAATTTAAAGGTTTTACAGCTCAGTAACAGAAACAAATACAAGAAATTAGCGTCTTAAACCTTATTAAGTACTTCTTGTGGCCTTACATTCGTTTAAATTTTCTTAAAATAACTCTTTTTGTCTGAGTTCAATCTACGAAAGCTATGAACTTCAGTGTGGCAGCCATCTTGGGTAGTGGTCACGTCATCATACAACTGGCACGCTAAATCCGGCCTCATGCCCCATCCAGTTTTATTGAGATCAGTGTTCGAAACCCGCTTGGGAACTTGGAAGTTGTCCTGAGTAAAATATAAATATAAATATAAAATATATAAAATAGTATAAATATATAAAATATAAAATATAAATTTTTGGTATCACCTTTCTTGTCTTTTTATCGCCCTGTTTCTGGCATCTCCCGATGGTATTGTATCTTGCACTGCAATAATATGATGAACTCTTTATTAATTTCAACTTAGGGCAGTTCAACAACATGGACCAAGAGAGCGGAAACAATATTGATAGAGAAAAATTTTCACCAGAGAATGGTGGCACCGCAATTGAGATAAAAGACAATGTAAAGAGTAAAACCCAGCAGGTAATACGCCATAGAGTCTTTTTTATAGATGGACACTGGATGCAATTCATTGATCAAACAGACAGACAGACAGACAGACAGACAGGGAGAGGGGAGAGAGAGAGAGAGAGAGAGAGAGAGAGAGAGAGAGAGAGAGAGAGAGAGAGAGAGAGAGAGAGAGAGAGAGAGAGAGAGAGAGAGAGAGAGAGGGAGAGGGAGAGAGAGGGAGGGAGAGGGGAGGGGGAGGGGGAGGGAGAGAGAGAGAGTGGGAGTGGGAGAGGGAGAGAGAGGGGGGGAGGGAGAGGGGGAGAGAGAGAGAGGGTGGGAGAGGGAGAGAGAGAGAGAAAACACTTTATTTAAATTCGGAGTCTTATCAATTGTACAAATTGCTTTTCATAAGAGCCGAAGACAGACAAACAAACGGACAGACAGACAGACAGACAGACAGACAGACAGACGGACGGACGGACGGACGGACGGACGGACGGACGGACGGACGGACGGACGGACGGACGGACGGACGAAGTTTTGGTGTAATTCTAAATAAATAAATTAATTAATTAATTAAATTAAATTTGCATCGAAATTAATTATTGTGTGAACACAGTATCTAACTATGTATTCCTTTTAAAATTTCTAAAGAGTTTTCCGGAAAGACAGAGACGCACCACTGTGCAGTGGCTAAGTAAATATTTTTTAGAAGGTGAGTAGTTCAAATACCAGAAAATATTTCATGTGAACCATTTCAACGCGAAAACTTTGATTACTCGAAGCGCGGGACTCGCAGCATTTGCTTCTTCTACTACGCGTTTCTACTAAGCGTTCGAAGCGTTATAGTCCGGCGGTTAGGCTCGAAATTTTGCCTCAATTGTGCGTTTTGTGATAAAAGCATGAAACTTGGCAAGTAGATAGAGTTACTAGTGCTGATGATTTTCTGATATAGAGCCAACGCAGATTTCTTCCTTGGTTGCCACAAAATCGAGTTTTTCTTCCAATTTACCTATTAAAGTACTATCTTATAAAAACGTGAAACTGCATTTAATGCTTAAATATATTTTTGTCCAACTATATGACACTTGACTTTCTTTGTTCTCTCTCTAATTCTAGGTCAAGCCCTGAGTGAGGATAATAATAATAAAGACATGGATCCCAATTCATCATTTTTTACAAAATTAATGGTACGGCATCGGCGTGTTGTTGGCATTGCCATTCCATTTATTATTGTTCACGTGATTTGGTGGAGCTGCGCTATTAAATACGACTATTTCAGTCTGTTTCCCGACCGATATTTTTTGACGGTAACAATGATATTTGGTTCACTGATTGCAGGTGAGTAAAGAATGGTTGACAACAGATACATATTAATTATTTGAAAGTTTCCATGGTGACAAATAGTAGTCACAAGTGAGAATTTGTGGGATCGACCTGTTGACTCAGGCCTTCATCAGAGCAAATGCCATTCGTTGATGAAGGCCTGAGTCAACAGGTCGAAAGCTCGGCAAGAAATAATAAACGTGGTGTTACCAGAAATTCTCACTTGTATTAAAAGATACACGTGGACATGGATATCTTGTCCACGCCCATGTCCATATCCACATATATGCTTATGCCCTTGTCCAGGTTTATCTCCATGTCCATGTCCATGACATGGGCATAGACCAGGACATGGACATGAAGATACACATGGACGTGGACATGGACATGGACATGAACATAGGCATGGACATAGACATGGGCGTGGAGATAGACATGGAATAGGACACGGGCAACGGACATGGGCAATGGGCAATGGACATAGGTATGGACACGGACATGGACATGGACATACACATGGACATAGACATAGACATGGACATAGACATAGACATGAAGATACACATGGACATGGACATGGACATGGATATGGATATGGACATGGACTGGACATGGACATGGACATGGACATGGACATGGACATAGACATAGACATGAAGATACACATGGACGTGGACATAGACATAGACATAGACATGGACATGGACATGGACATGGACATGGACATGGACATAGACATGGACATGAAGATACACATGGACGTGGACATAGACATAGACATGAAGATACACATGGACATGGACATAGACATGGACATGAAGATACACATGGACGTGGACATAGACATAGACATGGACATGGACGTGGACGTGGACATGGACATGGACATAGACATGAAGATACACATGGACGTGGACATAGACATAGACATGGACATGGACATGGACATGGACATGGACATGGACATGGACATGGACATGGACATGGACATGAAGATACACATGGACATAGACATAGACATAGACATGGACATGGACATGGACATGGACATGGACATAGACATGGACATGGACATAGACATGGACGTGGACATGGACATGGACATGGACATAGACATGGACGTGGACATAGACATGGACATGGACATGGACATGGACATGGACATGGACGTGGACATAGACATGGACATGGACATGGACATGGACATGGACATAGACATGGACATGGACATGGACATGAAGATACACATGGACGTGGACATAGACATGGACATGGACATGGACATGGACATAGACATAGACATGGACATGGACATAGACATGGACGTGGACGTGGACGTGGACATGGACATAGACATGAAGATACACATGGACGTGGACATAGACATGGACATGGATATGGACATGGACATGGACATGGACATGGACATGGACATGGACGTGGACATAGACATGGACGTGGACATAGACATGGACATGGACATGGACATGGACGTGGACATGGACATGGACATGGACATGGACGTAGACGTAGACGTAGACATAAAAATAGACATAGACATAGAGTTAAACTCTTAACAGTTAGTGTTTCGAGAGGTCTTGGTATTCACTTAACGAGTAAAATCGTCTGGCGTTAGACAGAGTAACATCGATAAGGGGTGACCAAAATGTGTGATTATCAGCGAAAGGGTTAACAGTACTATTTATCTTAGGCATGACAAGTGAAGGAGGTGCATCCGTCGCTTTTCCAGTGATGACTTTGGCTTTTGGTATTAAACCAGCCGTAGCGCGAGACTTTTCTTTAATGATTCAGTCTTGCGGTATGACGGCCGCCGCGTTCACTATACTGTGGATGCGTCTCCTAATTGAATGGCGTTCGATCGTATTCTGTTCGTCCGGTGCCGTCCTCGGTATTATCATCGGTCTACAGTACATCGACCCTAACCTCACCCAGCCTCAGAAAAAAATGGGATTCGTCAGCGTCTGGTTTTCGTTTGCATTTGCCCTGTTTCTGTTGAATCGCCATTACAAGCGAAGGACGTTCAAGGTTATCCCGGAGTTTAAGGCCTGGAAGGCCTGTGTGCTTCTTCTAACTGGCTTTTTCGGCGGGATCTTTTCCGCTATCTCTGGCAGTGGGGTGGACATTTGTAGTTTCAGTGTTTTGACTCTTCTGTTTCGCGTAACTGAGAAAACAGCTACGCCAACGTCCGTTGTCCTTATGGCTATTAACACTGTGGTTGGTTTTTACTGGCGCCAGGTGATGATGCAGGATATAAATATCGAGGCTTACTACTATCTTGCCGTATGTGTTCCTGTTGTGGTCTTCGGCGCTCCGCTCGGCTCCGTCATTGGAAGTCACTTCCATCGACAGATCTTGGCCGCTTTTATTTACCTCACCGACACGGTCGCCTTGGTGACCGCATTCGCAATCGTTCCCTTGACAACCTATCTCGTTGGGACTTCCATCGGCATAATCGTGTTCGGCTTTGCGTTTTTTGGTCTCCTCAGTTGTACTGGCCAGCGGATCATGCACAGGCTATCAGAAGATGGGGAAGAAACTAAAGATGAGCATGCTAAACATGATACTATAGCAGAACAAATAACATTGTTGTAAAAATACTTACTTTTATCATATAGTTGGTGGGGGGGGGGGGGGGGGGTGGACATGGCTTGGAAGCTCGACAAAAGTCATTGTTTTATGTTTTTGTTCAGGTTTATGGAAATTTTGTACCTTCATGGTTACTGAACATATTGTGTTTTCTGTATAATGAAGCAATCATTCAATAGTAACGTTTAGATTCAATCGCTCAACCGTCAGTACTGTTTAAATATTGTTCAAAAACTCATTAATAATTCATGAGGAAAACACAAAGGAAATCAGTACCATGTCCGTGGTTTTATACCTGATAAAACGTCTTGACGTCAGAAAGAATACTAATGAACATACAATTTTATATAAAGAATACTAATGAACATACAATTTTATATAAAGAATACTAATGAACATAACATCCAATAATGAATCGTTTTTGAAGCCATTCAATACACTCGCATCACGTGTTTTATCAGATCTAACCCTGATCCCAACCCTAACCCTAACCCTAACCTCAATCATAATCCTAACCCCAATCCTAAACCTAATCCTAACCCTAACCCTAATGCATATTGGTGCGCGAAACACAAAGTAATAACCCTTAAATTGTTAAACAAGTCATGAAGCAATAGGTCGCCTATAACAACGGCTGCGAGGGAGACTATATAAGCCATGCCTATATAAAATATATAAATAAATGTATTTTAAAACAAAAATTTGAAAAATAAGTTTGTTTACTTTGCACACGAGGAGTAAAATATGAGTCAGTGGCAAGAACTGATTTAAGCATGGGTGCCGCCATCGATCTTGAACGTCAGAAGTTGTTTTTCCCAGTGAACTCGATGTAAGTTAAAATCTGATTTTAACTTACATCGAGTTCACTGGTTTTTCCTTGCTTTGTTCTTGAGTTTGTTTGATATGCAAATTAAACATTTTGACGTCGTAGGTGCATAATGAGCTGTCGGAGAAGGTTAGGATTAGATTATAGACGGCCGGCCAACCTGGATAAAAGTGTCTCAAAAACACCATTGATGGCATTTTTTGTTACAAGCAGGCAACCATGCCAGATCGTAGCGGATAGTATATACTTTAAACGTGAGGGGGGTTGCCAGCCATTATATACTAAAATTTATGGTTTTTTAAAAACACATTGGAATGGATCGGATTTCTGTGGAGTCATGCAAACTACGTTGGTGTTCTATTTTGAATGGCTCACTTCAGAATGCATCCAATCAGCGTGCGTGAAGTTATGATTAACCTAATTCGCATAACTCGCAATCATAAACAAACAAGAAACATGGCGTAAATACACCTAAATATATTACTCAAATCAGTAGAGCGAGACATGGATGATATTTTTATCGCTTCCGAAGTGTCAGTTTTATTAACCGCGGATCAATATTAAAGCAATCACGAGGTGTATTCTCATGTACCACGTGATAAACATCGAATTGTTAACTCGTAAACAAGCTATCACGTGGTACATAAGAATACTCAACTCTGTTTTTGAAGTCGATCAGGGAGAACCCGAAATGCCAGACAATTTGTTTGATGAAATTGATCACCCTTCCGAGCAATTTCTGTGTGATATCACCCTAGAATCAAACGAGGTTTACGAGGCCTTGTTATCTCTCAACCCTGAAAAAGCGAGTGGTCCCGACAAAATTCCTGCTAGATTATTAAAAGAATGTGCATCAGAAATCTCTTCGTCACTCTGTATATTATTCAATGATTTATTGGCAGGAGGTTATTTTCCTGATACTAATGTTTTTAAGTTTTGTTATTTTAATCGTATAGTGGACTTGTGGAACAATGTGCCTTTAACCATCCGTAAGAATGATAGTTATGACATTTTTAAGAAGGACATTGTCAAATGGTATACCAGGTAATTCTATTTAAATGTAGATGATTTCTTGTAATTTTAAAGTAGTTGTAATTGAAGTAGGTTATTTTAATGTAGGTGTTTAATGTTTAATGTTTAATAAGCTTCAGCACTCTACAATGTTAAAAGATAAAACAAGCGCTAGGGTAATCGCAACAGGTTTCCCCAGTTACTGCGGTCCCTTAAGGTTTAGTTTATGATCTTGTTATTTATTCAAATGCGGCTTATCTTGTAAGGAACTATCATAGTTCTGTTAACTGTCCTTATTATACAGTTTTGTAAAATTCCAAAAATGTATAATTAAACCGAGTATTAAAATAAATTTAAAAAAAATACACCTCGTGATTGCTTTAATATTGATCCGCGGTTAACGAAACTGTCGCTTTGGAAGCGATGAAAACATCGTCTATGTCTCGCTCTACTGATTTGAGTAGTAACACTTCGAAGAAAAGCTACAAAAACATAAGCTTGCAAAGAATCAGAAATTTATTAGAGCTGGCAGCTACAGGAAAGTCTCATATTCGTAAATGACTTCGTTTTATTTTGATAATTTGCCGATACCGCCATGTATCTACTGTTGTAAAGCTGAGCTTTTGTACTACAGTGTAGTGTTACTCATATTGTACCTTAGACATTTAACTCACCAGTTCTGGCGGTTCAACAGTGCTATCTTGTGATACACGAAAGGCAACCGGTCTAGTCATCTTGATCAATGTCTAAGCTACATTTCTATGGTGGTTGCCTGCTTGTAACAAAAAGTTGGCTGCTTGTTATGGCTGTTCTTCGAAGTGTTATATTTAGGTGAATTTGCGCCATGTTTCTTTTTGTTTATGATTGTGAGTTATGCGAATTAAAATAATCAGAACTTCACGCACGCTGATTGGATGCATCCTGAATTTAGCAATTCAAATAAAACACAAACGTTACACGCGTAAAAACGGACAACTTGTTCACGGTTGTCAACAGGCGTGAACAATGCTGTGCTGCCATCCGTGAACAATGTTGTGCTGCTCGCCGTGAGCAAGTTGTCAACAAGTTGTTCACTTATGGTTCGAACAACTTGTTCACGGATAAATCAACAGTCATGAACAAGTTGTTCCAACAGCACCTTTTTATAGCCAACAACGTTGTTCGCACATGATACAACATGTTGTTACAGCATGACGAAATAACAACGATGAACAACAATGTTACAACAATGGTGAACATGGTTGATGTATCAACACGTTCTTCGGTTGTTCCAACATGCGTGAACAACGGTTGTTGTTTCATCAAGCTGTAACAACTTGTTGAAACAATGATGAACAATGTTGTTCATTTATCAATGTTGTTCACATATGTCAACAAGTTGTTACAGCATTGTTCAGGCAACAATGCTGTAACAACTTGCGAGATTTTTACGCGTGTATTAGGATGTTTTCAGGGTCAGGGTCAAAGAATAACAAATTTGTACGCGAAACACAAAGTAAGCACCAATTTAAGGTTGGGGATCCTTTTAAAAGTCCCCTAACTTCATTGATTTTATCCCCTATTGTCCCATAATGACCCTGCAAATCGCTGTGCTTTAAACGATTTACACGTGTGATTTTTCAGTATTTTCAATTGTGGCTTTTTAAATTAGAAAAACACGTTCTTAACATCAACAACTGATGGAATAAGTTGGTTATAGATGTGGAAATACCTTTTGTCTATTCATTCGTAAGTTAAATACGTTTTTTATGAAATTTGGGGATAATTTTTAGGGGAAATTTTAAAGGGAAAACGGTCATTAGATGGGACAATATAATCTAGTTTTATTTCAATTTTGTGACTTGAAATTCAGGATTTAGATCTACAAAGTAATGTTTTCATTTTATGTATACAATATTAAGGGTAGAGCAAAGTGAAAAGATGATAACCTGATGAGAATTGTTTTTATAATGAAATACCGAGTGAAATATTGATGTTTTAAGTGGAGCCCTTCAGAGTAAAATGTGACAATCTGATGACTTTTCAGGATTTGTTGAAAATGTTCACATTTCTACTTACTTTTGGGTGTCTGAAATGGCAAAATAAATATTTATAATTAAGGGTCTTTTACATCTTTCATTTTAGGATTTTTTCAAAAAATAGTTTAAATGCAAACAATTCTATAGTCTATATGTTAGTCAGTGGTGTGGTGGCAAGTTTCAGGCTAGGGTGCCCCCCCCCCCCAAAAAAAAAAAAAAAGAAAAGAAAAAAAGACATTACTGTATTTGATAAATGATCACATTTTTTAAAATAACTCAACTAGTAATATATAATATTACAACAAACAATGGGTTCTCTCAAAGGCGACACCAATGCGAGCACTGAAGTAGAGCCAAACCTCTTGGGGGGTCCGGGGGCATGCTCCCCTTTTGAAATTTTGAAATCTACAGTCTCTGATATGCCAATTCCTGCATTTTGGAGTGAGAGTTTACAGAATTCTGAAGATTATAAAAATTCATAGAAAACACAAAAAATTACAGATTTCAGATCTTTATATCCCACCATTGAAGACCTAGCTATACAAAGAAAGTACTGTGACATAAACTCATAATTTTCAATGTTGTTGTCTTTTGGTAATTGTTATTGCCTTCAGTGTTGTAAAACTTTTAGATTGCTCATTGTCTGACCCAATTACATGATTATAGTGCTTAGTTAAAATTTCACGTGGTTTATTCATTGTTATTTATAAGTCTTTATCTTCCATACAAACCAAATTGAATTGAATTGTTCATTATAAATGCACGTTCTTTATCTGTATAAATTAAGCCCAGGGAAGTATACAGATAAAGACAAAACCTTATGAAATTTGAACTAAATTTACATGCCTTGGGAAGTATATGTGCAGGCTTAATTGCCTTGGTTCTCAGTAATTAATTAACTCTTACTTAGTAAAAAGGGTTATCCTATACAGTTCTGTTCTGTTTTTTTGACACAATAATTTTGATGCTTCACATCAACTCCTACATCGTTTAACATTGCTATAAAAGAGGTACACTCTTTTGCGAAAACACCGAGTGAACTAATCGAGAGATTGACAAATTTAACAGTGCTAAAGTGTTCACTTTGTTGTCTAACTATTTCTTCATATTTGGCTTTTTTTGCGCTCTACGTTGTTTTGAAGGTTAATAATAATAATAATAATAATAATAATAACAATAACAATAATGATAACAATAACAATAACAACAATAACAATAACAATAACAATAATAATAACAATAACAACAATAACAACAATAACAACAATAACAACAATAACAACAATAACAACAATAACAACAATATCAGCAATAACAACAATAACAACAATAACAACAATAACAACAATATCAGCAATAACAACAATAACAACAACAACAATAACAACAATATCAGCAATAACAACAATAACAACAATAACAGCAATATCAGCAATAACAACAATAACAACAATAACAACAATAACAACAATAACAACAATAACAACAATAATAATAATAATAATAATAAGAGAACCCAATAAGGCTGAACATGGATGGGACAAGTCCCATGTGAATAGCCTGTGTACATGCGGGGTGTTAGCCAAGTTAAGCCAACTAACTAAAATACAAGAATTCATGAAAATATATAACTATAAGTTAATTTAAGTATGGCAGGGGTGTGACCTGCACAACGAATAAGTACAAGCTAAGTCAGGATCAAACATATTTACAAGAAGATCATAGATTTTCAGTAAAAATAGCTTAAAACTAGAAATTCTAAAAAAAATACTATCGGGAGCAATCGTAAGAACAAAATTCCAGAGTTTAACAATACGATTAAAATAAGAATGTTGAAAAGTTTTAGTTTTGCAATAAGGAGTTTGTGAAAGAGATCTTGTCCCTTGTCTTGTTCGACTAGAGACTGTAGGTGTGACATTTAAAATAGAAAATTAAGTCTTTAATTTCCCTGTCGTAGGCGAGTGGCAGGAGGTTAAGACGCTTCAGACGATCCGTGTATAAGTATATTCTCCACGTTTACATCGTAAAATCCATAGCGTAGCACGTCTCTGTAATCCCTCGATCTTTTTCATCAGATTGACGTTATTAGGTGACCATACCTGTGTACCATAATTCAGATGTGATTTTAAAAGTTCAGCTGCTCATTACATGTATAGTATGTGATACATACGTTTGCAGTAATGACAACAGACATTTAGTAGATGTTCAATTGAAGCTCAATTACAAAAAAAATAAATTCTGATACATATTTGTGATATAGATTTTTCCAACGCCAATAACCAGTTTTAGTATAAATTTACAAGTTTATAATGCAAATCCTCGAATTTCATTGACTATTGCAGGAGTTTATAATTGGTGATATAAACCTCTGGGATAAACCAATGAAAGTCATTCTTTTAAAAAAATTGACCAATGACAAAATGCGTAGTATAGCACGAACAGTGATCATTAGAGCCAGCGGTTGTTCTGTTAAGCAACAATGGCGCCGAAATTATAACGGAGTGGGCAAATGAAAGAAGAAATTGGACATTTAGGCGAAGCAATACGTTCTACAGAAAACAAAAACGGCTACAAAATGGTTAGAATGGAAATTATTAATGGTAAGATCGTTAAATTGTTTATCTGTGTTCGTTTAAAACGAAATAACTGCAAACAAAACACATTTCAAAATTACGCTAGCTGTTGACAAGATTTTGTGATGTAAACTATATGCTAAATTGAAGGTTTCTTTCAACTTTTTGTCACTTTTACAAAACAAATGAGTGGATATATATTGTTTCAATATTGTACATGAAAATCCATGCTAAATTATGCAAGAAAACTTTTCTTTTCCATCAATTACTGTACGGGCCAAGCAGATGTCCGAAATGACTGTTGAACGTTTGTTGTTGGCTGTTAAAAAATGTATTAAACGAGCCTCAAAGAATATGTTATGGTCAATAATTTATTTAACTTTTGTTGGTAAATTTATACTAAAACAATTAGACAACTCGCCCTCGTTTTCTATGAGCGATAGTCAACTCGGCTTCGCCTCGTTGACTATTCGTTCATAGAAAACTCGGGCTCGTTGTCTAATTGTTAAATAGCACATATCTAATAACCAGTTATAGCACTACTGGTATAAGTACTGCATGTACAGTTGTACACCTCATATGCAAACACTACCACTTGTGAGCTCACATTGAATATGAATTTGCAACCTAGCTTAGCTGATCCATCTGAGTCTCAATGGTCAGAGCATCTGAGTGGTCATTTGAAGGTTGCAAGTACCTGTATGAACCTTTTGTATTCAACCTTTCTGGTGCTCAGAAATCTTTTCTCAATAATTGAAGTTAATGCAGGCATTTAGGTGATTTACCAAAGGTGAGAGTTTTTTGAATTTTCAAAGTTTTTTTATGACCTATTACATTACTGGAAAGTAATAGACTGGCATGTGATGCTTCTCAGCCAATCAAAGTATATGCAATTTTACCAGAAGTAACTTGTGTCATAATTATAATTGATGTCAAATAGCAATGATAGACAGTAAAGTGTTTTTAATTGTTTTCTATATACAGATACTAGACAAATGTTTCAATGCTTCTTTACTGCTAAATTGTTTTTTGACTAGTTCAAATTGACTTGTATATAATTATGCTGTCTAAAGCTTATACTTGATTTTCAGTTGAGCTTAGAAACTGGAAGTTCTATTGAAAAGTTTGATCATTTCGCGATATGACACGTTCCCATGGAAAATTTGTGAACTCCGAGTGTTTTGAACAATAGAAAATAAGGCATTGACCCAAACTTTTAAATTTTCCCTTGACAACATCTTAAATTGCTCATGGTAACGTATGCGTTTCAATATTGAAACGTTTCAATAAAACTTTTTGAGTCTAAACAGACTCAACCGAAAATTGCAGTAACTGCCATTTACGTTCAAGCGTTTAGTTTTAAAACAAACGTCGAGTTTTAAAACAAACATTGTCCAATGACAACTATACGTTTGACAGATGAAATCAATAACGAATAGGGGTGTAACTTTTCGTTGTCAATACTTGTCATCGTTCTTTCCACACGGCAGCGTTTGCTTGGAGTAACTTTGCCTTTGGCTTAATTGTGAGAATTGGAATGATCAGCGAACGCAGGTCGTCCGATAAGGGTAGTTCACTTCGATATGGCCTGCCAAACACATTTATTTTGTATTCCATGTTTGCCGTGGTCCGCGGTGAGAAAATATCAAATACAACATTGAAACTTGAAACGGAAAGTTACACCTCCTATTCGTTGTTGATTTCATCTGTCAAACGCGTATAGTTGTCATTGGACAACGTTTGTTTCAAAACTCAAAAACAACCAGTTATTCGCCAAACACTTGAACGCAAATGCATGGTAGTAACTGTTTATTGAATTTGATAATGAAGTTCGCATGCACTGTTAACAAAGCTATGCATGCAAGCTTATAGTATATTTGCAAGCTATATTAATTTACATTGCATAAATACTTGTACTTTTACTTTAAATATACTAAACACACATGTCGCTTCTATCATTCAGTCTTCTATATTTCAAATTACTTTACACATTAACAATATCATTATCAGTCTGATTATTGGAATTGATATTTCCCTTTTCGAAAATTTTCTGATTTCCAGAAATTCTACTTTTATTTCGAGAATTAATCCCTTGCTTTATATCACTCTCGTTCTTAGCCTTCTTCTTTCTTTCCTTAATTTCTTCCCATTTCTTTCGATACTTTTTATATATCTTTCTCGTAAAAACAAACGCCAGGGCTATATAAACACCTTCAAGTGAAACGACGACCACAAATATATATGATAAAGCAGAAATATGTGGGAAGAAGTACAAGACGATCCCAGAAGTCCAACTGAACCCCATGAGTGTGGAGAGTTTGAGAAATATGAAAACAGTTTTCGGATTCTTAGTTCGGTTTTTCTTATTCAAGAATTTTCGAGTTGTTTTTTGTTTTTGACGAATGTGGTAAATCGTCATTGAGAACATGATGAAATTGAAGAGAACGACACAGCCGTTTGGAAGGATAAAGATGTAGAGAAGAGCCACCGGATTAGTGATCCAACACGTAATTTCGTTGCTATAGCCAAATTTTACAACGTTTAGTTCGTCAAGAACAACACAGATGGCGACGAATAACAAAGGAAGGCCCCAACTGACCAAGAAGCACTTGAGAAACGGACTTAACTTCTTTCTATCGAACTCTCGTTTCTGATCGGGCACTGTTTTGGCAAAGGTTTTTCTTAAATTGTAAGCAATGACTGCCATGTTAGTGAACAACGCTAGAGAAAGGTAGTGTTCAACTATTGCAACAGCTTTGCAGAAAAGTTTGGGTTCAGTTATATCTGAAGCGATAAGCCAAAGGACATTGAAGAGAACAAGAGAAGCGCTCAAACTCATTAGATTTTTACCTGGCAGTTTGCGAAGTTCTGGAAATATTAAATAAGTTACTAAGAGTGACGCCAAGCAGATAATTGATAAGGAGTACCCTGCTGCTGTAAAATAAAGTAGTAAACCATCTCTATGACTATAACTACTATCAAAATTTAACTCAGAGAGGCAAACGGCTGGAGACCCATCTTGAATCACATATTCATTAGTTGAAAAGTATTTTCCTAAAGGCTTGAGAAACAGAGTAAATTTCTCGTCTATGGTGTAGTACCCATGTTTAATATCATATAGGTAACGGGATTCCTTACACTTTTTCTTCTCTCTTTGGTGGCGTATTTGGTTTTCTCTTGAATTCTGTTCTGTCCATCTCTTTCGAACGTCGTGATCTGATGAATTGCAAACCCTAATACCGTTTTTGTCAATTTGGTACTCATTGAAATCGTATATCTTGTTATTGTCGACCACTGAGAAGTTTTCCAATACTCTGTATTTTCCTTCTTGTAAATTTACAAGAGCGTCAAAACATACTTTGTGGGCTGGCTTTTTGGTGGGTTTTGTCGAGATTGGCGATCTGGTTTTTTCACTTTCGTTTTGCGACACGGTGGTGCTAAGTTTTAACGTTGAAATGAAGGACATAGTAGGATGTGTTGTCGGTGTTTGGAATTTTTTGTTTTTTGAACTATGTTTCTTAATACTTTTGTGGCTAGGATATTTCGATACGACGCCGCTCAGTCTTTCCATCCTTGGTATAAACTTTGTTGTTCTCGGCTGCCAAGTTGTTTCCAATTTGTCCGATTTTTCTGCTGCCCAAATAGATGGATTCTTTGGTTGGAGCCCAGAGATAATCCGATTAGCCCCTCTGTATAGAACGAGATGTCGAAGCCGCCCATCAGGCTTGTATAAGCGGACATTGGCTATCAACCACATGCAACACCAAACCTTGGTGATCAAATACTTGTAAGTTTGAGAAATAGCCATAATACTCTGTAGTTATGATCTTAATGTTTGTTTGTTTTTCGATGACCTGCTACGGTTTATCAATGGCAGTAAGTGACTCGTTTAATAACTTTTTCACTATCTTTATACATCCGGTTATACATTACAGTAACATGACTGACAACTGACAAGAGGCTAAAGGCTGATTTCCAGTCAGTGGAATTTTGCGAGCGGGCGGAATTTTTCTTTGTCTTTTGTGCTCTGAATTAGATTAGTTCCGCTCGAGAGCTCACAAGACAAAGAAAATTTCCGCCCGCTCGCAAAATTCCACTGACTGGAAATCAGCCTTAATACGCGTATAGAGAGCTGAATCCAGCTTGGTCTTAATTAGTCTACCATAAATCAACAGCTCTTGATACAGATCCATAAATCAACAGCTCTTATCAACAGCAATAGATCCATAAATCAACAGCTCTTGAGTAGCTCTTATACTTTGCTCTGTCATTATTGACTTTTTTCGTTGCCACGCACAAACGGTCAAGGCTGTTTTCCATTATTACGTTTTAGGTCGCGGGACCAAGACTATTAATTAGATAGAGTTCCCAACGAGGGCTTTCAAATGAACGACCATATTCAGAAAAGTCGCTATTCACATTTTTGGTCGTCACGCCCAAACGATTACATTTTAGGTCACGGGACTAAGACTATTAGATGGAGCCCGACGAGGGCTTTCAAATAAATTATCGAAAGACCATATCTTTTTTATCTATTTTTTACTCTCGCTCATCCTTTTTACACCCCCTCCTTTTTTTTGCTCATCGACGGTTGGAATAGCAAATGTATTTCGCATCTCATTAGGGAGCGTTCATAATTTATGTGGTAGGGGGGCTATGGGGATTTGGAGGGGGGGGCCAACGATTTTCTCCCGTAACAATTAGGGGGGCTATCGAAAATCATTTTCGAAGTCAAGAACCCGGAAAGGGGGGCGGGCATCAAAAACTGACAGCCATGTGCATAATGTGATGTACTTTTATATTTATAGTTTGATTAACATTCTAATGCTGTTTGAACATGAAAAAATCAGAAATGAAAATTTTATCCTTTTTCTCAGTAGAGATTTCTTGTGCTTTCCATGAAAGTTGAGTACAGCATGAAACATTGGGGAGAAAACATTTTTTGAGTGTGAAATAGTTTTAGGGGGGGGAGGGCATGATAATTAGTATCTACTGAAAGTCTGTAGTTTTGGGGGGTCACTGAAATATATTTTGGGCAAGAAGGGAGGGGGGGGGGGTGGTGTAGGCTGCCCAAAAAACATTCTTTTAAAATGCAAAATCCCCATAGCGCCCCTACCACATAAATTATGAACGCTCCCTTATTGATTTGTTATTTTGCTTTGATTGGCTATTGTTTTCGCATCTCATTAATTTGTTATTGTTATTTTATCTGATTGGCCTAGTTTTGGTCACATGATTATCCTTCTATAAGCTCGTTGTTTGTTTACACTCTTTACTTTTCTCTCTGAGGAATGGCCTACGTTCTCTTTTTCGGCAGTATATGTAACCTTACTATATTTCGATTGTTATTTTATTTATTTTATTTTAATAACTTTGCCATACACATTACAAACATAAATACAGACATTAAGACAATAGGCTGGGTAACCGCAACAGCTAGTGCCAATTACTGCGGCCCCAAACAAGTTCGATTTAACTGTTACTTTAAAAATACATAACGATATACAACATATATTAAATACATTAAATTTACTACGATATCTACTAAAAGCAACACGATGGTGGGTTCATAAGGCTTCGAGCTGTGTTGCATTTTAAACATATGCTTTTCCATGTTCGTGGGTCGCCTACGTCATATGTGTTGTTAAGTGCGTTAATATAGTAGTTAAATAGTAACTTCTTGAAGTTTGAGAGTGTGATGTTTTTTGTTGTAATCGTTTTTGGTAGTATGTTCCATGTTCTTGTTGTCCGAACTGTGTATGATTTTTGGTATGTCGAAGTATTACATTTTTTGGTTTGATATTTGTCGCAGTCAGGGTTGGATGATCTTGTTTGTTTGTGATGTTGAGGAGTTGGTAGGGTGGTCTTGTTGAGGATGTTGATGCCGTGGTTAGTTTTGTAGAAAAATACAATGTCTAGGTATTCATGCCAGTACGTTAAAGGAAGGAGTTTAGTCGTAAGTAGTCGTTCTTCGTATTTAATGTCACAAAGGAAGGGTATATCCAGAATGAATTTCGAAGCCCGTCGTTGAACACGTTCAATTCTAGATATTAATTCGACTGACTGCGGAGCCCATACTTGAGATGCATAACCCAGCTGTGAACGGACTCGAGAAAGGTAAAGTTTTCGTCGTATTGGAAAGGACTTAATGTTCTTGGTAGATCTTCTGATATACCGCAGCAGTTTGTTGGCTGTGCTGGTTTGCTGTGCCACTTGCTTAGACCAAGTCAGGTTTCCTGTCGTCCATACTCCCAGGTCACGTTCACAATCTGTATTCTCCAACATGGTATCTTTTAATTGGTATGGATACTCAATTCTGGTAATGTTTCTAGTTATATGAATGGTTTTGCATTTAGATATGTTTAGATGGAGACCGGCTTTGGAAGAAGAGATTTCGAAGTTGGAGAGGTCATTTTGCAGGGATGCTGCGTCTGCTTCTAAGTTGATTTCTTTGAAGATCTTGGTGTCATCGGCGAATGCTGCTAGGTTAGAGTTTACAACAGAGTTAGATAGATTATTGGTGTATAATAAAAAAAGTAACGGTCCAAGAATGGAACCTTGAGGTACCCCAGAAGTCACAGGTAGCGGTGTAGATGTTGCACCAAGTACGGTAGTTTGTTGACGACGATCTTTTAAGTAAGAGCCGAACCACGTCAGAATGCTACCTCCGAAACCAAAGTCGCGAAGACGAAGTAGAAGGCGCCGATGACTAACCTTGTCAAACGCCTTTGACATATCGAGGTAAATCGCATCAATCTGTTTCCCAAGATCTAACTATGTTATCTAGAACCTCAATAAGGTGGGTGACACAAGATTTACCGGTGATAAAGCCATGTTGAGAAGGGTTAATTTGGTTGAAAACATGATCTTTAATGATGTCAAATACTAAACGTTCCAGTGGTTTGGAAATAAGAGAAAGAAGGGAAATCGGCCGATAGTTTTCTGCATGTTCTTTATTTCCTTTCTTGTGTATGGGAACAACATTAGCAAGTTTCCAATCACGTGGTAGTATTCCAGTTTGTAAGGACTTGTTGAACAGAGTGCAGAGCGATGGAGTAATCTGAATTGCGGTTTCTTTCAGTAGACGTGCTGAAATTTGGTCTTCTCCATGGGCTTTGTTGTTATCGAGGTTCCTAAGTGCTGATAAAGTGCTGATAAAACTGTTTCTTCAGTCAGAATAATTTCATTTAAAAATGGTTCGCATGGTTGTTCTACAGTGTTAGTGTTTTTATTAATATTCGAATCAGTGGTAAAGATTGATGTAAAATATCTGTTGAAAAGAGTTGCTATCTCGGTAGCATTCTCTGCAAGCGAACGAACGTTTTCGTTTAATTTTACTGATATTTTCTCAGGAACATTGCGACACTTGGATTTCAATTTGAACAACGACCAGAAACGTTTAGGGTTGTGTCCAACATCATTGCAGATAGAGTTAATGTAGTTAGATCGACGTTCGTTGATCATCTGCTTGATTGTAGCTCTAAGTGTTTTGAACTTTTGTCGGAGGTGATCACTTGGTTTGAAAGATTTCTTTAGTCGCAGTCTTATGGAGTTTTTCTTTTTGATGTAGTGAAGTATTTCACCATTGATCCATGATAAATTATTTCGATTCCGTAGTTTTTTAGTTGGTATATGTTCATTAACTGCACCAAAAATTGTATCTTTCCAATTCAACCAGTCTTGGTTAATATCACCGTCTAATGATATCAACTTAGATAAATTCAGATATTCGAGAGAAGATCGCAGAGCATCAAAATTGCCACGATTATAGTCATATACAGTTCTGTGAATTTTTGGTTATGCTTTTGGTGATGCCAATATGTCGAAGATGATAATACTGTGATTAGTGAGAATTTCTGCTTCTGTAGGAGAACATATTTCTTGTATAGTTACCAAATCGGGATTGTTGGTAAGAACAAGATCAAGTACGTTATCACCTCTAGTTGGTATGTTGTTTAGTTGATACAGGAAAAAGCCGTTTAACACTTCTGTGAAAGCAATCTCGTTGGCGCCAATTGTCTCTTCCGGGGCATTCCAGGAGACGTGTGGCATGATAAAATCACCTGCAAGGACAACATTTTCGTGACGGCTGCAGACATAGCCTGAGGCGCGGGCACCCTCCCGCCTGAAATAGGGTCTGAGATTCGAGCCGGGAAATTCCGTACATCTGACGTCATCTGTCTGGATACACATCGCAACACACGCGTGGGGCAATTTGTCCATTTCCGAAGTTTGCTGTTGGAGTCTGAAGAAACTATAAACTTAACGGGATAACATTTACAAGTGCATCAATTTGTGACTTCCCCAGGAAAAGGGTGCACCCTTAAACGAATTTGGTTTATTATAACGGCCAAAACAACGACGAGAATCGAATGGCGAATGGTTTGGGAAAGCGTTCGGACGATTTGGCTAGCTGAAATGCCGTGAAACGGATTTCGGGTCATGCATGGCAAGAGTTTAAAACAGTTTGCTTTGAGCGTTCAGACGATTTACTGTATACGTATTTGCTTTCACAACGCATTTTTGTTGCAAGGCAAGGAATCAAATGCTAACAAATGCAATCGAGCTGGTCCCGATTATTTAATATTTTTAGGGCTCCACGGCCTTGCCAATGTCACATTTACTTGTGTATTGACAACAAGAATAAAAAAGGCCTCTCCGTTTGGCTGGTCAATCACTTCAGTTTTGACGAACGTATTTAAACTTAAAGCGAATAATTTCAATGAAGATTTGGTTGACACATACAAACTAGGGTTCTTCCGCCTTCACGGCCTTTGATAACTTGCCATCGATTTGTGTAAACACAATCCACTTTTGTCTGCGACCTTTCTGTTTTGAATTGGCTGGTCAATCGCTGCAATTTTGGTTAAAGGTTTGGTTGACACATAAAAGCACTCGTATATTAAATTGGAGGAAGAAATTAAACGACGCGGTTTTACGAACTGTTTACGTGTGAAAATTGTTTGGAGTCAACAGTTTGAACAAAGCATTTAAACAGTCAAGTACACAACGGTCAATCACCACAGAGCGTTAGGACTCTTACCGAAAGGTATTTCCACGGCCGCTAACTAAAACGTTGATGTACGTTGTCCCATGGAAGTGAAGTAGCTCACATTTGCGGTTTGGCCGTTTCATAAGCGACATTCGACAATTATAAATTCATAACTTTCATTCGCGTGGGCAAAGCGTGGAAAACGATGTCGATTTCAAGTTTAGCCAATCAGATTCAGTACCCAGATCTGGGTACAGATGACGTCAGATGTACGGAATTTCCCGGCTCGAATCTCAGACCCTATTTCAGGCGGGAGGGTGCCCGCGCCCGACATGGGGTCTGAATTCTCAGGCTACTGCAGACATCGCCAAGGAAGATATTAAAGTTGTTTAACCAAATTTGATCAACGTTTGGTGGACGATAACACGAACATAACAGAAAAGTAATGTTTGAAGTTGTTGTTACATCAGCTGAGACTACCTCTAGGTCATAATTATGTTGTACTTCTCGTACAGATTTAAATGAGTCCGTCTTTATAGCTAGTAATACTCCACCACCTCGAGTTTCGCGATCTTTTCTGAAAATAGTGTAGCCCGAGTGAAGAATTTCCGAGTCTTCGATGTTTTTACTCAGCCAGGTTTCATTAACGCAAATAATATCACTATCTTCACAATAAACCAAATTCTGGAAGCGTTCAATGTTGCATACTGTTTGGTTGTTGATATTTAGCTTGTCTAAACTCTCTTCTCTAACACTCTTTGTTGTTTCAACACTGCCTACGCAGCACGCTACTTTCATATGTAGAAAAGTCGTTATTGACATTTTTAGTCGTCACTTCACGCCCAAACGATTACGTTTTAGGTCACGCCAAGAAAGGTTGGAATGGGTTAATCACTTGGAGTTAAATTCCCAAGAACATTAGATAGAGCTTGATGAGGGCGTTCGAATAAGTGGTTAAAGGGTATTGGCAATAAAAATTAAGTTTGTCTCATTTGAAAGAACTCGTCAAATGGTATATGAAGACCTTTTACAATTTTTCCGTATCTGTTTTGGTTTTGGCAAAAGCCTGCTGTCCGCCATCTTGGAATTATTTTCGATATGCATGTGATATCATAACCAGTGTAAAGTGAAATTTTTATCTTGCCAACCTTATGCCATTATGAGCTAGAAACTCGATTTTGTTGCGCTATTTCCATTTTAAATTGACCCACAACATTTAAAAAAGCCTTCCGTGGAAATTTGGTCACCCACGGAGTAGTTTCATCAGGTTTACCCAATTTCCTAGTTAATTAGACCCAATATTATTACAGTACAACAACATGGCGGACAGCACGCTGTCTTTGGTCTAAATATTTCCAAAACCAGAACAGATACGGAAAAATTGTAAAAGGTCGTCTTACACCATTTGACGAGTTCTTTCAAATGAGACAAACTTAATTTTTATTGCCATTACCCTTTAAACGATCATATTCAGAAAAAAATTTTTTTGGCCATTTTTTGTGATTAAGCCTAAACGATTATGTTTAGGCGTGGGACCAAGACTATTAGATCGAGTTCCCGACGAAAGCCTTTAAATGAATGATCGAACAACCATGCATAGTCAGAAAAGTCGATTAGTTAGAACCAATTAGTTAGAACTTGACCAGAAGTTTCGAATACATTGCCGAACGAATATACTATAGAAAAGAGACGTCATTTATATATTTAGAAACATATTTAGAAACGAAACATTATATTTAGAAACAGAAATTTCAGAAACATAGTTAGAGAAGAAACGTCGCTCGAAACGTTAGACTCCCACGTTCTCTGTTTAGGCAATATATCAAACCCATGGGCGCAACTAAGGGTGGGGGGGGGGGGGGGGGGGGGTGGCGTGGGGGAGATGCAACCCCTGTCCCTTTTAACCACTGCCCTTTTTGTGAGACCTCTAATACTAGGTTAGACATTAGATAAACATATAATTAATCGTCTGTTGTAGTACGCAATACAATAGTGGTTGTTCAGTGTCCAAATTTTTCGCAGATAAAGTTCTTTGCCTGCTTTGATAACCTGAATTTAAATTTGTGCAAAAATAAGGCTAAGACCAAATGCCGAACCTTTCATGCGTCCGAAGGCAGAGGCATCTTGGTATTTAATTATTGAAAGATTAAGCGACTCAAAATCTCTAACGGAGCAACGCAACCCCCCCACCCCCCAAAAAATATGTTCACTTTTGTGAAGTGTCGTCTGTCGAGGCTTCAATTCTCTGAACCAATCATAGAGATAGAGCTGGATTTTGGCAACCTGTAGGGTATGTTGGTGTAATAATTTCTTCGTTTTTACAGTAAAATTTGAACTATACTCGCTGTAGAATTAGATGAAAAAGTTCGCTCAAATTGCTGCAAATGGTGTTTCCGAGGTTCTAGATTTCAAAAATTTCCGGGGGAAGACCCACGGACCCCCCTACAAATACGGTTAATAATTGCCACTACTGCCCCCTCCCCCCATTTTTTGATACCTTGCTACGGCACTGCAAATTGTTTAGAATACTGAACGACTTTGCCCTTTTTTTGCGTTGAACCCCTGCCCTCGAAATTTTCTAGTTGCTCCCCTGAAACCTTATACTATATTTCGATTGGTGTTGAGCCTACGATTGAGGGACATTTTTCGTTCTTTGTATACTTTACGAATTAATTTTGATAGTTTAAGATTGTGAAGTGTTCCTCAATCTTTGTATCCTGTTAATAGAATCTGAAGATTATACTGTTTCCTCCCTGTTGCAGGGGTTCCTCATTTGAAATATGATCGAGGAACGTATTTGTGTTGTATTAAGGGAGTGATTAAATGGACCGGCTGGGCTGGCCCGGTTCACCGCGGGATGAGTTTTAATTGCGATTACATGGAGCGGGCTAGCCAGGTAAGCCGGGATGAGTTTTGAATTGACGTGGATGATTTCAGGCCGAAATTCGCAATTATGAAGTAAATTAGGGCAAATTAAGTTACGTTAGTTTTACACTAATTAGTCTATTTTTATGTCGACGCAATCTTTTGTAAGCCCATCGTTAACAAAAGCGTCTTCACGAAGACTAAATATTAATTTATTAAGCTTCGCTATGATCACGAAACACACGATCAACGTTTTGAGTGATGTTCTATTTTAGTTCATTTCAGCGCTATTTATTCACACAGTCAAGTAAACGAACGTATCGGAGCGAGTTCGACAGTTTCTCAGCCCGCTTTGCCGGGACGAAACGATTACATGGACATTTCCATCCCGGTTAACCGGGAGTAGTATAGGGAAGAGGGGTTCTGAGTCTGTTGGATCTGGTGGGTGGATCTCCTGATCCACCGGTGACGTCGCTATTTATGGTGTCATATTAATTTATGCATTAATTAGCAGCGTAATCTGCAGCGTAATTGGCTGGAACTCAACCATGACGTAATTATTTACAAGGACATATGTGTCCCGGAGGGACTTTCATTTGATAATTAGTCCCGTTTCAAGAATATCCCTTGTCGCCTTCCATAGCCATACCCAGTATTTCTATGATTAGCAATCGATTCAGCAACAGTGTTGCCAGATCATGAACAAAGTTGACAGATTTGTGAACTTTTTGTCCTTGACGTAAACTTTTTATGAACAACAAGGTTTTGTGAACATTTCATGAACTTTTCAAAATAATATGAACTATTTCATGAACTTTGATTTTTTCACTCCCTCAACTCCTCAAGACAAATGTTTATTGATAAATTATATTTATGAATATCTTATATCTCATTCTCAAATATATCTGGTGACTTCTGACTTCTGGAGTTCTGGTTGAAATGTTCAGCGGTTGTAATGCTAAAATTAACCTGGATTACATGTTACATGGGGGTGTGTGAAGTTTATCTCACCTCCCGGGGCGAAACAAAGAATGGCAAGTATCATGTACGCAAATGCTGACTTAGAACCATGCTTAGACACGTCGGACAGTGAATCTGACATGGATTTGTAGATTTATATTAAACTAAATTGGCTAATTTATAGCATTATTGTATTGTTGGGTTAAAATTTGAAATTCATGAACTTTTTGTCAATTTCATGAACATTTGATACTTGTCTACGTGAACAATTACAAATTTGATCTGGCAACACTGTTCAGCAAAGCCAACAACCCATACGTTCCTGACTATGATCCTACGCAAGAAACTTCCGATGCGATGTACCTCGATGCCAATAATTTATACGGTTGGGGATATGTCACAACCTCTGCCAACTGGTGAATTCGACTGGCTGACAGAACAAGAAATTTCCAAACACAACATCAAAGAAATTTCAGACGATGACCAACAGGGCTACATTTTAGAAGTCGACCTCCGTTATCCGAAAGAGCTTCACGATCTTCACGATCTTCACAATGATTACCCTTTAGCACCAGAGAAAATGAAGATTTCGTCAGAAATGTTATCACCTTACTGCCATAATTAGTTTCAAGTAATATTTAAAACTGAGGTGCTAGGAGGGCCGCGAAGGCCCTCTTCAATAAACAAATACATGTCTGGATCGGTTAAAAGTTCAAGTTCCACGTTGGTCATTTTCAAACAAGCTTGCCAAGCTAGCCCGGGCCTTGTGTAAAAGTGACAGGGATCCAAGTTGTATGCTTTCAAGCAGACATTTCGAAAATTTTCGAAGTCATCAGCAAGGAGTAGAACATGAGACATCACTCATCAGGTAATAATAATAATGGAAACTTTATTAAATGTCTTTTTAGATAATATACAATTGTAAATCTCGCTTATTTAAGGTAATTTACAATCGGCTACTTGAATCAACACTAACAATATATAACTAATAACTATATATAACAACATAAAACAAATATACAGTACAATAATTTTAAAAAGTTAGCAGTTCAGGATTTGTCCATTCCTTGTTTCGGCAACAGAATATGTAATAGGTGGTTCTGATTGCGATCGTCGTCATTCTATTAATACAATATTTTTGGTGAGTCTTGTCAAGACTAAGATCATTCAGCATTTCTATGAATGTAGAACATTCTGCTGCAAAGACACCAAGGCAGCTAACCGATAGGTTTACAAATTTAACTGATCTGAATTGTTCACTTTGACTTTGTTCCCTTATTAATTCTGAATATTTGGATTTTTTACGATCGACGTTGTTTTGAAGATTTGACTCAAAACCAGCAGTCAGTTCAACAATGTAGAGGCATCCACTTGGAGTTGATAGGAGCAAGTCTGGACGGTATGTGTCACCATGCAGTTATTATGGATGGACTTTTATAACCTGGAAGATCAACATAAAGACTTGAACCATGCACTTACGGTCTGTAGGGTCGTTGCGAGAAAGTTCATGATAGAGTCGTGTCTCTATGTAAATCGTTCCAGGTACGACTGGCAACCTGCCACTATACGTAAAGAAGAGTTTCTGGAGCCAGACAAAGAGAACAATCTGAAGTTGGTGATACACCCCATCTTGCAAGGTTTTTGCGCGTAGGGAGAGAGTTATTCATATATCGTATTGTAAAATTAAAAATATTTTTCGGGAGGTTGGACTGAGACACACACCATATTTTCGTAAGCTGAGGAAAGGAGAACTTAGTAATATTGGAGAAAAAGGATCCCTGACAGGTTAAATGGTTATGAAGTCTATCTTCTTGTCCAGAGCGAAAGTCCTGAAGAACTTGCTTGGTGGAGTTATAGACATCATACTGGATATTTGTGCTGTTACTATATAGTTGACTTCCAGAGTTCATTGATTGCTTGGTTTGGAGATGTTTTAAGAGCTGTACGGAGAACTGTTTGGCATTGGGTGCATGAATTTGACAGATGGAGGACAAATATTAAGACCAAATTTGTTTCTGGTTAGGTAGACAATACTAAGTGTTCCTGATATAGGTATTTCAAGCCATTTACGAATATAACTGTTCGCTATAGAATCAATGTTCTCTGAAATCCAAGTTTTTGATAAAGTAGTAACAGTAAAATGCCAGGATATTTTGGATAAAACATAGCGACTGTACAAGAGGATTTTATTTTTTGGATGTAGTGGGTTGGAATCAATATCAGTCATTAGTTCGTCAATGAGGGAGGTGAGTTCAGACTTGTGTTGTTGATCGGACATATTGAAATCAAAGTATCTTCCTAAATATTGAAAATACTCGCCAATTTTGGTCGCTGGAATTAGTTGATTATTAATGAGGAGTTTCGGTAGATATTTAGAAATTTATTATTAATAAATTTAGGTTAATGTTAGGGAGTAAGAGATAATGTATCTCCTGCCTGAAAGCGATCATTAAGTGTAGTTCGTGTGACATGTGAACAAGGTCAGATGCAAAAGCCAGATAAGTAAAGTGCGTAAAAACATGCCGCAAAAAGATAAAGCTCAACACAAACCTTATCTAAAGATTCCCCCTTATTGGCTTATCAAAACAAAATTCCTCCCTGAGGCAATGGTATAAATGAATGCGGCAAGGGTGACGGTGGTCATTCTGTCACAGACTCACAGTCAGAGAGCTCACTCAAATCGTTCTGTAAAATAGCAGTTTAAGTTTTTCGAAGATTTTTATCCTAAGTTCAAAGAGCACCTCGTCCATGTCGTGAACCCTCACATAATTCATCATCTGACTTGGTCCACCGGCTTAATGAAATTCAGTCGCCTGTCCTTAACCAACTGCCACAACCATAATTTTCAAGCAAACCATTACAACTGAAGGCTCTGGTATGCAACCACAAGGCCCACCATCAGCATAAAGTATTTGTGAGTATGCTCCTTGCTTTCCCGTCCCTAGAATATATACTTGTGTCCCAACCTCGCTTGAGGTTTGGGATTTCCTTCCTTACTAGATCTCGCGAATAACTTATTATTGCGGTCAAATGACTCGACCCGATTAATACTTGTCGACAGCCACTCCAGTCTCGGTCAGTCGAGGATAAATATATGGATACAAAAGGAAAGAAAAGAATAGTAAATATTTAAATAATGACGCAACCACACAAATGTTCGCAACCTTCGATATCCTTCAATAGTTCTCAACTAACGCGTTAATTTCTGACACTAAACACTTCAACGCATGATCGTCCAAACAATCTGTTTCTAAAAATATCCAGGGCCCGGTTGTTCAAAGGCCGGTTAGTACTATTACTTTAACTCGTTATGCTGCGGCTACCATGATACCTTACATACATACCCCGAAACCCGACGAAGGAATATCACTAAGACAATCCAAAGTCCTGCTAATGGAAATTATCGAAAAGCAGTCTGAAAGCGCAAGGACACATTCTTACGATCAACAAAAAATAAAATTATAGACTAGTCGCTTCAGTTAACGATAAGAAATATACAAAATGTGTAGCCTGATGTCTGTTGTTTGACATGGAATTCGGCATTCAAGGATTTCAAGACATGATACGGAGCGCCACAGTGCCGCTTCAAAATTTTAAAGAAATTTCCTGCCCGCGCCTTATAATACTTTATACCTTGGCGATCGATGACATTATCTAGAATATGTTTCGGCCCACGCATATTGGCGTCCCAAGCAGACACGGTTCTAGCGCTGGCATATTGTAGCCTGTTAAGAAAACCTATTTTTCTTCCAAATTAATGTTTTATTTTATTTTAGCCTACAGTCATTGCACCCTCTTATGATCTATCATTGCACAACCCTTCCCTTTGTTTCTTTGCGTGTTTTTCTTTTGTTTTGCTTTGCTTTGCTTGTCCCGTTTTCTTGTTGTTATACCAATATTAGATGCCAGTTTTTGGCAAACCACAGACCCCCAAAACCACCAAAAGCCAAGACGGAAGGCACGTTGCCACGGCGATATGACTCCTTATTGGTCTACATCCAGATTGGTTCAATTATCTAACTACCCGTACTTCAATTTGAAGTCAACACATGCAGAGATTAAGGCAAAGACTCTCCTCACGCACTCACGCAAGTTCCGAACATAACCGCAATTGACGCAAAAATTATTCTTTTTCTCAGTTCCGCAATAGCCTATTCTATTTTGCCCAACATCGTTGAATGTTGATCCCATTCCGACTTCGATCATCACCCCTAGACAGCACTCAACAAACCATGTGTAAAATTACAAATCCAATAATAACAACCTAGAACCAATTTCCTACGCGATGCATACTATAACTATAGCTTAGCGTTGTTTTCGCAAGATATTGACACTCGGCACAACATTTGTAACATAGCTGCTTTGTGGAGAAGCTGCTGGTTTCGTCTTGGCTCCACCCAACTTTTTCCTGTCACTGGCTTTTCCCACGGGGTTTTTACCAGTGTTAGGTTTTTCTGGCCTCCCTGACATTCCAGCAAGTAAGCTTTGAGTGTCGGTATTTGCCTAACAACTCACCCGTTTTTCCCAAGCCTAGGTTCACACTTCAGTAGTACAACCAGCGTCAACTGCGGTCATTATGTTAAACTGACTGAATTTGTAGCAATCATCGAACTATATACAGTACTCCTAATCCCATCCATAAATATTTCTACTTTCTAATTATTACTAGTTTGAAATAATATACTTTTACTACTATACAAATCCAAAACCTTCAGTGGGGGAATTATCACTGCGTTCAATTCGTGGCAGGAAGTGCTGTCATCCTTATCACTTCACAGAAGTGCTGTGCCTCACACACTTCACCCACGTGAAGGATTTGGATGGGTGAGACATCGACCTTACGAGTGCTGAGCACCCCTCAGACTTAGTTAATGTCTCTAAAATGGGCGACCCCCATTTTAGGCCGCCGGACAGGACACCCTCCTCCCGGTTCAGTTACTTCCTCGCTATCTCCTTTTGCCACAATTCATTACAACCAATGCCTCTGTCTCAGTTTGTATCATTAAAATACGACCGTGTTCATTAATTAGAAATTTATTATTAATAAATTTAGGTTAATGTTAGGGAGTAAGAGATAATGTATCTCCTGCCTGAAAGCGATCATTAAGTGTAGTTCGTGTGACATGTGAACAAGGTCAGATGCAAAAGCCAGATAAGTAAAGTGCGTAAAAACATGCCGCAAAAAGATAAAGCTCAACACAAACCTTATCTAAAGATTCCCCCTTATTGGCTTATCAAAACAAAATTCCTCCCTGAGGCAATGGTATAAATGAATGCGGCAAGGGTGACGGTGGTCATTCTGTCACAGACTCACAGTCAGAGAGCTCACTCAAATCGTTCTGTAAAATAGCAGTTTAAGTTTTTCGAAGATTTTTATCCCACCCACCACAACCCCTTTTGTAATAACATATAAATAGTCTATACTTATAGAAATTATAATAGTGAAAAGAAAATGTAATAATTTAATTATCTAATAAATGAGTGGCAGGAAGTGCTGTCATCCTTATCACTTCACAGAAGTGCTGTGCCTCACACACTTCACCCACGTGAAGGATTTGGATGGGTGAGACATCGACCTTACGAGTGCTGAGCACCCCTCAGACTTAGTTAATGTCTCTAAAATGGGCGACCCCCATTTTAGGCCGCCGGACAGGACACCCTCCTCCCGGTTCAGTTACTTCCTCGCTATCTCCTTTTGCCACAATTCATTACAACCAATGCCTCTGTCTCAGTTTGTATCATTAAAATACGACCGTGTTCATTAATGGATGGATTTTGTTACAGCTTTTTTAATGCCAAAAGTACTACACTTATCAATCCGTATAATCATGTTGGACCATTGGCACCAAATAGAAAAGCGGTTCAAAAGATGTTGGTTTTCTGATTCTTGACTACTTATAACAGCAGCGTCATCAGCAAACTGAAACCAGTGGATAGGATTTAAAAACTGAAAGGAGAAACCAAATTGACGATACTTCTCGGCTTTGATATCCTGAATAAAAGTGTTAAAACACATATTAAACAGCAGAGGACTGAGACAATCGCCTTGCAGAACGCCACGGCTAACAAATATGAACGGAGTACAGAATTCAGGTGTAATTATTGACGTATGGAAATCCGTGTATAGACTTTTTATAACAAAAAATAATAAAATAATAATAATAATAATAAAAACTTTATTTCCAGAGGGTATTGTGTATATACATTATTACTATGAAAGTATTCTACCTAATGGCCCTCATATAAGTAAATTCTAAAGATATATATAATACATAAATACAAAAAATTAAGATAAGTAACAACGACATTTTACAACATGCTTGCAAGAGTTACAAGAACATTTATTAACATGGTCTACGGCAAAGTTTAAATTAATGAAAAATTATTTTAGTTTAGTTTTAAACGAGCTGAGTGAATGATCATCAATACCCTTCAACTCATTAGGTAAAGAATCGAAGAGCATTGCACCACAATAGGATAATTTAGACTTTGCCATCTCTGTTTTGACCTGAGGAAGTTTTAAATCGGTGATGGACGACCTGGTGTTTACATCATGAGAATCCCTCAGGAAGGAGAATAATTTACATAAGTCTTGCGGCCAAGACGTTTTTAAAGTATTAAATACCAGAAGAATTTTTCTCATTTTAATAAGATTATGAATAGGAATCCACCTCAATTGGCGGAATAGTTCAATAGAAGGAGCATCAGGTATTAGTCTAGCGGCACGTTTTTGTAGTTTTAAGTTAGGTATAAATCATGATAATTACCCATGGTCTGACAACTGAAACAGTCAAAGACACGTGCGGCGTGACCGTAATTTGCAACAAATCGCAATTTGTTGCGATTTGTTGCGATTTGTTGCGAGTTGTTGCGAGTTGTTGCGAGTTGTTGCGAGTTGTTGCGATTTGTTGCGATTTGTTGCGATTTGTTGCGATTTGTTGCGATTTGTTGCGATCTGTTGCGATCTGTTGCGATTTGTTGCGATTTGTTGCGGTTTGTTGTGGTTTGTTGCGATTTGTTGCGATCAATCAATCATTCAATCAATCAATCAATCAATCAATCAATCAATCAATCAATCAATCAATCAATCAATAATCTTTATTTAAACACGGTATCACTTCATTAATACATGCTCTTCCAGTGAGCCGTGTACAATTTTTAAATAATTACAAATATATAGAAACAATTACAAATATATAGAGTACCTATAAATTATTTACAATCTTTTATAATAATACCTAAAACTATAATAACCTAACTACGATTTAAATATTTTTTAAAAGATCTCACATTGTCTTGACTTCTTATATCTCTCGATAGACTATTCCAGAGAAGCGCTCCCTGATAATGAAAGCTGTTTTTGCCAGCTTCAGTATATGGTCTTGGGACATAAACATTATACTCTGAGTTTCTCAAGTTATGAGAATGTACAGAAGTTATGTTTTCAAACATGTTAGTTAAATAACTTGGTGCTCTGTTAATCATTATTTTGTACATCATCAGAGCTAGTTGTTTCGATCTCCTTATTTCAAGATTATCCCATTTAAGCTCATCCAGCAACTCAGTAGATTGTCTGTTATAACTTGAAAAAGTAACTACTCTGGCAGCTCTGTTTTGTAACTTTTGAAGTGTATCGGAAAATCCTCTACCACAACTCCCCCAAACTGAACTGCAGTAATCGAAATATGGCAGTACTAGTGAATTATACATAGTAAGTAATAATTCAAATGGCACAAGTTGTCTGACCCGTTTTAATCCACCTATGCCCCCAGATATTTTCTTAGAGATTTTACAAATATGATCTTTCCAAGTTAAGGAGTCATCTATTTCAACTCCGAGATATTTATATCCTTTCTCTCTTTTTAAAAGTTGGTGGTTAACTTCAATTTGAAATTGATGTGTGTGGTGTCGTATTTTATGCTGGTTTGCTATTATCATATATTTAGTTTTCACGACATTTAGACTTAGTTTGTTGGCTTGTAACCACGTATGTATTTCAGACATATCGTGATTTATTTGTTGCTCTAGTATGTGCACATTATCACTAGCTATCGTAAGACTAGTGTCATTTGCATACATTCGTACTTTGGAAAAGAGATCACAAGATGGTAAATCGTTAATATAAACTAAGAAGAGTAACGGACCAAGTATCGAACCTTGTGGAATTCCACAATTTATAGCACAGCTATCCGACAGGACACCGTTTGCAAATGTATTTTGCTTACGTTCTTTTAAATAGGAAGTAAACCAAAATAAACTTGATTGGCAGACACCATATAATTTTAGTTTATGTAACAAAATTTGATGGTCCATGGTGTCAAAAGCCTTTTTTAGGTCCAAAAAAATTATTCCATTTAAAAGGCCTCTATCTATATTTGAATACCAATCGTTTACGGCATCTAACAAAGCCGTCATAGTCGAATGTTGAGGTCTAAATCCAGATTGCGATTCTGTAAGTAAGTTGTGCCCTGCCAGATAACTGTACAATTGATCAAAAATAACTTTTTCAATCAGTTTAGTAACAACTGGTAAAACAGATATTGGTCTGTAGTTATTCGGATTGGCTTTATCTTCATCTTTATATATTGGTGTCACCTTGGCAATCTTCCAATCATCAGGAAAAATTCCAGTTCTGATTGAAAGATTGATAATAAAAGTCAAAGATGGCACAATTATGGGAGCCGCATCTTTCAACAATCGAGCAGAGATTCCATCAACACCACATGCTTTGTTTAGTGGTAGAGCATTTATTAGTTCGTTTATTTTATCGTTTGATACCTGCGATTTGTTGTGATTTGTTGCGATTCGTTGCGATTTGTTGCGATTTGTTGTGATTTGTTGTGATTTGTTGTGATTTGTTGTGATTTGTTGCGATTTGTTGCGATTTGTTGCGATTTGTTGCGATTTGTTGCGATTTGTTGCGATTTGTTGCGATTTGTTGCGATTTGTTGTGATTTGTTGTGATTTGTTGTGATTTGTTGTGATTTGTTGTGATTTGTTGTGATTTGTTGTGATTTGTTGCGATTTGTTGTGATTTGTTGCGATTTGTTGCGATTTGTTGTGATTTGTTGTGATTTGTTGTGATTTGTTGCGATTTGTTGTGATTTATTGCGATTTGTTGTGATTTGTTGCGATTTGTTTTGATTTGTTGTGATTTGTTGTGATTTGCGGCGATTTGCGGCGATTTGTGGCGATTTGTTGTGATTTGTTGTGATTTGTTGTGATTTGTTGTGATTTGTTGTGTGATTTGTTGTGATTTGTTGCGATTTGTTGCGATTTGTTGTGATTTGTTGCGATTTGTTGCGATTTGTTGCGATTTGTTGCGATTTGTTGCGATTTGTTGTGATTTGTTGTGATTTGTGGCGATTTGTGGCGATTTGTGGCGATTTGTTGCGATTTGTTGCGATTTGTTGCGATTTGTTGTGATTTGTTGTGATTTGTTGTGATTTGTTGTGATTTGTTGTGATTTGTTGTGATTTGTTGCGATTTGTTGCGATTTGTTGCGATTTGTTGCGATTTGTTGCGATTTGTTGCGATTTGTTGCGATTTGTTGCGATTTGTTGCGATTTGTTGCGATTTGTTGCGATTTGTTGCGATTTGTTGCGATTTGTTGCGATTTGTTGCGATTTGTTGCGATTTGTTGGGATTTGTTGGGATTTGTTGTGATTTGTTGTGATTTGTTGTGATTTGTTGTGATTTGTTGTGATTTGTTGTAATTTGTTGTGATTTGTTGTGATTTGTTGTGATTTGTTGTGATTTGTTGTGATTTGTTGTGATTTGTTGTGATTTGTTGTGATTTGTTGTGATTTGTTGTGATTTGTTGCGATTTGTTGCATTTTGTTGCGATTTGTTGCGATTTGTTGCGATTTGTTGCGATTTGTTGTGATTTGTTGCGATTTGTTGTGATTTGTTGTGATTTGTTGTGATTTGTTGTGATTTGTTGTGATTTGTTGTGATTTGTTGCGATTTGTTGCGATTTGTTATGATTTGTTGCGATTTGTTGCGATTTGTTGTGATTTGTTGCGATTTGTTGCGATTTGTTGTGATTTGTTGTGATTTGTTGTGATTTGTTGCTATTTGTTGCGATTTGTTGCGATTTGTTGCGATTTGTTGCGATTTGTTGCGATTTGTTGCGATTTGTTGTGATTTGTTGTGATTTGTTGCGATTTGTTGTGATTTGTACATGTTGTGATTTGTTGCGATTCTGCTGCGAGACATCCAGTGTCAACACACGATTATCTCTAACAAATCTGAAAATTCCTGCTATCAAAACTGAGTTTGCTTAGTCTAAATTTTCATACAGTGGTGCAAGTCTTTTCAACTCATTGCCTGATGATCTGAAGGATATTGCTAGTCACACTGTTATTTCATATAAGAAAAAAATTTAAAAACCTTTTCTTTACCTTCTAACTAGATTGCATTATTGTTTGACAAATTGTTGTAACGAAAATATTTAAATACTGTCTTAAGTCAATTAAGTCAAATTTTGTGAGTTGTTATATAGTTATGTTAATTTGATTGACCTACTTAATTAAAGGTGATGTACAGTCCGTTCTGCGCATGTAAGAAACTAATGTTTACATCTTTAATTACAAAAATAATACTAATACCTTATTCAAGATTGTAAGCTTTTCTTGGTTCCCATTCATTACTTGTACCCAAAACAAAACATTTTCAGGAGAAATAGAAGAAATCCGAGGAGATATCCTCGCCGAATCGCTTGGTTTTCTGCCATGTTGTTCCTAACGGTTTACATTTTGCATGTAATTATCTACGAATGTCATGTTTTGGGGACCACATTGCGGTCATGCGCAGAACGGACTGTACGTCGCCTTTAAAGCTTTACTACCATACTTTATGACTATAGTTTTTAGTACCATTGCTTTAATAGTCAAGCTAGTAGTGCACTGCCTCTCACCACTGAGGACCCGCGGAGTAAAGCCCATTTGGATTGAGTTAGTATTTGAATGGGTGACCATGCACCTGTCCGGGCTTGGACTCAGAGTTGTTAGCACTTAGCCTTCTGTGCCTTGCTGGCTTTACTCTGAGAGTCTGAGTTGACTGAGTTCTTTATCAAAGTTAAAACACAGCATGGCCTGTGAGCATACCGTAGACAATTTTGTCAAAAATCTTGTTCAGCTCTAGATCTGAATACAAGGTTGTTACAACTAGATACAATTCCATCAATTTTGTTAAGAATCTTGTTGAGCTATGAATACAAGGTTGTTACAAGTACACAGTTGCATCATTGTTTTTACCATAGTAGCTATAGGCATTAAACGCAGTAGATACATGCACGCCTGGGCGTGCCTATTTTTATTATTATTATTAACTGGAACTCAGATGGTAGACCGATGTTGTTTTCAGTATTTATAGGCCTGGGAACTAGTCAATCCGTACGTGTGTCACAAGTACTTGTTGGGCTACAAGTCGCATTGTGTCAGTCTATTTTCAGTAAATGTTTTTTGTACGTTATTAGTGTTTTCAGCTTGAGTTGGTAAAGTTTTTCCATAAGTTTTTGCTGTACAAGCTGTCGTAAGTTAAACTCAGAGAAAAACTCTGAGCTCCAGACGGGACTCGAACCCCAACCTTCCGAATGCCAGCCGGACGCTCAATGGTCAGACTAGTTCCTAGTCCTCTTTTCTCTCGAATTTATTTTGGTGACGTCACAGAATAGGGATCGAGCGAGAGCACTAGCGGAAAATGTTCATCTTTATCTATCATGAATCTAGACTTGCTCCAAGTCTCTCTCTTAACCCCTAACTGTTAAATAATCCTTAACCTTACAAGTTACAACCTTAATTCATGTCAGTTTTACGCGTTCGGACGACACAAGAGAGAGACTTTGAGCAAGTCTATCATGAATCCTGCTGGAGCTCGGATACTTTAACTCTTTCCTGTCCGAATTGGTCTTTAGTATTTTATTCTGGCTAACGCCAGACGATTTTATTCACCTCTGGGGAAGCCCTCGGACAGGAATGAGTTAATCTTTATGAACGAGGGCACTTAAACAAACTTCTTCTTGAGAGCAGACAGCAAACGAGTAGGTTTCTTTGTTTTACATTACGTTAAAAGGTCGTTACATACGAGGCTTTATAAAGTAGTGTTCGGCGTAGGAAGTGATTGTGTTGAAACACATTTATAAATCGAAATATGCTATTTTCACGTTTCGGCAGTAGACCAACCTTGCTATATGATGTTATAAAGAATTGTGCAGACCGACGTGAGTGTTATCTGCCTTGGTTTTCCGCCAAATGGCCGTTTGGTGCCTGTATAATTTGGGGGCAGATTTGGGGCCAGATTTGAGGCCAAGCAAAACATTTTATTCCAGGCCTCTCACAATTTCGGTCTGCCGCTCGACGTTAAAAAGAGAGCCCTGGGAACCAGGCTGCTCAATGGTGAAAGCGGATATATGATTATTTCCTACGCCCCTTCTAGTGATAGAAGTATTGGATAAATACCGAGAACGGAGGCTTTAAGCCGACTTAAAACACGATTGAAGAAGGTTTTCTAAAAGATAGCATTTACCGAGTGTCGAAGGACATTGTTATATCAAATGTTAACGGGATTTTATGTAATAATAAGACTCCAAAGCAACCTTTGAATAATAGTTTATTAAACAACTTGAGAAGTACGTAAAGGTTCATTGAACACATACACAGACTTCTACAAGCTTGTTTGAATAATTAGTATGATTAATTAGTACCAGATCTATCATTACAGCATTGGGCATGCGTATTGATGCAGTATCAATCCCACATTTTATGCTCGACGTTCAGTGTAATAAATTGCTGACTCAACCAACAGATTTTGATGATTTTCATTGGTTTGCCTTCCTCTCGTAAACTACGTGGAGCGAAAAGCAAACCCTTGCTCTCCTTCCCGTATGTGGGCGCTACCAGCGTTACCATACGAGATAGTTGTAGCAGGCACCCTATGAATTTATAATGCGGGATTTATGGGATATAAATCCCTCAAAACAACAAAGAAAACCGACTTGATCGTGTTTTAAGACTTCTTAACACATGTTATAATTTATCTAATTAAGTTATTATACCGGTATCTTGTCTTTTTTTATAGACGGGTGGACTGATCGTCGACATTGAAAGGAAACACAATAGAAATATAGAAAACAACACAAGGTAAAGTTTTCTTACTTCTGTTTATTATATGGCTGGATTTGATTTCCGGTCCGTACGCGAAATGACGCATGCTGATTGGTTCCCGAGCGGTCGGGATTCTACGATATTGACCGACCGCTCAATACGCTTTTTTTTTCTCGGACCGGTAACTTTTGGCGGGAAAATTTCTGAGCCGATTTGAATACAAATAAAAGAGAACTAGGTATCTTTATTCAAATGTTCTGAACAATAAAAGCTATTAAAATGTGTTGGAACATTACTGCTGGTTTTCTTTGAAGCTGTTTATCTAAAAACACGGCAAATAAAAGCCAAACTGGTGTGAACAAGAAGGCCAAGAAGCGACACGAAAAAGTTAACAGGTAAGGTAAACAGCATACTCCGAAGACGAAAACAACACTAAAAACTAATAAAAATAAAATGAACCAATAGCCATATAATAAATTCCTTATTGGCCTCGTTTGCTCGGTCTGTACTGGAAAAGTATTTGCCTTTGGTATTTTCACACACAAACCTCGCTCCTTTGTCGCTCGGTCTGTACGAAAACCTCGGGCAAATATACTTTCCCGCACAGACTTCGCACTCGGTTAATAAGTCTTTATTATGAGTTAGTTTATATTTTGTGTATTTTTGGTGTTTTTAGTTCCATAAATTCAATACACACTCAGTCTAAATATATACCCCCCCCCCCCCCCCTAGGTTCATGTATAGGCACTTTAAAAATGTTAATCTATCAATCCATGATAACTCGAGGTGAAGCGTTCACTAGTAATAATATAATAATAATAGAAGCTTTAATCAAACTCACTAAGTAATACAGTACTACAATAATAACAACAGATCACAATATATTACAAACAGTAAAATATGAGTTTGATAAGGGGGCTAGCGAACGGACACGAGGTCCCAACTAGGCAAACCCCGTACAAAGTGAAGCTAAGGTTAACTCGGTGGCCAGGGATAACTCAGTAGTGTCGTTTTATCATGTGAAACAGAACCAACTTTGACCAGTGATGACTCTAAAGGCTACGTTTACACGGTACCGGACGAATTCGAGACCGGTCTCGAATTCGTCCTATTCGAGACCGGTCTCGAATTCGTCCTATTTCGCCGTGTAAACAGGCGGAACCGTACTAATTCGAGAACGGTTCCGAATTTGTCTTCCGTGTAAACAGGGGGAACCGTACTAATCGGAGAACAGTTCCGAATTTGTCTTCCGTGTAAACAGGCGGAACCGTACTAATTCGAGAACGGTTCCGAATTTGTCTTCCGTATAAACAGGCGGAATCGTATTAATTCGAGACCGCGGTTCCGAATTCGTCCAGTACCGTGTAAACGGGATCTAAAGGGTCCTGTTAGTTTTCCGGCTGCTTTTCCAAAATATGTCGTCAGATTTGTTTTACAAAATTTGTCGTCAAGCTTCAGCGAGTCTCAAGATTTCAGCAATCTTCGGGATTACAAAAACCCTAACCCTAGTCACAAGTCTGGTTTGCTGCCTATAACTTTTTGGAAAAACATATTTGACGACATATTTTGGAAAAGCAGCGGGGAAAGACCGGGAGGTCCTTTTGAGTCATCCCCTTTTAGTGACGACCTTTAAAGTGGTTCTTTGATGAAAATATTGTTGGCAATGTTTTTGCATATTCCTAAAGATGTTATGGTAGTTGGTAATCGTGCAAAGTTTCATTCCAAAATTCGTTGAAGAAAAGGTGATATTTTACGTAAGCATGAAGTTTGTATTTTGGAGCGCCGCCATTAAAGTGTCCGAGCTTGAGAAGAATGGATCGAGGAAGCTTATGACCTCATAGACTCAATGACCCTTTTGTTGTCAACAACAATGATATTCTGTTTTTGTTGAGTCGATGACGTCATAAGCTCTCCTAAACTCATTCTTTTCAAACACGGCCAATTTAATGGTGGCGCTCCAAAATACAAGCTTCGCACGTAAAATACAACCCTATTTTTGAGAATTTCGAAATGAAACTTCGCACAATTATCAACTATCATATCATAATATGTTTAATATTATGCAGAAACATTACCAACAATATTTTCATAAGAGAACCACTTGCTGCGGCGCAGCTCCAAAAAGATATGGTCAATATCCATGCGAACCTCCGCTCTTGTCGTCACACATTGCGTGAATGCTTATTTTGTTCGAATCTCGCGTTCGTTTTACAACTAAAGCATTCAGTTTGGCGAGGTTTTTCGCCCGATAATGCGCAATTGATGGGATATCTTCCGAAATCTCATGTCCATATTCTTTCAGTTTGGTTTGTATTTCTCTAGAAAGGTTTTCCTCAATAAAAACTTTGTTCGGGAACAGTTGATGGTGAAATCGAGGCATGCTCATTGCTGCGGCAAAATCCATTTCAAGCCACAGATACTTTGCGATGACCTGCATGTGAAGTAAAAGTTCACAAACATCGAGTTTGTTATCACAGATTGACACACACTCCTCCAAGACAGGCACCTCTCTCTAAGACAGACACCTCTCTCTAAGACAGGCACCTCTCTCTAAGACAGACACCTCTCTCTAAGACAGACACTTCTCTAAGACAGACACCTCTCTAAAACAGACACCTCCCTAAGACAGACACTTCTCTAAGCAGACAGACACTTCTCTAAGACAGACACTTCTCTAAGACAGACACTTCTCTAAGACAGACACTTCTCTAAGACAGACACTTCTCTAAGACAGACACCTCTCTAAAACAGACACCTCTCTAAAACAGACACCTCCCTAAGACAGACACCTCTCTCTCTAAGACAGACACCTCTCTAAGACAGACACTTCTCTAAGACAGACACCTCTCTAAAACAGACACCTCCCTAAGACAGACACTTCTCTAAGCAGACAAACACTTCTCTAAGACAGACAGACACTTCTCTAAGACAGACACTTCTCTAAGACAGACACTTCTCTAAGACAGACACTTCTCTAAGACAGACACTTCTCTAAGACAGACACTTCTCTAAGACAGACACTTCTCTAAGACAGACACCTCTCTAAAACAGACACCTCTCTAAAACAGACACCTCCCTAAGACAGACACCTCTCTCTCTAAGACAGACACCTCTCTCTAAACAGACACACCTCTCTAAGACAGACACCTCTTTAAGACAGACACCTCTCTAAGACAGGCACCTCTCTCTAAAACAGACACTTCTCTCTAAGACAGACACCTCTCTAAGACAAACACTTCTCTAAGACAGGCACCTCTCTCTAAAACAGACACTTCTCTCTAGGACAGACACCTCTCTAAAACACACACCTCCCTAAGACATACACCTCTCTCTAAGACAGACACCTCCTCTCTAAGACAGACACCTCTCTCTAAAACAGACACATCTCTAAGACAGACACCTCTCTCTAAGACAGACACCTCTCTCTAAGACAGACACCTCTCTCTAAGACAGACACCTCTCTCTAAGACAGACGCCTCTCTAAGACAGACGCCTCTCTAAGACAGACACCTCTCTCTAAGACAAACACCTCTTTAAGAGTGTGATTACATGGAGACTTTCAGCCCGGGCTGAGATGTCTGCCCAGTTAGGAGGGCTGAGTTTTTTTTATTGCGATTACATGAGCGATTTCAACCCGGGCTGAAACCAAAATTTTAATCAATAACTCGTAGGAATTCGAAGAATCTTTGTTTTGCGGCTGCGTAATGAACGATCGACACCGTTCACACGCTTAGTTCAACCCGGGCTGAAAATTTTGAGCGATTACATGGGCGATTTCAGCCCAGTTGACTGGTCTGAAAATCCCATCCCGGGTAACGCGAACTGGGCTGAACTTTCAACCCGGGCTAAACTTTCAGCCCGTGTTGAAATTTTTCCATGTATTCGCTACGTTCGTATTACAAAGATTTCAGCGCCTGGGCTGAAAATCTCCATGTAATCGGCCCCCAAGACATACGCTTTTCTGAGACAGACAATAAGGTTGGTTCCGAAGGTATTCGTCTTAGATCTAAAGCAGTTCAGTGTAGTCACTAACTATACTAAGCTAGTAAGTACGGACTCGTGACCGACTCTCACTATGACTGCTGACTGGCTATGACTGCTGGCAACTGTTTGCTGACTGACAGTAACTGCCGTCTACTGACTCCTAACTCATTACTAACTACGCACGACTGACATATATATTACTGAACTGCGGATCCCGTCCAAAAATTGACCGAAAAGGGGTGAGCGGAAGTATGAGTTCTTTCTCTCATGGCAGCGGTCGCTGACTTTATTCTGGTCAATATGTTTATAAGAGCAGGGAAATTTGTTTCCGCTATTGAGAAATACAGCAGGCTCATTGAGCTATGTCGGTATATTTGAAAATGTTAAGAAACATAACCACCAAGATGTTTGCAATATTTACCAACTATCTGTCGGTTAACCAGAGCTTTAACATATGTCGATAATTTCCTGGCAACACGGACTTTGTTCTGAGATTTGAAAGGAGATATTTCAAGCGGCAGATTATATAAATATTGGAAGATGAAATGGCGGTATGAGAAACCACATTAGAGCCAAATCGGTGGGGGATGACTGATCGACTATATCGTAAAATTTACCTTTTGCTCCAAAATGTAATTACCGGTTCATGTTTATCCAAGTTCTGCTCTTGATATCTGAGGGGTATTTAGTAATGAGAAAATTGCCGTTGCTAGGTAAATTATGTATTCATTCCTTTCATCCGACGACTTGTTTACTAGTTAATGCTTTCTGTGAAACGATCTTAGATTCCGTCTTATGTCGAGCAAGACCTTTTAACTGCCACAATATTGTGCTAAATTTATGTATAATTCCGTTCGTACATAGAAATATATAATCAGTTTTTTTGTCTTGCTCAGATCTTACAATGAAGTTTGACTTGTCTATGCTACTAATTTCAGTGTGACGACGACATGCAAATATTGTTAATTTCTGCAAAGTTTGCCTTTTGCTCCAAAACGAAAATCATGTGATTTCATTCTCTGGTTGTATGGGAACGTATTGTTGGTAGATGTTTACTGTTAAAGATTGCCGTTGACCCCTCATTTCGTCTTCGAAACCATGCGTTTGTCGCTGTTATTATACGGCTGTCATTCTGGACATGCCACACGTTTGTAAATATATTGTTTGGCTTTCGACATTCCGCGTATTTTCTTTATTTTATTTACAATTTCTATTACAGGCTATGCATGTAGTTTTTGTCGAGACCCTTGTACATTTCAAAATGCAGAAAAGCAACGATATTAAATAGCAAACCTTTTCCTGGCCATCCGACCGCCATATTTGTTTACACTGAATTATCTTTGGAAAACCCCAGTGGAAATCCCGCACTAGACTTGCGGCTGAAGCATGCGCAGACATATTTCCCTGCTCTTTATGTTTATTGGACTGTGGGCTCAACCGCGCCGATAAGTCTGATCAATTCCGTTATAAATTCATTTATCAAAGACAGGTCAGCGGTTACTGCTATGGGATAAAAGACCCGTAAATCACCATCGGGGATTGCTCATCCTTTGTAAGTCATTGATATATGTCCAGTGCCGGATTAACCTTCCCTGGGCCGGGGGCAAAAATATTTTAGGGCCGGTCACAAAATGAGAGCCATCCCCGGAGTACGGTGAATTGAAAGCGTAGGTTGATCGGATCATCGGAGGTTCGTACTTATGCTGCCTCAGGCGCCACTCCCCCTCTCCCCCCCACAGAGGTTAAATTGCGGAGATTGGAGGTTTCGGGGGTCGTCGGAGATGCTCGGAGGCCGTCGGAGATGCTCGGAGGCGTCAGCTGGACATAAGTAGTGCGGGCGAAACTAGTCCAACGGAAAATTACATTTAACCTCTGCCAGATTTCTGTCGGTTTCTTGCACAAGATGTCGGTTTCTTGCATGACTTGCTAATTCACGGATAACTAAGCCATCCACGTCTATATTAGTAACATATTTGTTGGTAAGTGATTATGACATGTTTATAATATGTCTTTCTTGTAAAAAAGACAAAATATACTCAGTTTTTTGCCGTTTAATATATCAGACGAAGACTGACGAACCAGAGGATAACATACTTATATCGGCCGACGTGTAGCTCACATTGAAACAACGAACTTTCCTAGTTTGTCCACACATTCAATGAACTGTGGTCGTCTAACCTTCTGCTATATTCGACATGTTTTCTACAACCCGCAGTTCCAAAAGTTATTGACACCCCCCTGATACCGCTATATTGACACAGAAATCTGGCAGAGGTTCTTTTTTCGCTTTCTCTTTCGCTATCCGCCCGCACTTCTTATGTCCAGCTGACGATTTCGACGATCCCCGACATAGCCGATCTCCGAAAGAACCTCTGCGGAGGAGAGAGCCACTCCCCTCCCGCTTTCAAACAGAAGGGGGTCCGTGACTGAGATAGCGTGTGATTTTCTCACGTTCTCACGCTAGTTCGGACTTAATCTGGTCAGAATCGGTCAGAATCTGGGGCCGGAGGCAAATGCCCCCTTTGCCCCATAGGTAATCCGCCACTGTATATGTCACCCGCAGTCTAGTTATATACAGCTGATCAGTGCGCACAAGTGATAAGACTACCGACTACATCGCATACTAGGGACCTTAAGATGCTACGACGGCAACTTCAACGACGGCGAACTCCAAATAAAAGAATTATAGTTGTAAAACAAAGAGAATGAATAATTTGTAATCCCTAGAGTAATCCCAACACCGTCCTCGTTTTTTGTACAACGGCACTTAGAGCATTTTCACGTCTACAGGACGACGTCAACTCACCAAAAGATGAAAACTGTCCCTTGACATTGACCCCAATACAAACTCTACAATGATTTTAGCAACACTGGGACGTTTTCAAAGTCATTAAACTAACTTCAAATATCAAATATAATAGTTACTTAACCGTGACTTTTTTCAGTTATAGAATTTATGTTGCTTTTTAAGCGCCGTCGTCGTCGTAGCATCTTAAGGTCCCTACTGACTACTGTCGACTACTAAGCTTTGATTTTTGATGTACGTAGTCTATCAAGATTATTCTTACTTGTGACATGATCGGTGGTATTCGAGTGCCTCCTGAAGCTCCTACCACCATGACGACATTGCTATTTTTATCCACCATTACCGATGGCGACATTAGGGATGGCACTCTCTTTCCGGGTACAATAACGTTCAAAGCCGTTTGCTGCTGGCCCCAGCTTTTAGCTATTTGACCATATTCACGAAAATCCTTTACTTGATTATTGAATAAAGTTCCCAAATCCTTGGAAAATACGTACGAACCAAACCTGAAAAATCGTAGCAACGATAAAGCAAGTTAGTACAAGGTTGTTCAACAAGTTGTCGCCGTGATGTGCTCGCACTGGTTGTCCCAGTTTGTTAACATGTCTTTATTATATGGCTGGGTTTGATTTCCGGTCCGTACGCAAAACGACGCACGCTGATTGGTTCCCGAGAGATCGGGATTTTACGATATTGACCTCCGGTCTGTGTCCGGGTCAATACGCTTTTTTCTCGGCCCTGCAAGTTTTGGCGAGAACATTTCTGAGTTGATTTGAATACAAATAAAAGAGAACTGGTTATCTTTATTCAAATATTCTGAACAATAAAATGTGCTAGACCATTGCTGCTGGTTTTCTTTAAAGCTGTTTATCTAAAAACACGACAAATAAACGCCGAACTGGTGTAAACAAGAAGGCCAAGTAGCGACACGAAAAAGTTAACAGGTAAGGTAAAGAGCATACTCCGAAGACGAAAACAATGCTTGAACCTTAAAAATAAAATGAACCAATAGCCATATAATAAATTCCTTATTAACCTCGTTTGCTCGGTCTGTACGGGAAAGTATTTGCCCTCGGTTTTATCGCACAAACCTCGCTCCTTCGTCGCTCGGTCTGTACGAAAACCTCAGGCAAATACTTTCCCGTACAGACCGAGCAAACGAGGTTAATAAGTCTTTAGTATCAGGTAGTTGACAACTTCTAACAAGGTTGATGACTCCAACAGACTGGTGACAAGTTGTTCCAAGAACCAACCTTTCGCCGTCGCAAACGTGTATCTGAACCCGCAAACGTAACTTCAAACATCGGGCAGCGGTTAAACGTTAGCGGTAAAAAGGAACAAACGTCAATCTAAATGTCCCAATTGAGTGTGAACTTACAGATCATTGTTTGACACTGTTATGCCAACAGCATCTCCATTTGGCGCCAAAACTGAAACATGAGTTGTTCCGTCGAGTTTTCCTATTAAAACATCAGGATTGTAATGACTGATGTTGTAGGTACGACTATTGGAGATAGCATGACGAATGAATGCCCCAGTTTCGTCTGTCAGCAGTTTCTTGATGTCCTATAATAACAAAAAAAATCATTTTATTCTACAATATAATAAACTTTACGTATTAAATTTAATTAGATACAAAGAAAATATGCTTAAACCAATTACTCTCGTAAAGCTTTTATCAATTGTCAATCAACCAACCAGTCAATCAATCCATGATCAATCATCAATCGATTAATCAATCAATCAATCAATCAACTAACCAATCCATTAATTAATGAATTAATCAATCGATGATCAATCATCAATCGATTAATCAATCAATCAATCAATCAACTAACCAATCCATCAATCAATTAATTAATTAATCAATCAATCGATGATCATCCGTTGATCAATTAATCAACTAACCAATCAATCAATCAACCAACCAATCAATCAATCAATCAATCAAGCAGTCAAGCAATTAATCAATCTGCAATCAATCAATCAATCAATCAATTAATCAATCAATCGATGATCAACCAATCAATCAATCGATGATCATCGATCGATTAATCAATCAGTCAACCAATCCATCAATCAATTAATTAGTCAATCGTTGACCATTCGATGATCAATCAATTAATTAATTAACTAATCAATCAATTGTTGATCGATACGATACGAAACGAAAACTTTATTTAAACACGGTAGTTACATCAGTTACTTATACATGCATAAAAAGTACAGTACTGTTCTACCTGTAAGCCGTGTATATACAATAAAATAAACTATATTTACAGATTTTTTAACCATAGGATTATAATATACATTAATTAATATATACATAAATACATAATCGATCAATCGATAAACAATCGATGATCATTCGATCAATCATCCCTACGTTTTTTACCGAAAAGACTTGCCTGATTAAAAGAGCCTGTATTCGTCCTAGATTTCGGTTTTTGACTGGATGATCTCTTTGCGTGCGTGTTTAAAGGGAATTGTGGGTCTCCTAGCAAACCAATATTTGCGAAGCTCCATTTACACGATTCGATCATTTTGTGATAAAGTTTTGATGTTTTCTCTGAGTTGTTGTCATCAATATCGTGCTTGGAGAAATTGTAGCCTGTAAAAAAGCTTGTGTAAGAATTAACCTGAGATAGTAATAATTATTAATCAATAGTTTACGATGATCGATGAAGGATGATTTATGATGTTGGATGAAGGATGATTGATGATACTTAATGATTAATGTTATATAATATTGGATGATGATGATGATGATGAATGATGTTGGATAATAGATGATATTGGATGATTGATGATATTGGATGATTGATGATATTGGATGAATTATGATATTGGATGATTGATGATATTGGATGATTGATGATATTGGATGATTGATGATATTGGATGATTGATGATGATGAATGATGTTGGATAATGGATGATATTGGATGATTGATGATATTGGATAATGGATGATATTGGATGATTGATGATATTGGATGATGGATGATTGATGATATTCGATGATGGATGATTGGTGATATTGGATGATTGATGATATTGGATGATTGATGATATTGGATGATTGATGATATTGAATGATTGATGATATTGGATGAATTATGATATTGGATGATTGATGATATTGGATGATTGGTGATATTGGATGATTGATGATATTGGATGATTGATGATGATGAATGATGTTGGATAATGGATGATATTGGATGATTGATGATATTGGATAATGGATGATATTGGATGATTGATGATATTGGATGATGGATGATTGATGATATTCGATGATGGATGATTGGTGATAGTGGATGATTGATGATATTGGATGATTGGTGATATTAGATGATTGATGATATTGGATGATTGATGATATTGGATGATTGGTGATATTAGATGATTGATGATATTGGATGATTGATGATATTGGATGATTCATGATATTGGATGATTGATGATATTGGATGATTGATGATGATGAATGATGTTGGATAATGGATGATATTGGATGATTGATGATATTGGATGATGGATGATTGATGATATTCGATGATGGATGATTGGTGATATTGGATGATTGATGATATTGGATGATTGATGATATTGGATGATTGATGATATTGGATGATTGATGATATTGGATGATGGATGATTGATGATATTCGATGATGGATGATTGATGATATTGGATGATTGATGATGATGATGATGAATGATGTTGGATGATATTCGATGATTGATGATATTGGATGATTGATGATAGGAATAGGAATAGGAATAGGAATAATTTATTTAACGTCATTAACGTAGGGAGGAGTCGCCTCATCTCCCGAGCACTAGGCTCATGTAAAAACGTATGACTATAAATTAGTACTACATTAAATAGGTATATATGAATAGAGAGAGATTACAATGTTGTTAAAACAAATTATGTTGACAGAATAAAGGTAGGGAAATATATTAGATCTAAAAAAAAACAAAGTTAATACTTAATACTTAATACTTAATACAAACGAACAATATATTAAAACTACGATAAACATCGAGTACATTTGCAATTAAAATAGGAGTCAGCTAGGTCTAATTTCGATAGATGACTACGAAATAAATTAATAGAATCAACGCTTCTTAGATAAGAGGGGAGTTGGTTCCACATGTGCGATGCTATGTAGGTAAACGAGTTATGCTGGTAGAGACTTTGATAAGAGGGTTGTTCAACTTTGCCAGTATGTCCCCTAAGATTATAAGGGACAATACGTTCGCTAAAAAATTTAGTAATATATGAGGGGCCATTCGACTTTAAACACTTGTACAGCAGAACCAATGACTGAGCTCTTCTCCTGTGATCCAGAGAACGCAAGGAGCAGATGTTTAGAGCTCGATCGTAGTCCACACTTTTTGTTATGTTCAGAATTGTTCTCAAGGCAAAGTAATTGATAGATTCCAGTTTTTTCGATAGTGTCTTATTGATACCAAGTAAAATAGGACTACAATATTCAAGATGAGGAAGTATATAAGCTTTGTACAGTTTCAGTGCTACTTGCTCCGGAATAATCTTTCTGATTCGTCGTAAGGCTCCTAATTTCGCATTGACATTGATATTGGATGATTGATGATATTGGATGATGGATGATTGGTGATATTCGATGATTGATGATATTGCATGATTGATGATATTGGATGATTGATGATGATGAATGATGTTGGGTGATATTGGATGATTGATGATATTTGGTGATTGATGACATTGGATGATATTTGATGATTGATAATATTGTATGATTGGTGATATTGGATGATGGATGGTTGATCATATGTGATGATGGGTGATTGGATGATAGATCATTGATGATAGATTATGAACGATATTGAATATTGAAAAAAAATGGATGATTGATGATGGATGATTCGTGATGGGCGATTGATGATGTATAATAATTGATGATATTGATGATGGGTGAATTCTGGTTCGGCGACCATTTTTGAATAGGTTTATAGGATATTATAATAAAATGTAGTATATTTTAGTTAGGTATTTAGTTTTAAATTATACATGTAACTACACGACACATCAGCTATGCTGTAAGTAGTCTTTATCGTGTATAAATAAATGCTATTATTATGTTTTTTGAATAGCCGGTCAGTGACAATAGCACTTTGGCTTCTCCTACCAAAATTTGTTAGGATTATATGATTCAACACTACAGTTTCTTCAAAAATATCAATCTTCTTGGACTACTTTGCTCAGCACTTTGCGCAGTAATGTCTCACTTTCCATGAGCACTGTCTTCTGCATGGTTCTCACGATCCATCTGGCATCCTTCTCATGTGGTATCAGCTTCTCGATTTGTTGCTGTCGTTTCTTGATACCACCTCCAAGACATCCTATTACCAGTGGTATTATCTCTACATGGAATCCCAGTCGTTTCTCTCTCGTTTCAAACGCTAACTGCTGGTACTTGTTCAACTTTTCCCGATGTTTTGCTTCGATGTTTTGTTCCTGAGGACATGCCATGTCCACCAGCCAAATATGCTTCCCATCCCTGTCCTCCAGTGTGAGGTCTGGTCTCCCAGATTTATTATATTTCCTCAGTTTATATTCAAAATCCCACACCATCTTAAACTTGTCATTCTCTACAACATGCCCTTTCACCCAACGCTGTTGGTACCACAGTGTTCCTTCCTCTATAATCCCATGTTGCTTACCCCATTGCACCGCTAGCACCATCAATGCATTGTTATGTCTCCTCACATACTCTGTCCCTGCTAATACTGTGCATCCTGCCAAGAGATGTTGGACAGGCTCATCGTACTGTCCACATAATCTACACAGTACCGATTCAACGTTTAGTCCTCTCATCCCCTTCCATTTTCTTGTCTCGATCATCTGTTCTTGCATATTTACTATCGCTGCAGTCTTCTTGGGGTCGAGATTACATTTAATCCATTCACTACATTCCAATTCCTGGTCCTTATAGACCTTGCTTTGCATTTCCTTCTTCATATATTCAGCCTTTTTGTTGTTTTCCATTCCTTTCTTCAATCCTTCCTTCAGCTTCCTCCAACAAGTTTTCCAGGGGCCAATCATACTCTCTCCGTTCATCGTAAGTCGTTTTTCATTAAAGGTTACTTCCAATCCACATTCCGCTAACGTCTGTTCTGCTTCACGTTTCACTGAGCAATACTCACCATCGTACTCTCTCTTCCATACTACTACAATCCATCTACTCTCTGACATTGACATGTAAGTCGCAATTCTGACTTTTGTTTCCTGATATACTTCTCTCAGGCTCTTTAATCCTCGTCCTCCCACCTGCCTTTTCATGTATAGCCTCTCGTCACTGGATTGCCTACCAAGCATGTTCTTCAACCTTAGTTCCTTCTTCACGGTCATATCTAGTTCCTTTAAATCTGCTTTGGAGAATTTACAAACATTCATGGGGTACCCTGCTACTGGTATCACTCTGCAGTTAATTGCTCTTATCATGTTCCTGTCATATAATTCTAGTTCAGTTAACATTTTCACTCGTTTCTCCATCTCCGGTACAACTCTTTCCAAAACTTTCTCTTTCTTGTTTTTTTTCGCCTGCTCTATGCCTAGGAATTTGTAGTACTAATTATTTTCTGGGTCGAGCGTTTTCATCCTTTCTTGCAGTACTTCCATGCCATCACCTTTCACCATCTTACCGTGGTCGAATACAATCTCTGCACATTTCTTGACTCCGTAACATGCACCTGTATCGTCGCTAGCTTTAACGATCATCTCATTCGCGGCACTCAATAGCTCGTGGCTTTCCTGGTACACTTTCAGATCGTCAATAAATAAGCTGTGCGTTCGCTTTACTGTACGATGTTCAGGCGGTCCCATTCTATATCCTCCTGTCTCACTGAGAAGCATACCAGTTGGCACTTCTGATAGACAGAACCCTACTGGCGAGTAGCTATCACCTTGTAGAAATCCGCACGATATTTGTATCCATCTGCTCGTCATTTTCCTTCCATCTATATTCACCTCCAGTCTCGTCTTCCAATTCTGCATTAGCCTCTCTATCACCTTTATGACATCTTCAGGGATCCTCATCCAGTGGTATACTCTCAGCATCCAGTCATGGTGTACTTTGTCATATGCCTTCGTATAATCATAGAAAGCTATTGCAAGATTACGACGATGTTCTCTCACCTCATCCGTTATACACTTGTCAATCAGCAGCTGGTCTACAGTTCCCAGTACTCCTTCCATCGCTCCAAGCTGGCCTTCATCCCAGATCTTTCATCTCCATCCTAAACAATCTTTCAAGTTCAATATCGCTTTCCAGGATTGGTATTATTATTATTATTATTATTATTATTATTATTATTATTATTATTATTATTATTATTATTATTATTATTATTATTATTATTATTATTATTATTACTGATGATTGATGAGTGATGGGTGATTGATGATATTGAATGATGGATGATTGGAAGATGAATGATGGATGGTTGATGATATTGGATGATGAGTGATAGATGATTGGAAGATCGATACTCGACGCGCAATGATTGAAAAAGAATATAAGAAACTTGAACGGTTTATATTTTTAATACCCCATGTCTTAAAGTGCATATAAACCCTACACAGTTTTTAGTTGTTTATATAGATCACGGCAAAAGAACTGATAAGTTATTTTACAGTTTTTGATTTGGTCCATTCGTTTCGGAGATATCTTGCTTCAAACATCGGCAAAATGCTCCAATTTGAACGTCCCGCGAAAAATTGCCGCAAATATTATATGATCAAAGTAGGACCTGGAACCGACAAGGCGTGACGTCATTTAAGAAACGTCAACTCTGATCGCTCTGTCAAACACGGCTAGTGTAGTCGATGACGTCAAATTAAATTTGATTTTTGACTTAAATGACGTCACAGGTGTCTCGCCCCAATCCTCTATAATTTGCGGCTTTTCATTTAAATAGCTATGTTTAAAGCGAGATATCTCTGGAATGAATGGACCAAATCAAAAACTGTAAAATGAACTTATCAGCTCATTTTGCGTCCTATATACAGAAAACTGAAAACTGTGTTGGGTTTATGTGCACTTTAAACAAATGAAAGATCAACCTACCTTTTAGGACGTTTAGAATTAATGAAACAACCATCCCACCAGCCGGAGGGGGAGCAGAATACATTGTATTGTCATCCAGTTTTATTTTTACTGGTTGTCGTAAAATGGCGCGATAGTTCTTTAAATCTTCCAACGTCATTGTCCCGTTGTTTTTCTGAATATCTTGAATGATGATTTTGCTTAGGATTCCGTCGTAAAATGGCGCTGCATTTCCCGCTTTTGCTAAAGTTCTGAACGTTTTTGCTAAGTTCGGGTTTTTGGAAAAGGCCTGGTTCTTGCGTATCTTCACTGAAGCTAGAAATGATCTATAAAAATATATAAAAATTTCGAGTGTAAGAATGTATTTAGCAATTAGGCAACTCGTTCGCGTTCTCGTTGTTTATGAACGATTTTCAGACTACTCGCCGCGAACAAGCTATTATATTAAAGAAACAGTCTGAAACCTGATTGGTGGCACAGTGATTAGCGCATGCGCCTTTCGCCTCTGCGAGCCGGGTTCGAGTTCTGCTCTCAGCAGTTATGGGATTGAAAAATTCACCTTGGCCGCATGTGAGAAGAGTGCTTCCAGTTTGACTCTACCAAACACCACAGGTTTCCTCCGGGTACTCCGGTTTCCTCCTGTAGTAACACTGGATCAATGAGGGATGGCCCTTAATGGACCTCTAGGGATAACAGTTAGATATAACTGATAGAGTTATCCAGTATAAATATAAGTTAGTTTAGATTAATTAATTTAGTTTAGTTTAGCCGATATCGCAAAACTATTAATGTTTCTAAACATTATATTTAAACGTCTTTTATTTAAAAGAAACTTATATTTTGACTGGTGTTCTTTAAAATGTACATATTCTTACACAAAAACAAGACACATTCGTACCTGAATTCCTTAAACTGTGTCTTGTCGCGCAGTTCGAGGTCTTCTTTGCCAAGCTGTAAAGGAAACTTATCCAACCTGTGTTCATTTTCGGCTAGTTGAGCTACCGATTCAAAAATGTCTTGCCATGGAAGTTTACCATGACGACGATGTGCCAGCTCTAAACCTTTTAGCAAACCGGGAATGCCAATGGACTTTCCTCCTGAATAAACAAAATTAGTTTGTAACTAAAAGCGTTGTACTTGTTGACAAACAGGCAAATAGACAAACAGACAAACAGACAGACAAACGGACAAACGGGCAGACGGGCAGACGGGCAGACGGACAGACGGACAGACGGACGGACGGACGGACGGACGGACGGACGGACGGACGGACGGACGGACGGACGGACGGACGGACGGACGGACGGACGGACGGACGGACGGACGGACGGACGGACGGACGGACGGACGGACGGACGGACGGACGGACGGACGGACGGACGGACGGACGGACGGACGGACGGACGGACGGACGGACGGACGGACGGACGGACGGACGGACGGACGGACGGACGGACGGACGGACGGACAGACAGACAGACAGACAGACAGACAGACAGACAGACAGACAGACAGACAGACAGACAGACAGACAGACAGACAGACAGACAGACAGACAGACAGACAGACAGACAGACAGACAGACAGACAGACAGACAGACAGACAGACAGACAGACAGACAGACAGACAGACAGACAGACAGACAGACAGACAGACAGACAGACAGACAGACAGACAGACAGACAGACAGACAGAGGTGAAACATAACCTCCTGGGTAATTATAGTTAGCGACTAGCAACAGCACCTTTCTGTAGCTTGGGGTCTATGTAATATTGTCCTTTCTTCCAAGGTTTCTTAAAATCCTCATCCTTTATTCCACTTGGAGCACATTCTTTGAAATCAATCACCTCGGCTTTGCCAGTACTTCGTTTATAGATAATCATGTGGCCTCCACCGGCAATACCAACGCTCTGTATCTTGACGACTGTCAGACACAGTAGAGTCACCATTGCTGCGTCTACGGCAGATCCGTTGCGCTGTAGCAGCTCCTTGCCCATGAGAGAACAATGGCGAGTATCTGATGCCACAGCAGCATGGGGAAAAATTTCTGGAATTACTCTTAAAGGATGCTGAGAATAGTCGTGTCTATAAACAAGAGAAATGTTTAGAAACACAAGCATGTCAACTTTATACGGCTTCAGTTGTGTTCGCGCCACTGAGCATGCTGACTTATCCGCATGCTTTGCTAAATAGCTTCTCTTGTGGTGAACTACTACCTTGGATGGCTAGATATCTCTTCGGCTAATTGGGGAAGTAAGGGTAGTTCGGTAGCGTTTTGTTTCCGCCATTTTAGAGGGTCGTTGTCTCTAGAGGTGTGCATTGGATCGGATTGGACGGTTCATGGAGGGGGATGGTTTGGAAACTCGTCAAAAGTCATTGTTTTATGTTTTTGTTCAATTTGTCTAATTTTACGGTCACTGAACGTATTGTATTTTCTATATAATGAAGCAGTCATCCAATAACAACGTTCGGGTTTAATTAGTGTATATTATTTCGTTGTCAGGTGTTGTACGTCCTTTTTTCGTTGTGTAGTCCTTCGTCGTCACGTGTCCATAGAATTTCCTTTCTTCAACCAATTGCCTTCCTCCAACATGGACACAATAACATGACCATTGCATAATCTTGAAAGGCAATGGAGCTTCCAAACCACCCCCCTCCAATAACCATGGACGGTTACAACCCAATTGGTTAATGCTTGAAATCCGAAACCGATCCGATCCGAGCTTGATAAAGCATTCCGATCCGATCCGAAATAATCCGACAAAATGAACAATAAAATGCGCTTCCACTCACGTCGATCATTTCGCTTCTCAGTTTTTCAAAGCAAACATGAACGTTGGTGCAGAGTATATCAGCATAAATTACAAAATGTGAAACACGTCTTAGACTATGTGCACACGGTTACGTTTCCGAACGTTTTCGTTAGATGTGAGCCGATCATCGGCAAATCATCGGCAGAGCCGATTAACTGCTAGTTTTTCTCACAATCGGCCATCGGCCGATTGTCTTTCACCATCGCATCGGCTGTCTCGTGACTCTCGTCCTCGTATTTCTGCTCTCTCGTCCTGTTTATCATAGCCGACAGCCGCAACAATCCCGTCAAAATCGGGGAGCGAGCGTCTGTGGTACGGCGTATCGTATACTTCAATTCTTTACCTTGTTTGGCATTTTTGCGCTTGTTGAGTTGTTGATACAAAAATATTTTAAATAAAGGAAACACTGCTGACTACTTGACTGTTTTTTGTTTGTTTTGTTGCGCTCAAAATACGAGAATTGGCTTGATGACTTCCTCTCATTGCGAAACTTGAGATGAATAAAACGACAAAACGGGAGCACTGAGCATCAGGTTAGCAAACATTGATACAAGCTAAATATAATCAATTAAACGTATAGTTAAAGAAATGATCTTTAATAATGTTAATCCAAAGTCCAAACAATATGAAACATGCATAAACCACAATTCAGAATCTTTGTTCGTTTCCACTTAAATAAGGACTTTACAATGACTCAACACTCAATCCGCCGTTAATAACGGAAAATACATACAGATTTTTTAATTGTTTCAAATTTGGTAACCGTGATCCGATCCGACTGCCAAACAATTTTTCCGATCCTATCCGAAATGGACATTATTGCTCCAAATCCGAACGAGTCCGATCCGATTGGATCGGATTTGGATCGGATTTGCACATCGGATTTCCACACAAACTCTACACGGCCAAAAACGCACAAGTTGTACAGAGTTGGAAAAAGTATTCAACCTTCCTCTGGATGGGTTTTTAAGGCTAGATAACCTTCCTCAAAATATATAGCGAGAATTTTGTGTTTTGCAACATTCATAAATACTGCGTGACTTTTGCAGTACCTTGGTTTTCTAGGTTTTCCTAGGTAAGCTTTGGCATACTATAATAGCTACTAATAACTGATCGCTGCTGACTGATAGCCTGCCAACTACCCTCGACTGCTGGGAAGATACAGACATCACAGCAGACATCAGCGTACATGTCTCACACATGTAACTACTGCCACTGCCAGTGCTGCATGATTGTTGGTTAGCCAATGTTTTGCTGCAAATCGCATTTCTTCTCGACACCTTGCTTGATCAATTGTAACTTTCTCAGATTACCGAATGTGTTGTTTCACGTGTTTTCACTTTAAACCTTCCTCACTAAAGTAAACCTTCCTCCGGGTGGTACCCGCATACCCGCAGCTTTTTTCCAACTGTGAAGTTGTAACGTTCCCCACGGGAAACGAGAGACTCTGGGATAATCCGTTCACGCCATCACAGGATTCTCAGGTCTGCAGCCAGCCTTGTTACAACTTGTCGTCAACAAGTCAACCCGGATGCGTTTGCTCAGCTTGCATGTTGTGGCTTGTCGTGACAAGTCTGCAACAAGTTGTCAAAGCGTACGATTCCGCGGGCTAGCGTACCAGATTCCACAAAATTTGACACCCAGAATACAAAGCTACCTAACGTAAGCTGCTCAGTGCCTACTCGTAAGGGCACCGCGATCGTCAGATACAAACATAAAACCCCTTGAACAAGCACTAGTGGTAGCAGGAAACAAGATTATGCCCGCTGAAATATGACGTGTGCTATTAGCGCGCTAGGTCTCTCACCAAAAGTTAATCCCGGTTCGTTTGGCCGAGTTACCTGGCAAGTTTTAATATTTAAGATGATTAGCATCAACAAGAGTGACATATAAAAGCGAATATAGGAAATTCATCCTGCTATGCCGAGTTATACCGATGGAAAAGTGTTTATAGGGGGAAATGTTTATTTCGCTGGCTTGCCGGGATCCCAGCTGTCAGTGCTGAGTTCTCGCCAGGGCGAGTTACTCGTCTGTCTCATATAAACACTGCGCTGGGAAAAACAGTGTTTTCTCTACGGACCGCCCGCGGAACTCGTCTCCTGATACAAACAGGTGACGCATTATGGAATAAAACAACCGATTGTTGATTTCGTCAATCTACAATATAGACTGCGTAAAATTGTCACGGATTCATTATAGAGTAAAATTAATAAGTTGCTAATTCGCAAGTATAAAGGGTTAATTATTGTCAGTGCTGTGAGTAACTTCGTTACAAGTAACTAGTTACAGTAACTAGTTACATTTTTAAGTAACTATAACTGAAACTAGTTACTTTTTCTGAAGAAGTAACTGTAACTATAACTAGTTACCTTTTTAAAGAACTGTAACTAGTTACAATATTTGGTTAAAAAATGTGACAAGTATAGTTACTGATATTCAGTTGAGGATGTCATTCCGTCTTGATAAAAATGGTTTTGATATAATAATAAAGGTACATTATGTATACATTTGACTATTTCTGCTTAGTGACAACTATATTTAGGCATTTAGCTGTAAAAACATAATTATGGTACTGGCATCTAAAAACCAGTAATTTCTTTGTTGATTCTAGTAACACGGACAAAGGAATGTAACTTTGTAACTAGTTACAAAATTTTTGAAGTAACTTTGTAACTGTAACTAGTTACTTTCTTTTCATTGTAACTTTTATCGGTAAGTAGTTACTTTTCTAACGATGTAACTGTAACTAGTTACAAAAATTATGTAACTCTTACAGCACTGCTTATTGTTTACCTTACTAGCAAGTTCATTTAATCTTTATACCAGCTACATGCTCATACGCGCCAATGTCGCTACGCTGACAAATCCCCAAACCGAGAAAATAAACTGCCGGGGCACGCTAAGAGCTCTTATTAAAACTGACATTACAATTAATTATCACAAACCTAGCGGTAGTTCGCACCACCAAAATAAGACTCCAAATTTGAACGACCAAAGAGAGAATCAGTTGTCGTGTCTCGACTGCCATTTTCATTAACGAAACAATTAAGTAGACTGAAGCCACCCGCTTACCACCAGTGTGTTGATGGCTTTAATCAGTAGGGGTCGTCAAAATAAATCTAGGGTCATATTATATTGTTAATCTTACCAACAGGAAATTTACACGTTTGATCAGAGAAGTTGCATCTAATTTTCCCATGCATGTTGATGAGGGAAAATATATGCAAGCGGGAAATTTAGAAGAAGACAAAAGATTTCTTTGTCTTCTAATTTTCCCTCATCAACATGCACGGGAAAATTAGAAGAAGACAAAGGATTTCTTTGTCTTCTAATTTTCCCTCATCAACATGCACGGGAAAATTAGAAGACAAAGGATAAATTTCCCTCTTGCATGAGCGATGAGGGAAATCCGAGGTTTACATTCCCTCGGAGGACAAAAGAATCCGAGGCGATCATGGTATTATATAATAATATAATAATATGAAGTTTGGTCACTTACTTGCTCAGACATTCTTTTGCTCTCTCGCTCCTTCCCTCGCTCCTTTCCTCGCTCCCTCCCTCGCTCTTTCCTTCGCTCCTTCCCTCGCTCCCTCCCTCGCTTCTTCCCTCGCTCCCTCCCTCGCTTCTTCCCGCGCTCCCTCCCTCCCTCACTCCCTCCCTCACTCCCTCCCTCGCTCCCTCCCTCGCTTCTTCCCGCGCTCGCTCCCTCCCTCACTCCCTCCCTCCCTCGCTCCCTCCCTCCCTCGCTCTCTCCCTCGCTCCTTCCCTCGCTCCCTCCCTCGCTTCTTCCCTCGCTCCCTCCCTCGCTCCCTCCCTCGCTTCTTCCCTCGCTCTTTCCCTCGCTCCTTCCCTCGCTCCCTTCCTCGCTCCCTCCCTCGCTCCCTCCCTCGCTTCTTCCCTCGCTTCTTCCCTCGCTCTTTCCCTCGCTCCTTCCCTCGCTCCCTCCCTCGCTTCTTCCCTCGCTCTTTCCGTCGCTTCTTCCCTCGCTCCCTCCCTCGCTTCTTCCCTCGCTCGCTCTCTCCCTCACTCCTAGCTTTCCTCGCTTCTTCCCTCGCTCCCTCCCTCGCTCCCTCCCTCGCTCCTTCCCTCGCTCTTTCCATCGCTTCTTCCCTCGCTCTCTCCCTCGCTCTCTCCCTCGCTCCCTCCCTCCCTCCCTCGTTCCCTCGCTCCCTCCCTCGCTCTTTCAGTAATCAGTACCCATCCGGTGCTCCTGGCTTGGCGTCACTCACTGCGTGAATGCTTATTTTGTTGGAATGTTTTGTTCGTTCTACAACTAACGCGTTCAGTCTTCCAATGTCCTTCGTCGGAAAGTGCGCAACTAATGGGATATCTTCCGATATCTCATGTCCAAATGCCTCAGTGTTCTCCTTATTTTACGAGGAAGAGATTCCTGAACAAACACTGTGTTGGGAAACAATTGATGGTGAAATCGAGGCGCGTTCATTGCAGTTGCGAGATCCATTCCCAGCCACATATGTCTTGCGATGACCTGCGAATAAAATTGATTGAACGTTTAGTTTAGTTTAGTTTAGTTGAATTACTTTATTATTTATGAATTACAAGTGATATTGGTGAACAGACAAAGCAAAACCTGTATCATGACTTGACACCATAGTTACTCGACACCATAGTGACTCGACACCATACTGACTTGACACCATGGTGACTCGACACCATAGTGACTCGACACCATAGTGACTTGACACCATAGTGACTCGACACCATAGTGACTCGACACCATAGTGACTCGACACCATAGTGACTCGACACCATACTGACTCGACACCATAGTGACTCGACACCATACTGACTTGACACCATAGTGACTCGACACCATAGTGACTCGACACCATACTGACTCGACACCATACTGACTCGACACCATACTGACTCGACACCATAGTGACTTGACACCATACTGACTCGACACCATAGTGACTCGACACCATACTGACTTGACACCATAGTGACTCGACACCATAGTGACTCGACACCATACTGACTCGACACCATACTGACTCGACACCATACTGACTCGACACCATAGTGACTCGACACCATAGTTACTCGACACCATACTGACTCGACACCATACTGACTTGACACCATAGTTACTCGACACCATAGTGACTCGACACCATACTGACTTGACACCATAGTGACTCGACACCATAGTAACTCGACACCATACTGAATAGACACCATAGTGACTCGACACCATAGTGACTTGACTTATGTATAACTCGACTCATGACTTGACCCATGACAAATTGACACCAGAATGACTCGACGCGTGATTCGACACCAGAATGACTCGACGCGTGATTCGACACCAAAATGACTCGACACCAGAATGACTCGACACCAGAATGACTCGACACCAGAATGACTCGACACCAGAATGACTCGACACCAGAATGACTCGACTCCAGAATGACTCGACACTAGAATGACTCGACTCGTGACTCGACACTAGAATAACTTGACTTATGACTCGACTCGTGATTCGAAACCAGAATGACTTGATACCATAATGATTCGACTGACTGACTGACTCACTCACTCACTCACTCACTCACTCACTCACTCACTCACTCACTCACTCACTCACTCACTCACTCACTCACTCACTCACTCACTCACTCACTCACTCACTCACTCACTCACTCACTCACTCACTCACTCACTCACTCACTCACTCACTCACTCACTCCTTCGTTTATCCTTCTCTCCCTCTACTTCAAATCGTTATGTTTTTCTTTTTGGATTAAGTACACGTAGTTGATCAAGATTTATATGCTTACTTGCGAAACGCTCGTTGGTATTCGACTGCCACCAGCTGCTCCGATCACCATGACAACGTCGTTATTTTTGTCGACCATTATCGATGGCGACATTAACGAGGGAACTCTTTTCCCAGGCATAATTACGTTCAACGCCGTTTTTTGACCTATGCTCTGAGCTATTTGACCATATTCACGGAAGTCTTTTAGTTGATTATTGAAAAGAATTCCCAGTTTTTTAGAGAATACGTACGAACCAAACCTGGAAATATATAATAATTACGAGTCAGTTAAAATTCATTATTATCACTATGGCTAAGAACAAATATAACATAACGACGACGACGAAAACGATGACGAGACAGCGGCCAGCACGACAGCAGCAGCAACGACAACAACAACAACCGCAGCAAGAACAACAACAGCAGCAACTAGAGGGCACTCAGGGACTCCTTATATCTCCGCCAGCGGGTATTAGAGATGTTTAAAAAGAAAACGAGCCATCCCGCTGACCAGGCTAGCTCACGAGACCAACACATGCATGTATGAATAAAATGCTTGATTGCACTCATACCAAAATTATGCAAACATTTTGCATAAAATAAGGATAATGAGCGCAATCAAGCGTTTCTTCTACGCGGAGAATCTTGCGCTCAGATTGTTTATTAATTTCTCATTCCAATTTTGACTAAATTCAACCAAAATTTAATGGATTGGTCGCTAGTCTATGGCCAACCTTTCTACAAACTTTTGTGAAAATCGGTGCAATACTTTTTGAGATCCTGGCGACAGACAGACAGACAGACAGACAGACAGACAGACAGACAGACAGACAGACAGACAGACAGACAGACAGACAGACAGACAGACAGACAGACAGACAGACAGACAGACAGACAGAGACCGACCGACCGACCGACCGACCGACTGACAGACAGACAGACAGACAGACAGACAGACAGACAGACAGACAGACAGACAGAGGGGTAAAAACATAACCTACTGGCGGAGGTAACAACAACAACAGCAGCAAGAACAACCGCAGGAACAACAACCGCAGCAACAACAACAGCAGCAGCAACAACAACCGCAGGAACAACAACGACATCAACAGCAGCAGCGACAACAACAACAACAACAACAACCGCAGCAGAAACAACAGCAACGACGACAGCAGCTACAACGACAAAAACAACAGCGGCATCAGCAGAAACAGCAGCAGCAGCAGCAACGACCACGACAACGGCAACGACAACAACTGCAGCTTCAAGGTTGCGCTCTAGAGCTTACGGATCATTGAGTGACGCTGTTACGGCCACAGCATCTCCATTTGGCGCCAAAATCGAGACTTGAGTAGTTCCTTGAAGTCTACCAAGCAACGTATCAGGATTGTAATGACTGACGTTGTATGTACGAGTATCTGAGATGGCATGTCGAATGACAGTTCCATGTTCGTCTGTCAGCAGCTCCTTGATACCCTAAACAGATCGATCAGTTATTGCATAAGTATTGAGATTTTCGTGCAATTGGTGAAACAAATAAAACTCGTGTGTTTTGAATTTTCAAGCCGCTCTTGTTGACCATACGATATTTCTTCACTAATGAAAAAGTATCGTATTCTTAATTAAAAGATATTTTTTACTAGTGAAAAATATCTTTTAATAACATAGATGTAATACAACGGCGTTTCTGATTGGCTACCGTGCGTGCTCCATAACTCGACGGAGTACGGCAATTTCAAACGTAATGAGAAACTCATTTTTAATCAGCGAAATAAATATCGTTTTCCGTTGTTTTGTTTCTGATTTTCTGTTATTAAAGGCTTATTAACCGAATTCGAGGTCTGTACGGGAAAGTATTTGCCTCAGGTTTTCGTACAGACCGAGCGACGAAGGAGCGAGGTTTGTGCGAGAGGAACCGAGGGCAAATACTTTCCCGTACAGACCGAGAAACGAGGTTAATAAGCCTTTTATTATTATATGGCTTTTGGTTTGTTTTCTTATCTGTTTTTAGTTCTACGTTTGTCTTGATCAGGTGTCGCTGTTCACCTTAGTTCTTATTTTTGAACTTCTTCGTTTCGCTTCATGTTTACACCTGTTAGGCTTTTATTTTTCGCGATTTTAAATAAGAAGTTTTTATAAAAAGAAACGCTGATGTTTCAGGACGTATTATTGTTCAAAATTTCCCAACGAATATATCTAATTCGCTTTTATTTTCATTCAAATCAATTAACTCAGTAATTTTCCCGCCAAAACTTGCAGGTCATTAAAAAGGACGTAATGCCCTCTCACAGTGCCGAGAGGGCATTACGGCTTTTTCCGGACCTCTCAGCAACCAATCAGCGTGCGCCGTTTGGCGTAATGACCCGAAAACAAGCTCAGCCATATATGATAAATTAAACAAATGGTTCATGGTTTGGCGTGCTCCATCCATGCACTTGGGAAGTTGCGAGAGCTCTCGGCTCTAATAAACGTTTCTTTTTTTTTTGTAGGAAGTATGGATACTATGGAACTTTTCAACTCTCCGCATTTTACTACTCTTCTGGATAACGCCAGACATCGTCACTGGAAACATTTACCGGAGACGGCATTATGGCAAGAACTATACGGTAAGAAACACGCCGCTTATATTGTAAACAATGTAAACTTTTAACAAAGAGAGTGTCTGTAAAGTGTTTGTGTTAGCAACAACAATGTTAATACATTGATTGTCATATCGGTTCTCGCCAAATTCAATACTTGTATAATAGACCAGTTAGGTTCTGATAAGTGCTTCACAATTTTATTCACTCGTTGTGATGTATTATAAAACTCACTCGCTATACTTTGCAGTTCGTTCTATAATACATCACAACTTGTGAAAAAAAACAATCGTTCGCAGCATATCACATTATTAGGTATTCGTAACCCCACAGGTCGCCCAAACTCATGGTGTGAGCAGTTATGTATACAAGAATTTCAGTCAAAATGATAGAATATTTCCTCTTAATTGCTTTAAATTTTTGAAATATACTGAAATATAGTGTACTTATCTCTAGTACAAAGTGTATTTGTCTTACTGATGTGGTTTCGGTGAGATTTTATAAACAGTCTGGGACTGCACGCAGGCTACATATAAACCCGACATTTTTGCGTTTTAATATAAATAAAACATGGCTATGTCGGGTTTATATGTAGCCTGCGTGTAGTCCCAGATTGTTTATAAAATCTCACCGAAACCACATCAGTAAGACAAATACACTTTGTACTAGAGATAAGTACACTATATTTCAGTATATTTCAAAAATTTAAAGCAATTAAGAGAAAATATTCTATAATTTTGACTTAAATTCTTGTATACATATTAAAACTGCTCACACCATGAGTTTGGGCGATCTGTGGTAACCCTTGATCCTTAATCCTTAATCCGTTATCGTTTATATATTTTATCTTAATTTATTATCGTCATATTATCGTCCTACAATCTCGACTGTGATTGGCTAAAAACCTATTACTATATTTCGATAATAAGATATTACGCGTACATTGCAAGACATTATGCTATGTTGTAATAGGTTTTGCACTTCTGCTATATGTTACAGACAATTATTGATGTCTTGCCGACGAGCTGCATGCCCAGCGGTTTGAACAAAACAAACATGGTGGCCGTCCTTAGGAGTGACGATCACGGTGACGATCAAAAGCGGATTAATCCGGTGGATTTGGTACGTTTTGTTGACGCCAAAACCACAAAGAAAAACCAAGCGAGCTACACAGACAGCTGTTAGAGTTTAAAGCAGTATTTGAATGAGAAAATTGTACTTGAAAGGGAAAAAGGTCAGCGAACCTCAAACTCAAGACGGTATGAATTTACTATTTTTTATCTAACTTAGTATAAAACTTTCTTAAGGCTTCTACATTTATAATTGTATAATAAAACAATTATTGAATTCGGTTTTCACATGATAGCTTGTGCTATCAAGCCTCGGTTTGTATTATCCGCATCAGCCTTCGGCTTCGGCAGATAACAATTACCTCGACGTTGATAACACAAGCTATCATGCTCAACATCCAGTGCTGGATTAACCTTCCCAGGGCCGGGGCAAAAATATTTTAGGGCCGGTCACAAAATGAGAGCCATCCCCGGAGTACGGTGAATTGAAAGCCTAGGTTGATCGGATCATCGGAGGTTCGTACTTAGGCTGCCTCAGGCGCCACTCCCCTCCCGCTTTCAAACAGAAGGGGGCCCGTGGCTGAGATAGCGTGTGATTTCCTCAGGCTAGTTCGGACTTTCAAAGAGAAACTGCATAATTTTTTTATTCACTCATTTTTTTGGGCTGGTCAGAATCTGGGGCTGGGGGCAAATGCCCCCTTTGCCCCATAGGTAATCCGCTACTATCAACCTCATCCAATAATTGTATATTATCATCCATCGTCATCATCATCATCATCATCATCATCATCATCATCATCATCATCATCATCATCATCGTCATCATCATCATCATCATCGTCATCATCATTATATCATTATCCACATTAAAATGATAAAACAATAATGCAAAAGATCAAAGATTTTTCTCTAAGTTGAATACCAAAAATAAATGTAGCGTGCTGCGTAGGCAGTGTTTGAACAACAATCGAAATATAGTAAGGTTTATATACTGCCGAAACAGAGAACGTAAGAGTCTAACGTTTCGAGCGAAGGCCCTTTAGTTTCTCTCTGACGAAGGGCCTTTAATTCGCAGGGGAGCACGAGTGGCGTGTGCTGTTAGTGCGCTGCCTCTCACCAAAAAGTTAAGCTCGGTTAGACGGGGTTAGTACTTGGATGGGTGACCGCTTGGGAACCGGTCCGTTCCCGAACTCGACCCGTTGTCGAGCTTGGAACTCATGTGAGTAGAGTTGTAGTTGATCTCTCCTCTGCTTCGAGGGTTTTTCGCCGGGTTCTCTGGTTTTCCTCCCTCCATAAAATCAACACCTAACATCTTAGCTGTGATCCGTGGTCTGAACTGTGTCGTTGGCGGCTGCCTGGAGCGCCTTTGATATGCCTCGACACGGCCACGTTGATCTGCGTCCTTCGCAATTCAAACGCTGACTGCAAGTAAGGATGATTAGCCCTCCAGTCCTTTATCGAAACGTCAGACTCCTACGTTCTCTGTTTCGGCAGTATATCAAACCCTACTATATTTCGATTGTTGAATACCAAAAAGCCTTGCCTGGTTAAGACAGCTCATATTTTTCTTGGGTTGTGGCTGGTGTAGAAAAAAGCTTGTCATATGTGTATTTGAAGGGAATTGTGGGTCTCCAAGCCAACCAGTATTTGCGAAGCTCCATTTCTGCGATTCGATTATTTTGTGATAAACGCTGGATATCTTTTCCATGTTGTCATCATTATCGATCTTTGAAAAATGATAACCTGTTCAAAAAAAACATTTACAGCGATAGACAAAGGAGGAAATTTAACACAAATAAGTACACTCGGGGACTTATACTCGGGGGCTTCTAATCGGGGGCTTATACTCGGGCGCTTAAAATTCGGGGCTTATAATCGGGTATTTATACTCGGGGACTTATACTTGGAGGCTTAAAATCGGGGGCTTATAATCGGAGACTTGTACTCGGGGCTTATAATCACGGGCTTATAATCTGGGCTTTTATCTCATAAACGAAGTGAGATATGAAAAAGTTGTAAAATTAATAATGTTCATCATTATTTTAAAGTGCCAATGCAGCGAAATTTCACCCCAGTTTTTTATGAAATTTGCATTTGAAAGAACACTTAAAATGACAACGTAACATCTTTCGTAGAATTTCATTTCCTTGCTTCATTCTTGAGATATTCAGGTTTGTTTGATATGCAAATGTCATACTTATGACATCACACTACATAATTACTTTTTGAAATAGCATCAATTTTAGAATAGTCCAAATATTTTACACCCAGCTGCACACGTTTAGTGACCAGTCATGGCTACATACATGCAAGTGCAAATTTTTATTAAGTACTTTCGATAAGCACTCTCAAAGAAAATCATACTTTTCTAAAAAGTCATTATGCAGTCTGATGTCATAAGTATGACATTTGCATATCCTGAATATCTCAAGAATGAAGCAAGGAAACGAAATTCTACGAAAGATGTTACGTTGTCATTTTAAGTGTTCTTTCAAATGCAATCATAAAAAACTGGAGTGAAATTTCGCTGCATTGGCACTTTAAGAGTTCTTTCAAATAAGACAGACTTGATTTTCACTTCACAAACACTTTAAACTACGTTCAAAAACGTTTAAGCCAGAGTAGCGGTAAACTACAGCTAGAGAGTATGGAGGTGAGAGAGGGAATGTATAGTACTGGATCTAGTCCACTGATCTCTATGTAACTGGATTGCTCATCCTTTATGGTCAGCAGTAAACATTTTGAAAACATACAAAGTTTCCGTGGCGGCCATCTTGGTACTCCAAATTTCTCATTGCCCGTGGCTTCATTTTTGGGGCCGAATGAGCAATCCAGTTATATAGGGATCAATGCACTAGACCCATTACTATACATTAAAGGTAAAGGTAAAGGTCTTTAATTAGAATACATCAAACGTGTATCTTTACAATCAAATTACTCCTAAGGATTTTTCAATGTGGCCGTGTCGAGGCATATCAAAAGCGCTTTAAGCAGCCGCCATACGACACAGTTCAGACCACGCATCCCAGCTAAGCCCTACGTGTTGATTTTACGGAGGGAGGAAAACCGGAGAACCCAGCAAAAAAAACTCGGAGCACAGGAGAGATCAACTAAACTCTACTCACATGAGTCCCAAGCTCGAGAACGGGGTTGTTCCCAGACGGTCACCCATCCAAGTACTAACCCCGTCTAACCGGGCTTAACTATTGGTGAGAGGCAGCGCCCTAACAGCACACGCCATCCCTGCTCCCTTCTCATTATGATCTCTTGACTACAGTATATATCGGATTAGCGTACCTTTCAATGTATTTAGCATAAGTGAAAGAATCATTCCACCAGCCGGAGGGGGAGCAGAATACATTGTATTGCCATCCAGATCTATTTTTACTGGTTCTCGCAAGATGGCGCGATAGTTCTTCAAATCTTCCAACGTCATTGTCCCCTGGTTTTTCCGCATATCTTCAATAATAGTTTTGCTCAGAACTCCGTCGTAAAATGGCGCTGCACTTCCCGCTTTTCCTAATGTCCTATACGTCTCCGCCAAAGCCGGGTTGGTAGTGAAAGCTCTCTTTTTCCTATTCTTTACTGTCGCTATAAATGACCTGAAAAAATAGCTTGGATTACTGATGGTAGAAAGCTTTTCTTTATTGAAGCTACCCTTACGAAAATTCCACATGCTTTCACATGTGTAAAAATCAAATGTGATTTTGGATATTTCACATGTGATCACATGTTCCAAAATGACATGTGAATATTTCACATCTGATCGCATGTTCCAAAATCACATGTGAATATTTCACATGTGATCGCATGTGACGATTTCACATGTGACCACATGTTCCAAAATTACATGATCACATGTAAAATATCCACATGTGGAATGTCGGCATGTATGCATGTATAGGTAGCACCCTTCACAAAAACGAAACAACTGAATAAAGCTGCTATAATTTTCTTTTCACTAAAATCATATAACTTTATTTATTTATTTATTAAGTTTTGCCACAAGGTTCAACAAGACTAGGAATTAATTAAAATTAAAAAAAAAAAAAAAGTACTTAATTACTCATAGTGAAAGTTAGTTACATCGTAAAATATATAATAATGTGGCAGGGTTGCCGCAACAGCGAACGCCAATTACTGCGGTCCCAAACAAAAAGAAAAGGCCATATTAATTATTTAGGTTGTGTTAATTATTATTTTGTAAGTATTAATTATTAACCATTAATTATTGTCAAGTATTAATTATTAGTTCTTATTTACTAATTATCAAGTATTAATCGTCAGTCGCCAGTCGCCAACTACTTCTGCCTTTTAAAGTGCTTATGGAATGAAATTTTCGCTAATTTCTTTATTTCATAATATAAAAATATAGAAATCGCTGATATTGCTACATACTGCTCACTTTGTTTTTACGTGTTTGGAAAGTGCTTTATTTTTATATTTAAACTTGCCAAATCGTAGCATTTCTTAAGTCGAAATGTCAGCGGAGACGAGTAACAATACCTGTGACGTCACAAGGTGGATCAAGACTAAACAAATTTATGATAATGATCCACCGTGTGACGTGAAATATAGTTGTTGTGACCGCGTTATTGTGTTGACGTTTCACGGCCCTAGCTATCAACTTTGAACTGAAATATAAAGTGGTTTCCAAAGACGTAAATATTAAATGAACATGTGTACGAATATCAGAATTTTCTATATTTGTATATATCTAATAATATAAAAAGCAAAAATTTCATTTCATAAGCACTTTAAAGTGGCTCCCTATAGTTTCAATAAATACGCGCTATTTCATACGCTCATTATCTAATGTTATTCACAAGTTTAAAAATTTGTTAGATAAATACTAAGTGGACCTTACTATAGCAGAACTATCGTAGATATAAAATATCTATCAAAAAGTTCAATTATTTGCTGTTACCATGGTAATAATGACGTTGGAACTTTGGTATATTTTCAAATATTGCATAATTGAAGCGGCATGTCTTCAGTTTGCTTCGGTGAAATTTTTTAAAAATTGCTGAGATGATAGATACTGTTGTGGAGAATATCCGTGCACAAAATCAGAGAGGGTTGTAGGGACAGATTTTTCGCTGTAAAAATTATCGATTTAAAAACGTTCTGTCTTATGAAAATTTTTAAAAATTATATATACTTTAGAACTTTTTATAAACTACTTATTTACAAAATTTTAGCAAAATTCACCGAAGAAAACGTCTACAAGTCTAACATCTATGTCGACGCGGTCATAGAATTTCGAATCGACAAGATCGCTATTTACGCATGCGTAGCAATACTAATTCTAGTCACCAGTCCCCTATTGAAATTACCGTAGGGAGCCACCTTAAATGGTGTTTTTCCACACGAACCCCATATTATTAGTCCGTATGTAATTGAAGGTAGCATAACTTTAAAGTAAATCATATCATTTAGAGGGGCTACCGAGAAGAAAAGTTTACGAACCACTGAGGGGGTATTTACATGGATGAAAGTTGTCCCTGTCAAGGGGGTCACCCTGCCCCCAGAGCTACAGTTTACAGAGGGCTTATGTGAGGAAAAATTGTCCCTGCTAGCAGGGTGACCTTCGTTCGATTGTCCCGAAGGGCAAACCAACATTTAACCGATCACATTGAAGCGTTCCTTTGGAGTTGTCTCGGGTAGCTGAGTGAAACTGTTTACATGAGGGAAAGTTGCCTCGCCTCCTAGGGTTACCCTACCTCGCAAAGGGGGTGACCTTATCCCCAGGGTGACCCTACTACACGCGTAAAAACGCACAACTTGTTCACGGTTGTCAACAGGCGTGAACAATGTTGTGCTGCTCGCCGTGAACAAGTTGTCAACAAGTTGTTCACTTATGGTTCGAACAACTTGTTCACGGATAAATCAACAGTCATGAACAAGTTGTTCCAACAGCACAATTTTATAGCCAACAACGTTGTTCGCACATGATACAACATGTTGTTACAACAATGGTGAACATGGTTGATGTATCAACACGTTCTTCGGTTGTTCCAACATGCGTGAACAACGGTTGTTGTTTCATCAAGCTGTAACAACTTGTTGAAACAATGATGAACAATGTTGTTAATTTATCAATGTTGTTCACATATGTCAACAAGTTGTTACAGCTTTGTTCAGGCAACAATGCTGTAACAACGTGCGAGATTTTTACGCGTGTACCCGAGACAAGTGTCAAATTCCCCATGTAAACACCCGCTGTCGCGACTAAATAAAATGAATGCAAAGTTGGTTCTCCCAATGTGGCTCCGGGGGTAGGGTGATCCCTTCTACACGCGTAAAAATCTCACAAGTTGTTACAGCATTGTTGCCTGAACAATGCTGTAACAACGTTGTTATCATGTGTGAACAACCTTGATGAATTAACAATATTGTTCATCATTGTTTTATCATGTTGTTACAGCTTCATGAAACAGCAGCAGTTGTCCACGCATGTTGGAACAACCGAAGGACGTGTTGATACACCAGTCATGTTCACAATTGTTGTAACATTGTTGTTCATCCTTGTTACTTCATCATGCTGTTACAACACGTTGTATCATGTGTTGTTGGCTATAAAAATGTGCTGTTAGAACAACTTGTTCATGCCTGTTGTTTTATCCGTGAACAAGTTGTTCGAACTACAAGTGAACAACTTGTTCACGAGGTGCAGCACAACATTGTTCACGGGGTGCAGCACAACATTGTTCACGAGGTGCCGCACAACATTGTTCACTGGGTGCAGCACAACATTGTTCACGGGGTGCAGCACAACATTGTTCACGGGGTGCAGCACAACATTGTTCACGGGATGCAGCACAACATTGTTCACGGAGTGCGGCACAACCAGTGGCGTAGCCAAGGGGGGGCGAGGGGGGGCGGTCGCCCCCCCAATGGTCTCCAAGACCGTTCTCGTGAAAAGTTTAAATCCGTTGAGAAACTTGTAGGGGGGGGGGGGGGTACATTGTTTTAAGGCCAAGTGAGTAGACTAGTAATGTGTTATATATTTAGCAGGCATACATATGCTATAAATTACAATACTAAGGTATATACAAAATGCCTCCAACTTGTTTTTACATTTTCGACTTGTTTATAAATAAATCTAAAGATATTCTGACGTGTATCATTCTATGTTCTGGTTTGATTTCAACAAAATTATGTAATTTATGGCTTTCAGATTACTTTTAAATACTTGCCTCAAAATGCAGGAAATAGTGTTTCAGAGACCCTGGAAATCCAAAATTTTCCGGTGGGGCATGCCCCCGGACCCCCCTAGGAGATCGAGGTTCTTGCCCCCCCCAAACTCAAGACCCTGGCTACGCCACTGACCACAACATTGTTCACGCTTGTTAACAACCGTGAACAATTTGTGCGTTTTTACGCGTGTAGTATGAGTTAACAAGTGATTAACCCATTCCTGCCTGCCTTGGCCCAAAACAGTTTAAACGGGACCTGATATAGAACATACAGATCATTGGAAAACATACAAAAACCGTTGTACCTGAAATTTTTGAACTCTGTCTTTTTGTACAATTTGAAATCTGTTTCCAAATTATCCACAAGTTGTTTATTCAATTCGTGTTCATTCTCAGCTAGTTTGGCTGCCGATTCAAAAATGTCTTTCCATTGAAGTACACCGTGACGTTGATGTGCGAGCTGTAAACCTTTTAGCAAACCCGGGACGCCAATTGATTTCCCTCCTGGAGAAAAAAATATTCGACAATTTGCAAGGGGGTAATATTTTATAAGGATCTCTTAACTTTTTCTTTGGCGAGATGCCCTAGAGGCAGAACTATACTCTTATCGTTGCAACGAAATTAATTTTTTTTAAACAGGTCCCATGAGCTTCGTTTTAGTTCATTGCATAGTCTAGCGGTGGTCTTGATTATTGAAACGTTTTATACCCTCAACGTTTTCCTAAGTGAAGAAATCGTGTTTCCAGTAAATGCAGAAAATCTAATTTGCATAAAATCTGTCGCCTACCACAAACACAATTTCTCTAGATACGCAAGCGTTACAAGTATAAATATTTTCAATAATCAAGACCACCACTAAAGCTATGCAATGAACTAAAATCAAGCTCATGAGACCTGTGCAAAACTTTCCATGAAAAAAATACCTAATTTCTCCTGATTTAGACTGTCGAGCCACCTTAAGGTCTTCGTTAAGGTAGCAATCTTAAGGGCTTCGTTAAGGTTATCCGGTACCGTTTCGTAAAACAGCTGACATCGCGCCGCTATTAACGTGATCCCAACGTATATCATCTTGAGCTAGGCGGGATCCCGGTGAAGTGGGATGAAAAATTTCCATATGAACACAAACTTGCCGGGCTGGCCCGGTGAACCGGGATGATTTGTGTCACGAAGAATCTTCCCTGGGCCACAAAACAAGATTTCAATCAACTTTAAGATGCTATTACATCTAAACTGAACTAGTTCTTTATAGCAAATTTATTTTATGCAAGATTTAAAGCCACAGTAAGGTCCTAACAAAACGCTAGCCCAGCTCATATGAACAGCCCCTAAAATTCATCCCGGCTAGCCGGGATGGCCCGGCTCATATGAACAGGCCCTAAGTCATAGAATCGAAACCAGGCAATAAATAAAAAAACGCGGACACCGTTTTGCTGGAGATTTATCTCGAAATCGAATTCACTACGAATTTTTGAACGGAATGAAACGCTTTGTTGTTAAGACGCCCCGAGTGAAGCCCTCTGGTTTTACTTGAAAAATTTGCAACTATTATTGGTTTGTGTTTATCGCAAAATCAAATACAACATTGCATTCTACAAATTAATAGCTTTCTAACGATATCTATTTTATTTTTGTGGCGATAAATTCTGACGGATTGAGAGCGCTTTGCCGAAATGACCCTGCAAAGCTTAATGAAGACCTGAACGGGAAGTCAAGTCATTTCATTGTCTGGTTGAGGCCAGTCAATGACTTGAGTTTTTACTCATCAAGGCAGACAATTTGATCAAGGTAACTTGAATATTAAGCCTCCACCTATTCGTCCACTCATTCATGTACTCATTCATCCATTCATTCACTCAGCCGCTCATCCACCCATCCATTTATCCACTTGTGCATCCATCCACTCATCCATCTACTCATCTACTTATCTATCCACCCATCCACCACCACCCATTCATCTACTCTTCTCAATAATAATTCATGAATTATCGTAGCCAATCCATGAACGTATACCACATCACATGCATGATTTTTGATACCCAATGAAAACCTGTAGGAAACTTCCTGGTGAACTGGATCACATTTCTTAATCTGCATATTGAAATCAATGAAGAAAATCGCGATGCGAATACTCGTTTGAGAAGCAAGATCAAACACTCGTTTATCGTGTTTCTTCAAGCGACTCCAAACACTCGAAAACAATAAAAACTTCGGGGCTACACCCTCGGTTTTCATTTGTTTTCTCGTGTTTGGAACCCCCTAGTCTATATAAGGTAACTAGCGAAAGGAAATGTTCCAAGAACAGTACCTCGTTGTAGCTTGGGATCGACGTAATATTGTCCTATCTTCCAAGGTTTTTTATAATCTTCATCTTTTATTCCACTTGGAGCACATTCTTTAAAATCAATCACCTCGGTTTTGCCAGTACTTCGTGTATAAATAGTCATGTGTCCTCCTCCACCGACCCCAACAAACGGCAACCCTACAACACCCAAACACAGTAGAACCGCCATTGCTGCATCGACGGCAGATCCGTTGCGTTTCAACATAGCATTGCCCATGGAGGAACAAATGTGATTGTCTGACACCACAGCGGCATGAGGGAATCTGTTTGAAACAACCCGTAGAGGTTGCCGGGAATTGTCATGTCTAGAAACAACATAAATGTTATTATACGTAAATGTCAGTCAGTCAGTCAGTCAAATCTTTATTTAAGCACGGTAGCTTCATCAGGTTACAAAAATAGTTATCTACATTAATAAGTTTAAAAGTTTACAAGCCTATGTTACATAATAATTATACCTGTTTTCCATGAATGCCGTGTCTATCGAATATGATGTTTCAACAATTGTCGAAATTCAGTAAGAGATTCCGCTTGTCTTATATTGCTAGGTAAGCTGTTCCATAACACCGCACCACTATAGCTAAAGCTATTTTTAAGATAATTGGTGCGGGGTAAAGGAGCAGCAAGTTTGTTCACGGAGTCTCGAAGTATATAAGGAGTTACATTGTTGCGATTAGTAAATTTAGAACATAGATATTCGGGTACAAGGTTATTCAAAGATTTGAAAACCATCAGCGCTTTTTGAAATTGGCGTTGTTGGCTTAGATCATCCCACCCTAGCTTTTCCAATAAACTATTGGCATCGGCGTCAAAGTTGGAAAAGGTCAACACCCGTATTGCACGGTTTTGAAGTTTTTGAAGTTTGTTAGATAAAGTTTTACCACAATTTCCCCACACGACATTACAATAATCAAAGTGTGGTTGTATTAGAGCTTGATAAATAACATGCAATGTTTCCAATGAAACAAATGACCTTAACCGCTTAATAGCACCGATACCAGAAGCAATTCGTTTAGTCATTTTATTGATATGACTACTCCAAGTAAGATTTTCATCTAATAAGACACCAAGTGATTTTGTTGTCTAAAGGAATTCCATTTATTTCAAAAGAAGGATTGTCAGAAAGAGTACTTAAACGTTGTCTCGACCCAATTAACATGTACTCAGTTTTAGTCATATTTAAAGTAAGTTTATTTGATATTAACCATTCATTAACGTTTTCCAAGTCTTCATTAAGATGAAATTGAATAGTGTTTATATCGTTACCAGAATATGTAAGATTAGTATCATCTGCATACATTCTGGGATGAGAATTAGATAAACAATTTGGTAAATCATTAATAAATACCAGAAACAGGAGCGGTCCTAGGATCGTTCCTTGAGGAATTCCGCACTTAAGACTACATTTTTTGGAAAGTGACCCGTTAACAAAACATTTCTGCCTGCGGTCTTCCAAATATGACTTGAACCATTTGTAGGCAACTCCGTGAATTCCATAGTTTCCGAGTTTAGACAACAAGATCTCATGGTTGACCGTATCGAAAGCCTTTTTCAGGTCTAGAAATAACACGGCATTAATATTACCGCGGTCAATATTGTAAGCCCAACTATCAGTGGCCTCAAGTAAGGCCGTAACCGTTGAATGCAAAAAACGAAAGCCCGACTGGTGTTCGGATAGCAAATCATGTTCTAACATGTATGCATAAAGTTGATTGTAGATTATTCGTTCAAAGGCCTTGGCCATTACTGAAATCACAGAAATTGGGCGGTAGTTATTCATTTCATTCCGTGTACCTTGTTTAAAGATTGGAGTAACTTTGGCACATTTCCAATCTTCAGGAAATATACCCAATGTTAATGAAAGATTAAAAATATTGGTTATGGAATTAGAAATAAGATCAGCACATTCTCGAACAAGTCTGGCTGAGATCTGATCAAGACCGGTTGCTTTTGATTTGCATAGTTTGCTTAATACTGAAAATACTTGATCATTGTTTAGTTTGGGTGAATTGAAACCTTTTGTCAGTGTTAATGAGATAATCAGTGTAACTCGTATGACTACTGCTCACTGGAATTTCACCAGCAAGTTTAGGTCCTATTGTCGAAAAATGATCATTAAATGCATTAGATAAATCTGATGGGTTAGATATAGAATTACCATTCAAATTTAATTCCCTAACAGATGTTCTTTTTTATTTACGAGAGGTCAGGTCATTGATAATCTGCCATGTCTTTCGAGAATTGCCATTGTGCTGCATAAATGCATTTCTATAATAAGACTCTTTAGCGAGTTTAATTTCCTTATTTACAATATTTCGCAATCTTTTAAAATTGTCCCAATCACCGGGGACAGTAGAGTGTATTGCTTTTATTTTGGCTATGTCACGATCATGCATACGTTTTTTTAAATCAGATGTTATCCATGGAGAGTTCTTCGATCGAATACGCTTAGTACGTATTGGAGCATGTTTATCAGCTATAGTAAAAAATTTACCTTTCCATTCAGCCCACATTAGATTAGGGTCTTGAATGTTAGATAGATTGTAACTCCAGTCTTGAGATGAAATATCACTACGGAAGTTTTCTCGATTAAACTTCTTAAAGTTTCTTTACGTAACGTAGTTATTTCCCTTACTAGATACAGTATTTATAGATAATTTGCGGTAGACATAGATTAGGCTATGGTCACTTATACCGCAATGCGAGACTCCTGAACAAACTACCCTGTCTGGATAGTTAGTGTAAATTAGATCGATCAAGGTGGAAGTTGTTTTTGTAATACGAGTATGCTCATTGATTAACTGCTGAAGACCATATGTATCGGTAATGCTCGACAGCAGATGAGTATTGTTGTCATACTGAGTACTACCATTAGCCAAATTACAGTTAAAATCACCCATTAAATAAAATTCGACATTTTCAGCATCAAGTCGTCCGATAAGGGACTCAAAAGAAGTAAACAATTCAACAGGAGAATTGGGTGGCCTATACCAGTTGACAACAACAAATGGTTTAGATTGAGGTTTTCGAATTTCGACACATAAGTTTTCCAAATTTTTAAACTTTAAATCCTCACGTATCGAAAAATTAATAGTGGTTCTAATATAGAAACAAACACCTCCACCATGTCGGTCTCTATCTCGGCGAAGTATTTCATACCCAGGGATATGTATTTCGCAATCATTAATCGAATTATCAAGTTTAGTTTCATTGATTGAGAGGATATCTACTGGATAATTGACAAGCAGAATTCTCAGTTCATCTATATGTTTTATCAAACTAGCTATATTTAAAGAGGCTAGTTTGAAACCACGCTTTATGGGAAAAGGTGGTATCGATTTCGTGTTCAAATTGTTGCTATCGGCTATAGTAGTTTCAAAATTGAGATCAGATAAGTTATTCGAGGAACTCTCATTAGGCACGGCATTCAAGGAAAACACATTTCAACCTGCGGTCTAGTTACTATAGTATCTACAAAGTTTTTAAAAAATTTACAATTACCTTCATGATTTAGATGAAGTCCTCCTCTATTCAAATCAGCGAAGCTTATGTTATTATGTTGAATAAGTGTCCAGCCGTTACTTTGGCAGTGTTTTCTGAGTTGATGATTAGAGGGAGGTATCAAGGGCGGCAATTAGAGGGAGGTATCAAGGGCGGCAGAACAGGGAGACTAGGGGAACTATACCCCCCTAATATTTCTAGCAAGGGGCCCCCAATATATCTAAGGTGGGTGCAATCTCGTTCCCAGAGCCCACGTTCCCCCCACCCGGGAAACGAGAGACTCTGGGATAATCCGTTTCAAATCACAGGATTCTTGTTATTCCGGTTGAGGTACGCATGCGTAAATATCCGAGCGGAATCTGGATAGTATGTTCTCCTTGTTCGACTTTTCCCCAAACAATTTTTCAAAAAAAGTCCAGTTTTTTTGTATCTGCGTGTAATGCTGATCATTTTTGCAAGTCAATAGGGTTGCTGGTGAGGCTCGAATTACAGCATCTACACACATACGGCGAAGATATTGATCGCGGCAACGTCTTCACTGGAGTCTTGTCGTCCGACATCTTCGTTATTTTGGTTTTATTAATTCTATTTCCGGTCACTTTAGACCAACTCATGCTCACTATTCAGCCAATAACGTAACGATTTGAAACGGATTATCCCAGAGTCTCTCGTTTCCCGGGTGGGGAACGTGGGCTCTGGGAACGAGATTGAGGTGGGTGGCAAAATACACTTTTTCATTCTATTGACCAATTAGCCCCTCCAATATATGCAATAGATCGTTTTCATCTGACGTCACGGCGGCCATATTGGTGTACCAAAACAATGAAACGGCGCCATATTGGTGTACATCTTTATCCTATGGGAATTTAGCTCTATTCTTATTAAAAAATTTCGTATTGTTTCACCACCCCAATGGGGCCACCGATCACGTGAGTGAAAACGATCTACAGTGTGTATCAAAAAAATTCGAACCCTTAGAAAAAGAATTAGCATTCTTTTCAAACAACCTATTGTAGTAGTTTGAAAGCCCTAAAAGCGCTGCGTTATAAATTAATCAGCACATAAGTTAAACGAAGCGAAAAAGCTTTTAAATACTTTCACCATGCATACACTTCAAGTTATCTTAATTTCCCAGGTAAAAACCGTGTGTTTTACGCATCTGTGGGTTCAGCGAAGTGCTTAGGGCTTTCAAACTACTACAATAGGTTGTTTGAAAAGAATGCTAATTCATTTTCTAAGGGTTCGAATTTTCTTGATACACACTGTATATAAAACATACATACATATTTTAATTACTTCTTCCCACAAGGGATTTTTCAAGAGCAATTTACATATTTGAAATTTTAACATAGCCGAGTCCGGAATACGACACACACAGGGGGGGGCGAAGCGACACTGAAAGTGGGTGGGGGGCAAACTTTTTCGGGAGATCCGGGGGCAAACTTTTTCGGGAGATCCGGGGGCATGCTCCCCCGGGAGAATTTTGAAGTCTAGAGTCTCCTGTAAAAATCTAGAGTCTCATGAAATGCCATTTCCTGCATTTTAGGACAAGGATTTACAGAATTCTAAATGTCCAAAAACGTCATAAAATACTCAAAATATCTGCATTCACATTTCTTTATTATATCTTTATTCAAAGTCGTGGGTTAGCTAGGGTTAGTGTATTGTGTTGGGTCAGGCTTACAAGAGGTACGTTTAAAAACAGAATTCAATGTATAAAATATGTGGTATGTATAAAAATTATTTTCTTGTTGATTTTGTTAATCATAACTTTATTATTGGCCTTGTTTATACTTGCCTTGTTAAAAAGTGTGGGGGGGGGGGGTCAAACATATTCTGCCCCCCCACGAAAAAAAGTGGGGGTCAAGCCCGCCCCCCCCCCCCCCCGCTTCCGACGCACATCGGCCCACGGATTACAGCTAAGACCCTCTCTCCTCCGCAGAGGTAAAATTTCGGAGATTGGAGGTTTCGGGGGTCGTCGGAGACGCTCGGAGGCGTCAACTGGACATAAGTAGTGCGGGCGAAACTAGTCCAACGGAAAATTACTATCCGCCCGCACTCCTTATGTCCAGCTGACGATTTCGACGCATCTCCGACGATCCCCCGACATAGCCGATCTCCGAAAGAACCTCTGCGGAGGAGAGAGGCTAAGACCTAGGTTTCTTTGATGAAACGCCTTTGGTAAGCTATCCGGCGAAAAACCCTCGAAGCACAGGTGAGACCAACTAAACTCTACTCACATAGACCTTATTCAAAAATGGCCGCCGAATTAAATTTCTTTTATATACATATAAATTAGCCCTTATGAACTCGTTTTCATGTGTGAAATTCAAAAGAATTTTTACTTTAAAACGAGGTCATAAGGGCTAATTTATATGCACATAAAAGAATTCTAATTCGGCGGCCATTTTTGAATAAGGTCTATGAGTCTCAAGCTCATGTGAGGCATATGTGGCAGACATGGCACAAGCTGTTAGCGCGCGAGTTCTCTCCTCCGCAGACGTTCTTTCGGAGATCGGCTATGTCGGGGATCGTCGGAGATGCGTCGGAAATCGTCAGCTGGACATAAGGAGTGCGGGCGGATCCAAACGAGAAGGAGAGGCACAACCAGTTCACTGGGCACAACCTCGTCCCCAGGGCCATTTGTAGGGGCTGGGCCAAGATGGCGGCCAAAAACAAAATGACGGGAACAAATGGCCCTGGTCTGATTTACGCCATAAGCTCTTGACCAATCAGAGGCTGAGATAGCCTAGCCTCCACCAGGGCCATTTGTTCCCGCCATCTTGGCCCAGTTCCCTACAAATGGCCTTGGGGACGAGGTTGTGCCCAGTGAACTGGTCGTGCCTCTCCTTCTCGTTTGGATCCGCCCGCACTACTTATATCCAGCTGACGCCTCCGAGCATCTCCGACGACCCCCGAAACCTCCAATCTCCGAATTTTAACCTCTGTGGAGGAGAGAGACACTTGAGATTGGCAAAACCTGCCTCTCCTTCTCGTTTGGAGACGCTACCGGCGTACTCTATTCGAGATGGTTGTGGCAGGGTAGCATGGATTAGGCAGACCGCACAATTAAGCTCTAATTCGTGCATATTAGAATTAATAAAACCAAAATAACAAAGATGTCGGACGACAAGACTCCAGTGAAGACGTTGCCGCGATCGATATCTTCGCCGTATGTGTGTAGATGCTGTAATTCGAGCTTCGCCAGCAACCCAGAACATACTATCCAGATTCCGCTCGGATATTTACGCATGCGTACCTCAACCGGAATAACAAGAATCCTGTGGTTTGAAACGGATTATCCCAGAGTCTCTCGTTTCCCGGGTGGGGAACGTGGGCTCTGGGAACGTCGGTTCTGGTTCTGGGAACGAGCTTGCGCTCTTCCCTGCCACATTCAAAACCCTCCCCGGCTTTTGAAACAGCCGGGTAACTAAACGAAATTGATGACCGCGTTACATCAAAGGAAACCGACTCAAATATCAACTAATCTTAATTAATCCATCACAGGTCTGCCAAATATAGACTTGCAACACTTGTGACGCATTTATAGTTGGATTTAAGTGATTTAATTGACTCGACACAACAAGAGCAACGTCTAACGGCCTGTTTATATGGAGCCGAGTTACCCAGCTAGGCGAGAACAAAACAGCCGACAAAAACAGCCGAGATCTCGGCATGCTAGGATGAAAATATTCCCATATAAACACTCTCTTGCCGGGTAACTCGGCTAGCCGAGTTGAATTTGAATTCGTGACAACAGCGCACGCGCCACTTATGAAGACAATCGGAAACTACTCGTGGAATGTGAAACCATTATAATGCGTGGGCGGCTTTGCCGAGTAACTCGTCTCATATGAACACTCATCTTTTTTCAACTCGGCTTGCAGGGTAACTCGCCTAGCCGGGTAACTCGGCTCCATATAAACATGACCTAAGATAAGTTTTAACCATTTCAACCATGAAAGGGCCCCCAATGGCGAGTTCAATCGTCTGACGTTAGCCAGAGTAAAGCACTTGAAGGAAATTCAGGGTTACAGGGAAGGGTTAAAAACTTAAAAATAAATAAATAATTTTTAAATAAAAACTGATAAATAAAAACGCTCGTGGTATAGTTTGGAGAACTTGAAATTGCTTCCCCCAAACTCCGACTCGTGTCGCTCTATTGTAATTGTATGGGAACACGTGTTATATTACAATGTTATATTTATATAATTGTTAAAATTAACACAAATTACAAACCTGACACTGTGTATTAACAAGAAGACGTCGAAGAAATGAATGACCAATAATTTAATCAGGAATTGTCTGTTAATTGCCATTTTTTGTGCTGATAACGCAATACACTATTTAAAAACCAACAACACTTTTATAAACAATCAATACGATTGTTAATAGGTCAAGAAACCACCTGTTTACCACCAGTTGAAGTTATATTTAGACAATACCCTGGTTGCATGCATGCTATACGTGTTTTCATTGCATGGTTGTTGCCAATGATCTATTAGAGGACAGACACATGGATTACGTCACATCACGTCGGCTGACTTTCTGTTTTCTTTCTTCATGCCCCAACCCAAGTATATATAACCCAAGTACCATCATTCGACCTTCAGCTCCCAACTTGAGCTGTAGCTCAGTCGGTAGAGCATCGGACTAGTAAACCGAAGGTCGCGGGTTCGAATCCCAGCCGGGCCAAGTAGAGTTTTCTCTACTTTACCGGTATGGTTCGTCACTCGGAGTAACACCTAATATCAATATATATATATATGTATGTATACCTTAAAATCAACACCTATGCCGATCATAGCTGTGATCCGTGGTCTGAACTGTGTCGTATGGTGGCTGCTTGGTTGGAGCGCCTTTAATATGCCTCGACACGGCCACGTTGATCTGCGTCCTTCGCAATTCAGCCAATGGATGTATATATTGAATAATCGAATAAATCCACAATGACAAAGAAAGTCAGTGCCTACAAGATTCAAGCGATGCCGCTCTTTCAGATTTGCACCAGCAATTCATCGCGGTGCTCTACACGTTTTTGTTCAAAGCTCTTAATTTTAGAGAAACAAGTTGTCCTCCACATCAGGCACATCTTGTGATCTGTGGCTAACTTCTCCCACTGACTATAATTGTGATGGTTACACGTTTGTCGGTGATTTTATCAAGTGTAAACCCTCGTTAAGTGGAATCACTAAGTAAGTAGGTGACTGTCTGACGGACTTATACTTTGATGAAGGGCTCTGCTCGAAACGTTAGTATTTGGTTATCAAAACTATTACAACTCGGTATTTAACCACTTTTTGTCTTGTCTTTGCTCGAACGAACGAACGAACGAACGAACGAACGAACGAACGAACGAACGAACGAACGAACGAACGAACGAACGACCGACCGACCGACCGACCGACCGACCGACCGACCGACCGACCGACCGACCGACCGACCGACCGACCGACCGACAGATCGACCGACCGACAGATCGACCGACCGACAGATCGACCGACCGACAGATCGACCGACCGACAGATCGACCGACAGATCGACCGACAGATCGACCGACAGATCGATCGACAGATCGACAGATCGACCGACCGACAGATCGACCGACCGACAGATCGACCGACCGACAGATCGACCGACCGACAGATCGACCGATCGACCGATCGACAGATCGACCGACCGACCGACCGACAGATCGACCGACCGACAGATCGACCGACCGACAGATCGACCGACCGACAGATCGACCGACCGACAGATCGATCGACCGACAGATCGACCGACAGATCGACCGACAGATCGACCGACAGATCGATCGACAGATCGATCGACAGATCGATCGACAGATCGATCGACAGATCGACAGATCGACAGATCGACCGATCGACAGATCGACCGATCGACAGATCGACCGACCGACAGATCGACCGACAGATCGACCGACCGACAGATCGACCGACCGACAGATCGACCGACCGACAGATCGACCGATCGACAGATCGACCGACCGACCGACCGACCGACCGACCGACCGACCGACCGACCGACCAACTGTGAAACTTCTATATATGCGTAAACCCCGCAGAAGAGTACATGTGTTTGCAACTCTTGGGATAAATGATAAAATATGTTTAAATAGAAAAAAATATCTATTCTTACACTAGAAATGTTTCTTTACTAGAACTCCCCTGGAACACATGTACGGCTTGACTGAAGCTGGTATCAAATACACTGATTTCAAAAGACGGGGTGTGTGGTTTCAATATATCACCCTCATTACTGCCACAGAATAAAGAACATGGCGGCCCGACTCGTTCAGGCGTGAAACCGTAGATTTCGAGACTGACTGACTGGCTTTGTAATTTAATTAACAGTGATGTGGCTGACAACTCTCTTGATTGTAAATATGTTCACCTGTGTGAAATTCACTGATTTAGGCTCCGCGCACTTGTGGCAAGTACACTGAGCCTGAACGAAGGGTGAATATGGTGCATACTTCACACAGGACCATTTGTTCCCGCCATTTTGTTTTATTCGCCATCTTAGCCCAGTTCCCTACAAATGGCCCTGGTACCCTGGCCAAATTTCAAAATAAATATAGGCCAGCACAGTTAATAGAAGGGAGACTGGTTAGGCTAGCCGGCGAACTTCAAAGGGGCGCCAAAATGATGTCGGGAACCATCGAAAAACGTGTCACGTGATGCGCAAGCTGCATTGCTTCGTGAACATTGAAAGGTGATACATAGGGAGTTATCAGCACTTGATACATTCTCGCGTCATCAGGGCTAAAAATCTCGTTCCCAGAGCCCACGTTCCCCACCCGGGAAACGAGAGACTCTGGGATAATCCGTTTCAAATCACAGGATTCTTGTTATTCCGGTTGAGGTACGCATGCGTAAATATCCGAGCGGAATCTGGATAGTATGTTCTCCTTGTTTGACTTTTCCTCAAACAAGTCAATGGGGTTGCTGGCGAAACTCGAATTACAGCATCTACACACATACGGCGAATATATCGATCGCGGCAACGTCTTCACTGGAGTCTTGTCGTCCGACATCTTTGTTAGTTTGGTTTTATTAATTCTACTTCCGGTCACTTCAGACCAACTCATGCTCACTATTCAGCCAATAACGTAACGATTTGAAACGGATTATCCCAGAGTATCTCGTTTCCCGGGTGGGGAACGTGGGTTCTGGGAACGAGATTTGGCTAAATCCACTTATGACGATTGCAGTTTTACTCATGGTCACTAAAAACGCGCGAAATTTTAACCAATAGGAAAGCAGAAGTCTTTAGTGACGCGAGGGTGACGTCAGACCATTTCAGTACCAGGTCCACTATATTTGGATTACTTGAAGTATTTATAACTCTTAAGGCAATGGCGGCCGAATCGATAGGACTCCTAACACAACTTTCAAACGAGATTCAGTGGTAGGTTTGCCCTCTTGTTGTTATAATTTTGATGATTGTCGTTAGGTTGTAAACAAGATGTTTTATTTAGCTTGCAGAATGACTTACTGGAAGTGACAGATATCCTAAAACAAAGGCGAGAAACGATGGACAGGCATTGTGGACGATGCCAGGAGCTGTTCAAACCATGGTGAGAAACTTCGATAAAATACAGCACTTTCATAATGCTGGCGAAATTTAACGTTGTTTTATGTATATCTTAATAATCTTTTTTTTCGCTTCGTTTGTGTGTTTGCAATTTAAAAGAACCTTTGCTCAATATTAAACGAGGATAGAAAATGGCCGCTCGCCCCGACGTCTTTACAATTTATTAGTTTAAAAGTTTAACCACAATTTCGACCAAAAACACCACAAAGCTGACGCCATTAGTCATGTAGTAAGCATCATTTTTGAACTATGGCAACATGCAATGGACTTCAATCTGTTAGAGAAGCTCTTTTACTCGCATTTCACGAAAAAGTCATCGACGAATATGAATTTTGCTTCTCTAACGACGCCAACTCTTCAAGAGAATTATTTCCCTACTGAAATTTAATACATTCAACTTTGAAACCTGGGATGACACAGAGAGTGCCGAACTGAAATTACGGTTTGCTAAGAAAGACTTGGAATAACCTCGTTGAAGCGCTTTGAAATTCCTGAGAAATTTGTTTGCCGTCATCGAACTGTGTGCAGTGGAATGGAAGGGCTGTGTATAATGCTAAAAAACGACTTGCCTTTCCATGTCGTTACACTGATATGGTCTCAAGATTTGGAAGAGGTCCTCCCGAGTTGTGTCTTATTTTCAATACCGTTGTTGACCATGTTCATGATTTACATAACCATCGTCTTCTAGATTGGGATCAGCCTATGCTACAGCAACAGAAATTGCAAGAATACGCTGCTGCAATTTCACCCAACGTGGTGCTCCTTTGTCGAACTGCTTTGGCTTTGTCGATGGAACTCTACGCCAAGTTTCAAGACCTGATAAAAAATCAGAAGATCCTCTACAACGGCATAAGAGGATTCATGGAATCAAGTTCCAGAGTGTGGTGACACCAAATGGAATGATTGCCAACATGCAGGGTCCCTATGAAGGGAAGAAAACATGATAGCGCAATGCTATATGAATCTAACATGCTGACTGATTTGAGACGTGTTGGCTTGGGTGAATGGCCAACCATTTTGTATATACGGAGACCCACCAGCATACCCTTTAAGTGTCCATCTTCAAACTCCCTATAGAAGAGCAGCTCTGAATGATGAGATGGTCATGTATAACAAGGCAATGAGTGAAGTCCGAGTCTCAGTTGAGTGGTATTTGGTAACATTGTCAATTATTATAAATTCATTGATTTTAAGAAACAGCTTAAGGTTGGCCTTAGCCCGGTTGGTAAGCTTTATTTAGTTTGTGCTTTGCTCGAAAACGCAAGAACTTGCCTTTATGGAAACATTGTATCCCAGTTCTTTTTATTTAACACCTCCTACCCTACAACAGTACTTTCAGTAGATTGGTGTTTTAAGATAATTTAATTACTGTAAATTATTTGATACATGCATTTCTTTGAAGTACTGTATTCATGATGAATTCATCTGCTTTTATTTATAAAATTGAAATGTATAATTTATTGAATATGAATATTTATTTAATCCACTGTAAAAAAATTAACATGTACAATAATTAATTAAATATACGACAATATTATATTGTACCTTATAACTTGTTTTAACAAAATTGTACCAATAAATAATAAGTCATATTAACACATGAACATCAATAACCCCAAATGTATTTTACAACAAATAAAATCATAATTTCAACATTAGTGAATTTGACTACAAATTTCAACATTAATGACACTGAAACCGTGAAGATAGGTCATATAAAAATATTAGTGCTCTTTCTTTAAAATTACTCAGGTGCTGTAGAGCTGCCAACATTTGCTGCTGCATCACCAAGAATTGCTTGCTGCTGTTTGTTGTTGCTCGCTGTTGCTGCTGTTGCATTTGTAATAGCATCTGCTTCTGCGTTATTTTCATATCTCCTCTTGGTTTTTCTGCTGTAATTGTAACTGATGGGAGGCATAATTCCTGCTGTTTTTTCATTAGTTCCAATTCTTCTTTTTTCTGCTCTAACTCCTTTTCTCTCAGCATCTTTTCTTCAACTCCTTTTTCCCGCAGCCATTGAAGTGTATCTGATGATGGATCTTCTCGGAACAGGTACCTTCTTGTTTAAATCATCAGATCCATCCTGGTCCATGGCATCACGGTGTCTCTTTCTTGTTTGCCCAAACCCCTCCATAGCCTTGTCCCGCATATCCATTGCTTTCTTCCTGTCTTCCTTCATTCACTTCCATCTTCTTCTCATTCTCCACCCTCACCACTTTTTTCCAGTTGCAATGTGCAATTTCTATTAGGTCTTCTAAAAGAGCATCTCAGTTTCAGTTGGCTCTTTCCCTGCCCACCACTTTCCTTCTTTTCTCTCGTGAGTTTTTTTTGACTTTGTGCTTTTTAACCAGGATCCCATATCTGTCTCTTACAGACCGTGCTGTCACATCAAACTCAGGGTAGCAAGTTTAAGCTTGAAGCAACAGTCTGCCAAGCTGCTCCCCTCTCTCTTCTGCTTACAAACTTTGTTGTAGTAAAAACCCCCTCAAGCTGCAATCTCCCTAAGCATCATTACATCTTTGTCTGATGTCCATGACATTACAGCCCTAGAATGGCACATACGGAAGGGTAAATACTAATTAATATCATAACAAATGCAATAAAAATACATTATTTCAGGAGAATAATTTGTCCAAAGATGAGTTGCAGAGGGGTTTTCACTGCAAAACAGTTATATACATAACTTACATTTCATAAAAAGGGAAAAAATAGGGCTAAGCATAAAAACTCTACAATACATCTAACTGTTATAAATGCCAGTAATTAAAGGATCACCAATTGCAATAACAAACTCAAATTGTTTTATCCTAATTTCTTTTCACTGCACAAATTGCATAGCTTTGTATATGTCAGATAAATTGCCTGATTGAAGTTAATAATTTAATATATATGTACATTGAATGTTGGCCAGTACAGTTTATTTTACAGTATACCTAATCCCCACTAAGAAATAGTAAAATTTTATTCTTTTTGTAGTAGTAACAAACATTTTGCTTAAATCAGCTTACCTTTTCTGTGTGTCTATGACTGTCTTCTGACATGTCTTTGTTTTAATGTCTTTGTTTTAATATAAAGAAAACCTAAATTTATGTAAGACAAATTAACAAAGAATGACTGAAATTTTAGTTTTTTTGCTTATAGTTTTATATGCAAGAGTGCGAAACTTTTAGTAAAAATTATCCACGTTTTACATATAAAAGCAGGTTTTTTAATTATTACAAAAAGGTTTCTGTTTTATACATAATGTAGAAAAATATATTTCGCTACAAAACGTTGTATGTTTACTTTGATAGAAACACACAAGTGATGGCCAAATATACATTGTTGACTACCATATAAATATTGCTAAATGAAATTATTATGAAAATTTCTTACCTTTTACTTGTTTTTAGTTCTTTTTTAATTGACGTTCCCACCAAAGTACGTGAAAACAAACCACAAAAAGGCAAATGGCGTCCTGAACTGAACCTTGACGAGCCCGACGTTGTCTCAAAGGCCGGAAGTGAAATGTTGCTAGTTTCAGTCCTAATCGCGCGTTTTCACGTCGTCTTGACGTCCGCGTCGCGTTTGCTAAAACTCCCTAATATACAACAAAGCTGACGCCATTTATAATTTGGCTTGGGGAACTGGGTACGAGGTCGCCTCTAATTTGCTAAACCTGAATTTCCTCACAACGCGACGGCGTCCTCGACCCGGTCTTCCTCGGTCGAGTTGACGTCGTCTTGACGTCCGCGTCGCGTTTGCTAAAACTCCCTAATAATAGCCTGATGCAAACACGAGGCTGAATGAGTTGGGAGAATTCAAAAGTTTATGCGAGTCCGAGCCGTAGGTGAGTGTTTACAATTACAAAAATACTTTCGAATTCTCCCAAATTCCTTCAAGTGTTTGCATGACCATTCAGGTTATATAAACACATGATGTACATTTTGTATTTTTTAAAAAATACATATTAAGATTTAAAAAAATGTTCTGTGACGTTAGTTAATTCAGTTAGTAAAGTCTTCATTTCATGAGGGTAACACTAAATAGCAAAGCTAATAAACTTGTGGCCCTCCTAGTTAAAATTAAATATTACAATGTTTAAGATTACAATATCAAAAATGTTAATTAAATTAGATGTCACAACTGTGTTTGCGTAGCTTGATCTAAACACTGTGACTGACCAATCACAGTGTGTGTTAGATGCAACCTACTGCATTTTACAAATAATGAATGTTTATAAGTGCAATCATGGTAAGAATATTTTCATGAGGTAAGAATATTTTCATGAGGTGAAAAATTTTTAACTGCTAGATATTTGTTGAAGTTGGAGGTAGTGCTGTAGGTAACCATAGCAATTGAGCTAAGCAATGAGCAAGTAATAACATGACTTGAGGGAAATTAGTGATTAAATTTCCCACAGCTGAGGGAAGGTTTGTGGAAGTCCGAGGACTGCAGGCCCGAGGACTTTTACAAATCTTCCTGAGGCAAAGGGGAAATTTAATCGCTAATTTCCCGAAAAGTCATGGTATTAGTTTGTAATATTATGATCGCCGAGGAAAGCTTTGAGAATCTTGCTGACAGGAAATTTACACGGTTGATCAGAGAAGTTGCATCTAACTTTCCCGTGCATGTTGAAGAGGGAAAATATGTGCAAGCGCAAAGGATTTCTTTGTCTTCTAATTTCCCCTCATCAACATGCACGGGAAAATTAGAAGACAAAGGAAAAATTTCCCTCTTGCATGAGCAATGAGGGAAATACAAGGTTTACATTCCCTTGGAGAACAAAAGAATCCGAGTCGATCATGGTATTATAAGTATATAGTACATGCCTATATACATGTAAATTATTATACTCACCTGAAAAAGGGGGAGGGTTGGGTACAGGTGAAGCAAGCAAGCAATCCACAGCTGCAAAGCTGTATAGCAATAATAATGTTTAAAGCAATGTTAGCAAATCAGCAAGCAAGAGTGACCAACGAGCAGCAATGTGCCAATGCTGCATAGTGACATGCTCACAAGTGTGGGTGACACTTGTGCGTGTCCTTGGACTTCTTAAGAACTTGGGACTCCCCAAGAACTATGAAAGAGAAGACCGCTGGCTAACTACATCTGCAGTTAACTTTGCCTAAATAAATTTAACCACATTTGTTCAATGTCAGACAACATGAAAACATTAATTGTATTAAATTTAACACAAACATTTAATATTTATTTGCTCAAACTTATCTTGAATGTTATTATGACCATGAACACATTTAAAGAATTAAAAAGATGCCTGGGTCAGGCATTCACTTGGGCTACAGGCAAAGTGTACCCAAAGTGGGAGTGGGCTGAGGCAGATCAGATCGAATGCTGAATGTGGTGCATACTTCACACAGGTGAACATAATTTACTATGATCAAGACTGTTGTCAGCCACATCTGATCACTGTTAAACTACAAAGTCAGTCAGTCTATTTCAAAATCTACCAACCACGTGCAAGAATACTTTGATCAAAAGGCAAAGCTGTTCAACTTTTTGTCCAACTCCAAAAGCAAAAGGAGCAAAGAACTTACAACATGCCTCACGGCCTCACTCCATCACACGGCAAATAACTCACCAGAATCATGAATAGTAGACTAGTGGAAGTAAAAAGTGCAAAAATGCAAATTGAATCGTGACACCCAAAATAAAAGAGAGAGAAAAAAACTGACTCAGCCTATCACAGATAGCCCGAGTAATTATCTTATATCTTATTTTAGGCCTCAGAAAGTAAGTTTACCATACAGTTTTGATGAAAAAGAAACACCACAACAAGGTAAAGTGTATACAGAAGAGTCCAGTACTGTATCATGGCTAACTGGTGAAGACAAAACATTTTTCTTCATGAAGATTTTTTTGTCTTCTCCTCTCTTTTTCTTTTCTTTCTTTTTAACATATTCTTCTTTTTTAGATTTTTTTTCTCCATCTTCCTCCTCTTTAAATTTTCTCATTTACCTCATCCTTCCTCTTTTTCTTTCTCTTCTTCTTTTTCTTCTTTTCCTTTCTTTTTTCTCTTCTTTCTTTTGCTTTTCCCCTTTTTTCTTCTTTTTTTCATCCTCTTTTTACTTTTTTTCCCCTTTTTCTTTTTTCCTAATTTTTCCTTCTTTTTTCCCTTCCTCTTCCTTTTCTTCCTCTTTTTTCCTCTTCTTGTTTTACTTCTCTTTCTTCCTTTTTTCTTATCTTTTTCTTTCTTTCTTTCTTTCTTTCTTTCTTTCTTTCTTTCTTTCTTTCTTTCTTTCTTTCTTTCTTTCTTTCTTTCTTTCTTTCTTTCTTTCTTTCTTTCTTTCTTTCTTTCTTTCTTCCTTCCTTCCTTCCTTCCTTCCTTCCTTCCTTCCTTCCTTCCTTCCTTCCTTCCTTCCTTCCTTCCTTCCTTCCTTCCTTCCTTCCTTCCCTCCTTCCCTCCTTCCCTCCTTCCCTCCTTCCCTCCTTCCTTCCTTCCTTCCTTCCTTCCTTCCTTCCTTCCTTCCCTCCTTCCTTCCTTCCTTCCTTCCTTCCTTCCTTCCTTCCTTCCTTCCCCTTCCCCTTCCCCTTCCCCTTTCCTTTCCTTTCCTTCTTTCTTTCCTTCTTTCCTTCTTTCCTTCTTTCCTTCTTTCCTTCTTTCCTTCTTTCTTCTCCTTCTTCTCCTCCTTCTCCTCCTTCTCCTCCTTCTCCTTTCTCTTTTTCTTTCTTTTTTCTCCTCTTTTTTTTTCTTTCTCTTTTTTTTCTTCCTCCTTTTCTTCTTCCTCCGCCTTCTCTTCTTCTTTTTCTTTTTCTTTATCTTCTTCTTTCATTCTACTCTTTATTCATTCTATTTACATGTAATCTGTTGTGTGCAACAAAAGCATATTGGTCGGATTGACATGATTCCTTGATGGTTCTAATTGGGTAAATGTAGTAATTCGTAATTATTCTAGTGTAACTAGTTCCTTGATGTTCTCTAGAAACAATTTGTAAACGTGATCCTGAGGAGGAAAAAGAGAAACAAGAGTTAGCAATGCTAGATGATATCCTGGCCAAAGCTCAGCAAGCAAGAGAGTTGCAAACAAAGGTAGATATATTTATCTAATCAATCTGAGATTCTAAACTCAGGGAGGGGTGGTAAGGATATTGATTGGCAAGACTGAGTCGTTTAAGTGAAAGTGAAATCTTATAAAGTGAAATCAAGTGCAGTGAAGTGAAGTGAAGTGAAGTGAAGTGAAGTGAAGTGAAGTGAAGTGAAGTGAAGTGAAGTGAAGTGAAGTGAAGTGAAGTGAAGTGAAGTGAAGTGAAGTGAAGTGAAGTGCAGTGCAGTGCAGTGCAGTGCAGTGCAGTGCAGTGCAGTGCAGTGCAGTGCAGTGAAATGAAGTGCAGTGCAGTGCAGGGCAGTGAAGTGAAGTGAAGTGCAGTGAAGTGCAGTGAAGTGAAGTGAAGTGAAGTGAAGTGAAGTGAAGTGAAGTGAAGTGAAGTGAAATGAAGTGCAGTGAAGTGCAGTGAAGTGAAGTGAAGTGCAGTGAAGTGAAGTGCAATGCAATACAGTTCAGTTTGGGTCAGTTTAGTCTAGTGCAGTGCGGTTTGGTTTGGTTTAGTTTAGTGCAGGTCAGTTTAATTTAATTTAAAACTTTATAACAATTTTGAGCAAGTACTGTATACAGTAAACGTATTAAATTGATTAGCCTCACACACTCCCTTCGCGTTCTTTCAATCCAGTTCTCAAAATCCAGCAGTAAATCTAGTTCATCTGTGAAGTCGGCTGTCCTGCCAGGTAAGTAGATTTGGACCTGGGAATCTATATCTGCTAGTAAATTTGGACTGGGGGTGTTTCAAATTAACTGGGAAACCAGCTTGGGATGCAGGAATGCTGAAATGCTTAGCCAGTGACTTTACTTGCAACGTAGAATGTAGCCCAATAAATAAAAATAATAATTAGTCAGTACCCTCTACTAACTTAGAATGTAGAATTTGGCCCAATAATTTAACAGTACCTAACAAATACAGTCGAACCTCTATTAAGCGGCCACCTTCGGGGAATGGCTTTGTGGCCGCTTAATAGAGGTAGCCGCTTAATAGAGTGACCCCAACAATGGGCCTTGGGTGTGATCAAATGTCCTTTTATTCAATTCTAAAACACTGATAACAAGTAGACTTTGAAAAAACCAACAAGTAATTAAAACATTTTTCAAAAACCGAAAAAATAATAAAACAAAGGAGCAACGAAACGAATAACAAAAATGCCACATGTTCGATGCATGTATACTCAGACGCCTAGCAAGTTATGTTGGCTTAAAATAGTTATCAATGTGCATCTGTCACTGCGGTGCACTGAGTTTCAAAGCGCAAAGCAAGTCACTTGTCTTTGAAATTGATAGAGCTAGATCCTCATATCCGTGATACTGACATGCGAAATTCCGCAGAGTCTCAGCACCCCAAATCCATGCACAAGGAGGGATTTGACGCAAAGTAAAGAGTAGTGTTTCTCTGCACCGGACATGCAGATATTTTTATTACCGACAATGTTTTTGAATTTGATTACATGTAAGCTTGAGGCATGAGGTTTCAAGTGACATGTGTTGAATGAAATACATGTACTTACTGACAGCAACTAAGTGTTCTATGGTCTCTTATTCAGCTCAAGTTTTAGTTTCGGTTCTCTTGCGGTAAAAATTGTGCCTAAGATAAATTAAGCTGGCCGTTTAATACAGGTAAAAAACAACACGAAATACCAATTGGGACCGCTAGTAGGTGGCCGTGACCGCTTAATAGAGGAGGCCGTTTAATAGAGAGGTAATCTATAGTAAATTACAGGGAATATTTTAGGGGTTTTGACAAGTGGCCGTTTAATAGAGGGTGGCCGCTTAATAGAGGTTCGACTGTATATTACATTTTTCCATGTGGATGTGTCCTGCGGCGTTTATATATGAAAGTTTTTATGAAGCGAAAATTACTTGTACTGTCTTATTTGAAAGAACACTTAAAATAACAGAGTAAGATCTTTTGCAGTTTTTTCGTTTCCTTGCTTCGTTGTTGAGATATTTCAGTTTGTTTATTGTCGGTTTCAGCTCACTTTTCAACGCGTGGTTCGGAAGTCCGTTGCCAAGTTTCAAATTGCGTGTTCGATTTGATGTTCGAATGTTCGATTCTAAGTTCACCTTTACGGTCGACCAGACTTTCTTTTGATACTTTTGGGTTTATTAGAAGTAATATTGGGCATTTCACTCGATTACATAGCAAGTGCTAGGAATTTTTGGTGAAGGAAAATTCGAGTGTAGAATATATACATTTTAAGACCAAACATGGACCAGTTGCGAAAAATGCAACTACACAGGCCTTCCGGCAGGAATTGAACCCACGACCTTGCGATTCTAGTGCAATGCTCTGACCACTGAGCCACGGAGGGCGTTGCCGAGAGCTTGATCGCGAGTTCTGTATACATTAAGGTGGTAATGCCAGGAGAGAATTGAGTTTATTAGAAGTAATATTGGGCATTTAACTCGATTACATAGCATGTTCTAAGGATTTTGGGTGAAGGAAAATTCGAGTGTAGAATATATACATTTAAGACCAAACCGGGACCAGTTGCGAAAAATGCAACTACACAGGCCTTCCGGCAGGAATTGAACCCACGACCTCGCGATTCTCGGCAACGCCCTCCGTGGCTCAGTGGTCAGAGCATTGCACTAGAATCGCAAGGTCGTGGGTTCAATTCCTGCCGGAAGGCCTGTGTAGTTGCATTTTTCGCAACTGGTCCATGTTTGGTCTTAAAATGTATATATTCTACACTCGAATTTTCCTTCACCCAAAATCCTTAGAACATGCTATGTAATCGATTTAAATGCCCAATATTACTTATCGGAAAATATATATTGTTGTTATTATCAAACATAGTCACTTGAAAATCTATATGTTTTGTGTTGTGGGAAAAACACATCCACTGCTACCTTCGAATTAATTTGGTAATTGGTAATATACCAAAGATATAAATTTCTCCGATAAGTCATTATACACATGTGACGTCAAGATGTTTAATTTGCATATTAAACAAACCGACATATTTCCCAGAGCCCACGTTCCCCACCCGGGAAACGAGATACTCTGGGATAATCCGTTTCAAATCACAGGATTCTTGTTATTCCGGTACGCATGCGTACATAGTATGTTCTCCTTGTTCGACTTTTCCCCAAACAAGTCAATGGGGTTGCTGGCGAAGCTCGAATTACAGCATCTACACATACGGCGAAGATATCGATCGCGGCAACGTCTTCACTGGAGTCTTGTCGTCCGACATGTTTGTTATTTCGGTTTTATTAATTCTACTTCCGGTCACTTCAGACCAACTCATGCTCACTATTCAGCCAATAACGTAACGATTTGAAACGGATTATCCCGGAGTCTCTCGTTTCCCGGGTGGGGAACGTGGGCTCTGGGAACGAGATTGACATATTTCAGGAACGAATCAAGGAAACGAAAAACTGCAAAAGATGTTACTTTGTCATTTTAAGTATTCTTTCAAATAAGACTGACTTATGTACGTTATTAGTGTTTTCAGCTTGCGTTGGTAAAGTTTTTTTTGTATGTTTTTGCTGTACAAGCTGTCGTAAGTTAAATCCAGTGAAAAACTCTGAGCTTCAGACATGACTCGGATTCATAACCTTCCGAATGCCAGCCGGACGCTCTCACCATTGAGCCACTGGAACTCAGATAGTGTCAGGAACACGCATTGTGTCAGTTAATTATGTTTTTTGTATGTTATTAGTGTTTTCAGCTTGAAAAAACTTTAACAACTCAAGCTGAAAACACTAATACCGTACAGAAAACATTTACTGAAAATAAACTGACACAATGCGACTTGTTATATACCAAAGACTTTCGTTTGCCAACGATGAAATCCTATTGGTCAAATCATGGTCACGTGTTGTTTAACAAACTCAATGTTTCTTTCTGCCGAGGGAAACATTGCACTGTTTCCCTCTGACGTCAACAACGAGAAGGAAACAGTGCAATGTTTCCCTCTGACGTCAGCTTTAATCATGCGTTGTTCACGTGAATACACGATTATTGCATCAGATCAAGAACTTTGGACTTTTTGGAACATTTTGAAAACAAGAGTTGTTTCGAGCTTGTTTGGTACGAAATAGTCCATTTTCCAAAGGAAAGAATATCTATACATATCTTCAAAGAAGGTCTGAAGAAAATCTGGATAAATTTAAAGCTGTTCTTTGTACTTGTTGAGTCTGGTGTATTTGTTCAGTTGAATTGAAATACGAAGACAAAGTGGAAGTGTTTTGGTAAGTCTTTTTGCCTTTTTCAAGTTTCGAAGTGCTTTGGTATTTTGTATTTTAAAAGTCTTTGGCATATAACGAAACGCTTGTTGACTTTTGCCTTGAGAAACATCGAGTTTTACGGTCCCTCAGGCTTCAATGTCACCCTCGGGTTAAAGCCCTCGGGTGACATTGAAGCCTTCGGGTCCGTAAAACTCGATGTTTCCCTCGGCGCCAGTCAACAAGTGTATATTGTAACCCAACAAGTACATGTGACACACGTACGGTTTGACTAGTGCCCAGGCGTATAAATATCGAAAACAACCTCGGTCTACCATCTGAGCTCTCTCCTCCGCAGAGGTTCTTTCGGAGATTTCGGGGATCGTCGGAGATGTGTGGGATCGTTGGAGATGTGTCGGAATCGCCAGCTGGACGTAAAGAGTGCGGGCGGAAAGCGGAAAAGAAAGAGAAAAAAAGAACCTCTGCCAGATTTCTGTCTCAATATGGCGACATCAGGGGGGTATCAATAACTTTTGGAAATATAGGTTGTGGAAAACATGTCAAATATAGCAGAAGGTTACGTGACTATTGTTAATTGAATGTGTGGACAAATTAGGAAAGTTTGTTGTTTCAATATGAGATACACGTCGGGATGTGAGCATGTTATCCTCTGGCTCGTCTGATATATTAAACGGCAAAACTGAGTATATTTTGTCATTTTCACAAAAAAGACATATTATAAACATGTGAAAATCACTTACCAACAAATGTGTTACTAATATAGACATGGATGGCTTAGTTATCCGTGAATTAGCAAGTCATGCAAGAAACCGACATCTTGTCCGAGAAACCGACAGAAATCTGGCAGAGGTTGATTTTGATATTTTCCCGTTCCGGCGTTTCGCCCGCACCACTTATGTCCAGCAGGCGATTCCGACACATCTCCGACCATCCCCGAAAGAACCTCTGCGGAGGAGAGAGCCATCTGAGTTCCAGTGGCTCAATGGCGAGGGCATCCGGCTGGCATTCGGAAGGTTGTGGCCGGGGTTCGAGTCCCGTCTGAAGCTCAGAGTTTTTCTCTGAGTTTAACTTACGACAGCTTGTACAGCAAAAATAAACGAAAAAAGACAGATTTCAATTTCGCTTCATAAGGTACTTTAAAGCTATGTTGTAATTTCTGTTTTTAGGAAGCAAGGTAGCTCCGAAGGTACCACTTTCCGTAGTAAAGGAAGCGAAATCCAAACCAAAACTAACTTATCCTGCGCTCACCAGACCTTCCTCGGCCAAGAGCACATACGCGGCTTCTTACAAAAAGGTCCCCAAGACTAAACAACTTGGCTCAGGTAATATTGAAGACATTAACCAAGTGTGAGGCCTGTACGAAAAAGTATTTACAAATACAATTTGTTAATTCCTCAAGGGGCTTTTCAAGAGCAATTTACACCTCACTGCTCCGTCATGGGACAAACAGATGCGAAATTTTGCAAGTTTGAAGGGGCATAAAAAATGAAAAAATAACAGAAAAGATATGTTGGTGCTAATATACTCAACAAGGGCTATTTGAACCCGAGAATTTTTTTGGGGGTTAGTGGCACTTTTAAGCCTTCGAATCTGCCACTTAAAATTTAGTGGGAATGCGTATAGGATGCGTATGACGTAATACCAGGAATTCGTCTTCAAAAATCTATGAAGTGTAGTACACTGGATTTTGCTAAAATGTCATCCTAATTAGCAAATCTATTGTCGACGTTTTTGAAGCTATTCAAAACACTCGTAGTCGCGTTTTATCAGATCTAAAACACTCGCGCTACGCGCTCGTGTTTTAAATCTGATAAAACGTTCCTACTCGTGTTTTAAATATTACTTAAATCAAGAGGATTTTACCAATTTAGTTAATTTATATTGCATTCTTCATCATTTGGATTGGCCATGTTTATTCGTGCAAGAAACGTTTTGGGGTTAGTGGCACTTTAAAGGCGCACAGCCGCCATACGACACATTTATGACACACGTCATGTCAGGCCACGAATCACAGCTAAGACCTAGGTGTTGATCTTACGGAGGGAGGAAAACCGGAGAACCCGGCGAAAAACCTTCGGAGCACAGGAGAGACCAACTAAACTTTACTCGCATGAATTCCAAGCTCGAGAATGGGGTTATTCTCGAGCTCGAGAATGGGGTTATTATGAGGGTCATCCGTCCAAGTACTAACCCCGTCTAACCGTGCTTAACTTTTGGTGAGAGGCAGCGCCCTAACAGCACATCCCACCCGTGCACGCCACTACTGTGTTTACTTAGGGGGCCTTTACACGAGCCCGGGTTGAGAGCTTGCCAACCCAGGTCAACCCGTCTACGAATAAACTCCTTTTAGCGTTTACACGATAGCCGGGTCAACCCGGGTCTTAAAACGGGCCACCCGGCAAGACGGGTTGGAGAGGTGCGAAGGTGTGAGTATTTGGTCAATTTCTTCATGTAAACACGGATTGACTCGACCCGGGCTCGTTGTAAAGTGTCGGCAATATGATAATTTGGGTTGATGTTTCATTTATTTGGGTACTAGGATAATTAGGATAACTAAGATAACTGGGATAACTAGGATATCTAAGATAACTAAGATAGCTAGGATAACTATAGGATAACTAAGATTACTAGGATAATTAGGATAACTAGGATAATTAAGATAGCTAGGATAATTAAGATAGTTTATTTGGGATAGATAGGTCAAGTCACTATACCAAGGGGACACTTTAGGACATTATATATGGAAATTTATCTAGCTCATTTAGTGACCGATACATGAAACACCAACCATTATTGTGTCCAATCTCGTACCCAGGCGCTTACGAATGTGTCTTTGGCGCCAATTTTGTTTGTTGTCAAAACAGATTCCTGTGTAAACATGGCAAGTTCGAGCGCTCGCAAAGAAAATAATTCTCAACTTTCCCAGTGGTCTAGTGACAAAATCGAATATTTGACAGTCTGTTTCAGAAGGACTAGAAAACTTAGATGGATTACAAAAATGTCGACTTCAATTCAAATGTCGTTGCCTTGTTTTCTCGCTTACGCGAACGAATATAGAGAACAGAAGGCAACGACAACTGAAGCAATCAAAATTTGTCTATACGACGTTTTTCAACATCACTAGCCGTGTTGTTGTTCGGCATCTTGTTTAGTGAATAAATAACGACCACATGTTTTGACACCAGAGGTCTGCTGGGACAGCAAAACATTCCCAACCCGGGTTGAGCCGAAGCTGACTCGGGTTGGGGGAAAAAGCAGCCAACCCGGGTTCATGTAAACACGAAAGAAGAATAACTATGCACGGGTGGTAAGCTGACCCCGGTTCGTGTAAAGATGTCCTTAAAGTGCCACTAACCCCAAAATGTTTTTTGTACGAATAAACATCGCCAATCCAAATGATGAAGAATGCAATATAAATTAACTAAATTGGTAAAATCCTCTTGATTTAAGAATCGATTGAAGTGGCGATAATGACGGACACGATGGAGCACTTTGGGAGACTGCGTCGAGAAGGGTTTGTGACGTAATACCAGGAATGCTATATTTTTTTTACTGTAAAGTAAATAGGAAAGAACGTACCCAGGTTACGTTTATAGCCAGTAGCCGATATTTTTCATTTTAATTATTTTATTATAGTTCCAGTGTACTACACTTTATAGATTTTTGAAGACGAATTCCTGGTATTACGTCATACGCATCCTATACCCATTCCCCTCACTGCTCCGCCATGGGACAAACAGATGCGAAATTTTGCAAGTTTGAAGGGGCATAAAAAATTAAAGAAGTGTTCAATAGCAGAAAAGATATGTTGGTGCTAATATACTCAACGAAGGCTATTTGAATCCCGAGAAAAATTTTTTTGAGTTAGTGGCACTTTAAAGTTCCTAATAAACTTTCTACAGTACACTGAACATGGTCCATCGATTTTTCAGGTACGAGACGGACACCGTTAGTTGGTTCTACATCTCAGGCATGTCCAACTGTAACTCATCCTAATGATAGACAGATACCAGCAGGAACTAAATCTCAGAACTGCCTCAAAAGAGCGAACCTTTCTACAGAGCAGCCATCCTCGTCGTCAGCTCCTGATAAACCTTCATCAGCCCCGGGTGATATTGACGATGAATCGCGAAGCAAAACATTACATTCTAAGGGTGCTACAGCTGAGCGGAAATTTCTTCTTTCTGAAAAAGGAACCGTCTTGACAATGCCTCAAAAGTTTGTCCAAGTCTGCAAAGAACATAAAAGGTTTCTTCAGAGAGTACGTGAGATTGGCGCGTCTTCGTTTGAGGGAACTGGGGAGACTTTCTGCGCGCGAGTGGAGGGAAACTTTTGTCCAGCGCTCTCGGGACCATCTAGTGAAAGTTTAAGAGAACGTGTTGACAGGCTTGTAAAAGAATATGAAGGACTTGTTGGGTTAGCGAGATCGACTGTTTTGAGCTTAGGGTCGATTGACGAGACTTCTGAGTATGAGGTGATTTCAAGAGGAGTTACGAGCTGGCAGTTTATTACGTCCAAGTATGAGGAGTTAAATGAAGAGGCTCGTTGTGTGACTGAAGGTAATAGAGAAATATGTTTTTTTCCTGTGAGAGCTTTAGTTATTCATTGGACAGTATTGGGACATTAAGGGGGAGTCCCTAGAATTCAGGGTAGGGGTGTACCGTTGAACGTTTGAAACCCTGACCTTGTTCCAGACTAGGGAATTGAATCAAACTCAGTCCTAAAGGGCGGTGCCGTGGGTATTGATGCCGAACGGACGGACGGATGGATGGATGGATGGATGGATGGATGGATGGATGGTTTTACTTTTTTTGTATTTTTAAGTTATTTTTTGTTTTGTTCATAGTCAATCGAGATATGGTCTGGAAACTCGGCAAACTTCAAAGCGCCTATAATGAGCTGTGATTTTATGTTGAACCGTACCTTACACCGTGCACATCCTTTGTTTTAGGTTTATTAGTATAGGTAATAGCATGGTTTCGAGTGCAATTTGGAAAAAAAACATGCACGAGTGAGTTTTTCAAATACTGTCAAAATAGCACGAGTCCGAAGGACGAGTGCTATTTGAAGTATTTGAAAAACTCACGAGTGCATGTTTTTCCAAATTCACGAGAAACCATGCTATTACTTATTAATAATATACATGAAAAAATGTTCAAAACAACTGTACTAACATTTTAACGTACGTGTTTATTTATTTGTACGTACATATTTATTTGTTAAAAAACGCTTCGCTTCCTTTACTACTTGAAAAAGTTTACTCGAGGCATAAAGAAGCTTCTGGTCTTCTTGTAGGTACTTCACTTGGCAATATTAAAGCATAACTAGCTTCAAATTTGAACAAATTATCCCCAAAACCGCCGAATCTTGGCCGCCATCTTTGTTTGATTTGTGTCGGGAAAAATCCGCCGCTGTACAATCAATTTGATTGGTTCTTAGTGATAACAGATTTTTGCACTGTGATTACAGATTTTTGCACTGTGATAACACAATTCTGCATTGTTGTTTGGGATTAACTGCACTGGAATCAGCCAATCACAGTCGAGATATTTTTTCATGTATATTATTAATATTTAAATAGCACGATTGAGTGATTGAACTGAAACGTTGCTATTGGATAATTCGTTCATTATACTAAAATACAATGTGTTCAGTGACCATGCACCGTGGGAAAAATGCGTAAAGGCGAACAAAAAGATAGACCAAAGACTTTAGTTGAGTTTCCAGACCATATTTTGAATGACTATGTTTTGTTTCAGGGTTATGTCGCCTCAGCCATTGCTGTCCTTGTCCTGTTCAGTCAAGTTCAGATGTTGGAGGTGAAGGTAATGAATGTTGTAAATGACTTGATGATACTGTAAATATGACGAGTTGAAAATTGCTGGTCTTGTTTTTTGGTTTTTAGCTGTAAATGTGGCATTTTACTTGACCTCGATATCTTCTTTTATTAGAATCTCATCAACTGTGTTAATTTTACATATTTGTAATCTTTGGGTTCTCTTTAGCAAAATTATAATATATCTATTCTTGTCGTCCCAAAATTTCATCTTCATGGACTTTTTCGCTGTCAAAGTTGGCAACTGCACACGTAAAAATGCACAGTCTAATCAGCTCTGATATGAGATCTGTTCAGAGAAATGTAGCGACCCTTGATACAGCCTGACAGCTACAGAATGTACCAGCGCTGATGTATAAACACTTAGTTAGAATTTCTGACAGACTGCGACAGCTCCGTAGACAAACGTACCTGTTCAATCTGTTATATCAAACTGATACAGCACTGACCGTGTCGGGCTGATACAGTTTGACAATCTGTTCTGAACAGTCTGTTGTATAGCTGCAGGTATGATACAGATATGATATCATAGGTGTATCATAGCTGACACTGCAACAGGCTGTATCAGGGATCGCTACATTTTTCTGAACAGATCTGACATCATTCTTCATCGGGTCTGACATAGAGTGTGCGTTTGCGTGTGTACTTAATGGAAAGTGACGTCGAAAAAGAAATGAGCTTTTGGAAAGAAACAGTGCTTACAACACTACGCATCTATATGATACGTTGTACGTACATGTAGTGTATGTACGTTTGCGAGCTTGGTATAATGTAACAGACGTTTGGTGCACCCTGTTTGGGGCTCAGAATCTTTTCTGAGTAATTGAGCTTGACGAACGTCCACCAAACGTCTGTTACATTGCACCAAGCTCGCAAACGTACCACATGCACAACATGTATACGCATACAATCATCTCATATGTAGATATTCTGTGCATATATTTATCCTCAAGATTAAATTTGGAAGTATTTTATACTTTTTTGCGAGAACAATGTATAAAGTATACAATAGAAATATTTTCGATACGTTATGCATATTATTTTGGGTCTTTTAAAGCTCGAAGAGTGATCTTATATTATGTTTTCTGGAAGTTTTCTATTTTACATATTTATTTGTACTGTGACGGCGGAAACCTTGCATGGGACTCAGTCTCGTTTGTATCTTGCCTATTTGGACGGTTTTCATTGTGTATGTTAATTTATTCCTTATTTTTCCTTGTAAATATGTAATGAATTTGTTGTCCAAATAAAGTTGTTAAACATGTTAACCCTTTGTTTACTGACGGGACTTCTAAGTCCCAGGTTAAAAAACTGACCATAGGATCTACTGGGATTGCGAAATACATGTGGGGACTTCCATGTACCTACAGTGTGCTTATATGAAGTATTTAGTATCAAATTTAGCTATCTGCTGTACAGACCAGCGGGCTCAAAACGTTTTCAAGATGGCGATCATCTGAATATCGCACGTGTGAGAAAGGTGAGTTTTCTTTATCAATTTTTATAATGTTAACCACTGTGTAGAGAGATGGGAATTTTTTTATGTGTGTATAAGCTATTGAAGAAAGGTTCTATAGTATTTTTTTGAGAATTATATCAAACTCGTTTCAAAAATTGCGATTTATTTGTTTGGGACTTAGAAGTCCCATCAAAATATGTAATGGATTTTTTCTGCATACTGCAATTATAAACACATTTTAGCCTTGTGGTTTTAGTTCGTTGGTATAAAATTGATAGGATATGTTGTTTGTGTCTTTTACCTGTTCTTGCCTGTTGCAAAATGTGATGATTTCTACCTGATTTGGCCAATATATTCATTGTCGACTGTGAATAACACCTACAAAATTTTCTTAACTTCTAGATAAAGGTTGTCATAGTACGTTCACAATGTCGAAAACATATAACGTGATTGAGGTACTCGAAATGTGGGATAGAATCCCAGATGATGGCCAATGATGGTAAGGGCTGATATGGATGGTAAGGGCTGATATGGATGGTTACATCAGCAAATTTGATGTCTACCAGGGAAAAGCAGCTGAAGAATCCACTGTAGAAGATTTAGACGGGAGCACATGTGGTCTTGGAGAGCAAGTAGTCCAAACCATGACTCAAGATTTGGCGGAGAAGAATCATGAAGTTTATTTCGATAACTTCTTTACATCCATTTCCTTGATGGAGTACCTAAAAGAAAATGGAATCGATGCGGCTGGTACAGTTCAGATGAACCGTAAAGCACTTGCTGTTGGGATGGAAGAAGTTTTGGAGAGAGGGGAATGCGACCATCGGGTGTCGAAAGATGGTGTCACCATGTTCAAGTGGCAAGACAACAAGCCTGTTTTTGTTGTATCGAATTTTCATGGGACAGAAATCTCGGCCGTCCGAAGAACCCAGAAAGATGGTACAAGACAAGAATTCACCTGTCCTATGGCTATTGTTGACTACAACAAATACATGGGAGGTGTCGACAAGGCTGACATGCTTTGTGCTGTTCAAGGCCTTAGCCGGAAGTCCAAGAAGTGGTGGCACAGGATCTTTTTTGGTATCATTGATCGCACTGTTGTCAATGCCCAAGGTTGCCTATTCGAAGATAGAGGGGAAATCTGTGTCAGTTTTGGAATACAAGAGAGCTGTTGCGCAAGCATTGATCACACGTGCAACTCCTGCAAAGGTGGGACGACCAAGAGCTGCATCATCTTCCACAGTCATATCAAAACAGCGGAAAAGTGGCCATTCCGTAGCAAAGGAAATCCGGTTGCAAAATCGAGGTGTCCACTGGGTAACCTATGTAAAGCAACGTGGTCGATGCGAGATCTGCCAAGGGAATCAAGTAGAATCAAGGCCGCATAGCAAATGCTCAATGTGCAATGTGTTTTTATGTTGCAACGAGCGTAAAAACTGTTTTGCTGTATTTCATGACATTGCGCAATAGCTGAACATGGACAGAATAACTCTTATTGAGAAATAGAACTCTAAATTTTCCATATTACTATATATTATGCTCGTATAAATTGATTAAAATTGATAAATATCTTTTTCACTTTTGACACTTACATGGGCCGTTATTACCTGACGGGACTTTAAAGTCCCATGTCCGCTGTAACCATGACAATATAATTTGGAGCAAAGTTGACTTCATATTTGTTCATCTAATACTATTTCTAGTGTTATATTAAAAAAACATCAAAATGTTCAAGGTTTTTCTTTGTCTAGTAAACAAAGGGTTAAACAAACGCTATCACTTAGGAGGACATATGACTAAATTTGCAACCTTAGCTCTCCATCTGAGCCAATCTCGTTCCCAGAGCCCACGTTCCCCACCCGGGAAACGGGAGACTCTGGGATAATCCGTTTCAAATCGTTACGTTATTGGCTGAATAGTGAGCATGAGTTGGTCTGAAGTGATCGGAAGTAGAATTAATAAAACAAAAATAACAAAGGTGTCGGATTCTTCGCCGTATGTGTGTATATGCTGTAATTCGAGCTTCGCCAGCAACCCCATTGAGTTGTTTGGGGAAAGGTCAAACAAGGAGAACATACTATCCAGATTCCGCTCGGATATTTACGCATGCGTACCTCAACCGGAATAACAAGAATCCTGTGATTTGAAACGGGTTATCCCAGAGTCTCTCGTTTCCCGGGTAGGGAACGTGGGCTCTGGGAACGAGATTGCATCTGAGCCTCAGTGGCTCAATGGTCATTAGAAGGTTGCAGGTTCGAACCCTGTCTGGGGCTTAGAAATCTTTTCTGAGTAATTGAGCTTGACGAACGTCCACCGAACGTCTGTTACTACTAAAATTAGTTATTGGCTGAATACAACAAATAACAAGAAAGACGTAATTATATTGTAAAAACTCGTTCTTCCCAAAAGCTCATTCTTTTTTTCGAGGGGGTTATCAAGTTTGACAGCGAAAAAGTCCATGAAGATGAAATTTTGGAACGACAAGATATATCACAATTTTGCTCAAGAGAACCCAAAGATTACAAATATGCAAAACATTGACAAGTGAGATAGGTACTTTAAGGGCCCTAGTAACATCTAACGACAGCTTAATTTGTACAGCAAGAACTAAAAGACCTTTACAAACTCCAAGCTGAAAGTACCATACTAAATAACGACAGCTTGTACAGTACTAACAAAACTTTACAAACTCCAAGCTGAAAATGCTATTAATACTAACTAACGACAACTTGTACAGCAAGAACTAACTAACTTTACAAACTCCAAGCTGAAAGTACTAAATACAAACTGATTCTTGTTTTCATCTATTTAAAGATGTCGAAAAGCGTATACAGAGAAATCAATTAATATCGAGTACTGAACCAGACCTTTGGCATTCTTCAAATGATGAAGGATTCTTTACTTATCTTAATTCAAAGGTAAGCTACTAAGCTTTGCTCTTCCTATAACTTAACATGGTTTACCTGCAGTCCTATAGCCATATTAATATTTGATTTTATGAATGGTCAGGGTTTCTTCTACCCTGCCAGCAAAGCCTCCTGCATGTTCCGAAGCGAAGAAAGGAGGCTCTTCCGAAAGTGTTTATTTATTTGAGCATGCGCGACGGTTACCTGGATTCAATTTAAAATTTCCTTGATCACCATTATTACCTTACATTATTATTACCTCCGCCAAGAGGTTTTCATCTCGGTTTCTCTATAGACCTTATTGCAAAATGACCGCCGAATTAGAATTCTTTTATGTGCATATAAATTAGCCCTTATGACCTCGTTTTAAAGTAAAAATTCTTTTGAATTTCACACATGAAAACGAGTTAATAAGGGCTATTTTATATGTATATGAAATAATTTTAATTCGGCGGCCATTATGGAATAAGGTCTATAAGTTAGCTAGTTTGTTTGTTTGTTTGTTTGTTTGTTTGTTTGTTTGTTTGTTTGTTTGTCTGTCTGTCTGTCTGTCTGTCTGTCTGTCTGTCTGTCTGTCTGTCTGTCTGTCTGTCTGTCTGTCTGTCTGTCTGTCTGTCTGTCTGTCTGTTTGTTTGTTTGTTTGTTTGTTTGTTTGTTTGTTTGTTTGTTTGTTTGTTTGTTTGTTTGTTTGTTTGTCGCTAGGATATCTCACATCACAATACTACACAGATTTTCATAAAGTTTGTCGAAGAATTGATCATAGAGAAAGGACCAACCCATTAAATTTTGCTTTAGTTGAAAAGTCGAAAATTTCATCAGTAAAAATTTGTTTCTAAAACCTTTATATGTATATAAAAGAATTTTAATTCGGCGGCCATTTTGGAATAAGGTCTTTAAGTTAGCTAGTTTGTCTGTCTGTCTGTCTGTTTGTTTGTTTGTTTGTTTGTTTGTTTGTTTGTTTGTTTGTTTGTTTGTTTGTTTGTCTACAATTGTTTGTTTAGAAAAATAATAATTAATAAAGTTTCCATTATTACCTTGATCACGTTGGACAAGTAGTTGTTGTCTTGTACGAAGAGAAAGAACGTGGCTCTACGAAGTGTACAGCCCTCTGTCACTTCCTTTTGTTTTGTTGTCGAAATTATTTCACCTGAAGAAAGTATGTCTCGAAACTAGAAATATCTAATAACTAGAAATATACTAGAAATATATAATATCTGGATAAAGGTGTTGTAAGGTTTTGACACTGTGGGCTCGACTCTGGTCACGGCTCTTACACAAAAGTAAAGCCGTGCGCAGCGACAAATCTGTCAAGCAAAATCAAAACTGGTTTGTCTCGCCCAAACTCTTGGCTGACAGCGACTTCAAAGACAATACACGATTTCGGTTGGCCACACGACATTGTTCACATTTGAAATCAAAGTAGCGTGCTGCTGCGTAGACAGTGTTGAAACACAAATGGAAATATAGTAAGGTTGGATATACTGCCGAAACAGAGAAAGTAGAAGTCTAACGTTTCGAGCGAAGGTTCTTCGTCAAAATTGTTCACATTTGCAGCGCAACGGCCATTACATTAAAGGTCAACTAAACCTTTTGAAGTTGTATTTTACTTAGCAAAAGTAAAGAAAAATATGAATTTCGAGGTAAAGCAAATAATTTATCAGCTAAGAGAATGCATGAGAACGCGTTGTCTTTGACGTCATATCGCATTCTCGTACCCAGACCTACGCGCTGATGCGTGAAGTGGCTCTGGGAATCTCTGTAAATGTGAGTGTTCTGGTTGGCTTTAGGAAACAATGAAAATAATTCAAACAAATTCAACAAAATAAGAATTTCACAATATACACTCTGTTTGCCATAAACGTACGTTTGATATAATTTGACAAATCAAATAACAGCAATACACCACATTTGATTTCGAAAATATAATACTAACTAATAGCTACTAATATTTCTCATGTTGCGATCGTCTCTTAATAAAACTACAGCCTTCAATCCCATATTCTTTCGTTTCTTCGATGAGTACGTTTAAAAGTGAGTTGACCAAAACAACACTTTCTTTCCAGAGTGGGTTAATGTTCCTCGTACGTTTTAGATTGTAGACTACTAGTCAAACACCAGAGGCAGAAGTTGATAAATAATGAATTTGCCAACCGCTTGGCAATACAGCTGTGATGATGTCTTCGACTCAGCGAACGATAGCTGTTATGGCATCTTTCTGTTCTCTTCAACACTAAACTAGATTGTCCCGTCCTTTCTAACGCATAGCTTCTTTTATCTCGCGATTCATGATGATACGATAGGATTTACACGAGATTTATACATAATACACGAGTCTGGGCACGAGATGAGTCTGGGCACGAGAGTTTGGAATGTTTGGAATGCGCCTGACGTCACTGCGTCGGGAATCCGACGCGAGATCCAGGGTTTCCCACAGATTTCGCGAGGAGGGGGGGGGGGGGGGGGCGAGGGTCTGGGTACGAGAATGGTCATATCGGTAAAACCCACCAATCACCGACACCGCTGCCAAACGTTTTGCGCATGCGCGACGTCCAAGCTCGTCCTCGGAAAAAGAGCGGGAAAACACTGAAATATTTGGACTGGTCCAAGAGTCCGACACAAAAGTTAAAATTATAAGCATACTACCAAAAAGATAAGGTAGGTAATTTGTGCATGGCTTCCTTGTCAATATTGTAACATATTCTGAATTTACCCCTTCGTAATTTTCTTTACCCTTTTTTTAAAACACAAATGAATAGTCGAGTCTTACTTAGTCTTCGTTGTCTGGTTGTTGTCGCCACGGCTAGTTCCCACTTCTCTTGCAATGTTTACTTAGCGAATTCACGCATGCGCAAACGTTTGGCAGCGGTGTTCCAATCACCTTGTTGTTTGTTACCGGTATGACATCACAAGGTACTAGTACCAGTCTGTATTTCGACGCGGTCGTCGATCACACGAGTTCAGCAAAAGGAGAAAAAACTCAAACTTAGACAGTTCAAACTTAGACAGTTTAGAAGTGGAACCGATTGACTGGTTTCAACTATTTCTTCGGGTTTAGATTGAACTTTTCCAACTTTAACGGAAAGTAGAATAACCTGGAAACGTATAGTTGCCCTTTAAAGCGTTCCTAATTAGCAAGTAAACACGTCTAGTAACATTAGACGACCAGTTATTATATTAGACCTATTTCATTAGCATTTATAATGCTTTATTATATAGAATAGAGTGTTTTATTGATTTTTCCGCCACTAATAATTGTGATAATGTGATAATCTCACATGTGCGATTATTTATGATAATCGCACATGTGACGATTATCGCTGAATCAGCATTATAGTTTAATGCAATTTCTGCAAGGCAATAGCACAATTTTTTTATATAATAAACAGAACAATACATGGATGCTTGGAAATATGAAATTTATTTCTCGTGTTGAACAGGATATGTCACTCGTTCGCTTCGCTCACTCGTGAGATATCCTGGTCAGCACTCGAAATAAATTTCATATTTCCGCACATCCATGTATTATTCTCTATTTATTATATAGAATAGAGTGTTTTATTGATTTTTCCGCCACTAATAAATGTGATAATCTCACATGTGCGATTATTTATGATAATCGCACATGTGACGATTATCGCTGAATCTGCATTATAGTTTAATGCAATTTCTGCAAGGCAATAGGACAATTTTTTTATATAATAAACAGAACAATACATGGATGCTTGGAAATATGAAATTTATTTCTCGTGTTGACCAGGATATGTCACTCGTTCGCTTCGCTCACTCGTGAGATATCCTGGTCAACACTCGAAATAAATTTCATATTTCCGCACATCCATGTATTATTCTCTATATATTAACTGAACTTTTGTAATAGGAATTGAAGATATTACAGACACTTTCTCAGGATTATGAGATGAAAAAATATCACCTGGAGTTGAGAAAAAGAGTTGGGGAGAAGATATTACCGTTACTAAGAGAATTGCCAACTAATCACAGGTATTATAAATATTTTCTAACCTATTGTTAGAATTACTAGTCTTACAAACTTACTTATATAGTGCCTATATGCAACGAAAAGTTAGTTTGTCTTATTTGAAAGAACACTTAAAATGACAAAGTAACATCTTTTGCAGTTTTTTTTGTTTCCTTGCTTCGTTGTTGAGATTTTTAAGTACTATTTAAAACACGTTCTGCGAGTGTTTTGAATGGCTTAAAAAACGATCACCATTTGGTGAGTTTGTTGGCGTAGTAATCTTGAAAAATAACGTTGTCTAAGGCGAGAAAATCAAAGCTAAAGTTTATGTAAATCAGGAGAAAATTTTATCAGATATAAAACCACGATACGGTTATGATTTTTCTTTGTGTTTTCCTCATGAATTATTAATGAGTTTTTTAAGTTTGTTTAATATGCAAATTGACGTCACATGTGCATAATGAGTTATAGGAGAAAGTTAGTTGTGTTTCGTTGCTATTATCAAACCAAATTAATTCGAAGGAAACGTGTGGGCGTCTTTCTCTCACACCACCAAACATGTAGATTTTCAAGTAATTATGTATGTTTGATGCTAGCAAAGATATATAACTTTCTCCAATAAGTCATTATGCATATGTGACGTTAAAATGCTTAATTTGTATTTCAAACAAGCTGAAATATCTCCAGAACGAAGCAAGGAAACGAAAAACTGCAAAAGATGTTACTCTATCATTTTAAGTGTTCTTTCAAATAAGACAGACTTAGACCCCGTTTACACGGTGCCGGTACAATTTGAAAACGGAACAAAATCATGCCGGTGTGTAAATACAGGCCAAAAAGTCTTCGTTTACACGGTTCCGGTATATATAATGACGGATTAGCATGTGACTATTCTCTTCCAATGAGAATTGAGAAGACTTTGTGAATACTGCTGACCCGAATACTGTGGTCGTATATATCGTGATTACCGTCATCAAACTGTTAACGGCACGGGCGTTTACACGATACCGGTTAGTGTTCCGTTTTCATTTCATGCCGTCAAGGAACCCGTCTTCATTTTGTGCCGTTTTCATGTCATTTTTGTGCCGGTATCTTGTAAACGCAAGGCCTAAACGGCATGATTTTGTTCCGTTTTCAAATTGTACCGGCATCGTGTAAACGGGTTCTTAATTTTCGATTCATAGGGACTTTAATATTTTACCTTATTTGTAGATTGTTTATTCCACTGTTTCGCTCAGTTTATTCCATTTTGTGCTACGACGGAAGAACATTTCCAACGATAGTAAAAGATACTTTTCCTGACGATGAACCGGTATGGTAAATTATATTTATTCAAAAATATTTCTGCATTTGTACAGAAGTACCTTATTTGACCTTATTTTAAAAATTGTAAAAAATTACCAGAATCGGTCAAAAAGTGAAAGTTATAATTACATTATCGCCAAGTAAAAGTTAACCACCCTTTACATTTTGACTGTTTCTGGCCATTCACTAGTTCATAAAATATGAGCATTTAGCACAAATTTAGCTTTTAAGTTGATACAAAAGCTAAATATTCATATTTTAGCCAAATTTCAAAAGTTTAAAAAATGGCCAAAGTCGGTCAAAATGTAAAGGGTTAGCCATTACTTTTTGACCCATTTCGGCCAGTTTTCGAACTTTTGAAATTGGGTCAAAAAATGTCAAATAAAGCCTTTTTAGACATCCTGTGACGATGAGAAGGCTGTATTTGTGCTAAATATTCATATTTTAGCCTTTTTTTAAAAATCGGGAACACATTTAAAGGGATTAGCCTTTACTTTTATAAAATAAAGAAAAATTTACCATATCAAATAAAGCGTATTTAGGGCATTTATAGCAATCAGCTAGGGTTTATTTGTGCTAAATCTTCATATTTTAGCCTTATTTCAAAAGTTGAAAAAGTGGCCAAAATCGGTCAAAATGTAAAGGGTAACCCCTTTACTTTTTGACCGATTTAAAAAAACAACAACAGAAGAAATTATATTTAGCCCAAATAGAGCCTTCTCCTTCCCACAGAAGGTCTAAAAAGGCTTTATTTTACAGTTTTTGACCCTATTTTAAAAGTTCCAAAAATGGCCAAAATCGGTCAAAAAGTAAAGGCTAACCCCCCATTACATTTTTTTTCAAAATCAACTTTCGATATTTCGTCAAAAATGGTGTTTTGCATCAGGTAGAGGCTTTTTACACCTTCTATAGCAGCGAGAGAGACTTATTCGTGCTAAATGCCCACAGTTTAGCTTTATTTCAAAAGTTGAAAAATCGGATAAAATGTAAAGGGGGTCCCCTGTTCATTTTGGACATTTCTTCAACTTTCGATATTTGGTCCAAAACTGGTGTTTTCCATCGGGTAGACGCTTTTTACACCTTCTATAGCAGCGAGAGAGACTTATTCTTGCTAAATGCCCACAGTTTAGCTTTATTTCAAAAGTTGAAAAATCGGATAAAATGTAAAGGGGGTCCCCTATTCGTTTTGGTCATTTCTTCAACTTTCGATATTTGGTTAAAAAAATATATGGTGTTTTGCATCAGGTAGAGGCTTTTTACACCTTCTGTAGCAGCGAGAGAGACTTATTCGTACTAAATGGTCATAGTTTAGCTTTATTTCAAAAGTTTAAAAATCGGAAAAAATGTAAAGGGGGACCCTATTCATTTTCGTCATTTCTAACCCCTTTACTTTTTTTTTTCCGGATTTTTTTCAAAAAATCAGAAAAAATATTTTTAGCTAAAATACAGGCTTCTCCTTTTCACAGGTGGTTTAAAACGACTTTATTTAACCGTTTTTGACCCCAACTCAAAAGTGACCAAAATCGGTCAAAAAGTAAAGGCTAACCCCTTTACTTTTTTTTTTTCCGGATTTTTTTCAAAAAATCAGAAAAAATATTTTTAGCCAAAATACAGCCTTCTCCTTTTCATAGGTGGTTTAAAAAGACTTTATTTAACCGTTTTTGACCCCAACTCAAAAGTTTCAAAAGTGACCAAAATCGGTCAAAAAGTCAACGCTAACCCCTTTACTTTTTTTTTTCCGGATTTTTTTCAAAAAATCAGAAAAAATATTTTTAGCCAAAATACAGCCTTCTCCTTTTCACAGGTGGTTTAAAACGACTTTATTTAACCGTTTTTGACCCTAACTCAAAAGTTTCAAAAGTGACCAAAATCGGTCAAAAAGTCAACGCTAACCCCTTTACTTTTTTTTTTCCGGATTTTTTTCAACAAATCAGAAAAAATATTTTTAGCCAAAATACAGCCTTCTCCTTTTCACAGGTGGTTTAAAACGACTTTATTTAACCGTTTTTGTCCCTAACTGAAAAGTTTCAAAAGTGACCAAAATCGGTCAAAAAGTAAAGGCTAACCCCTTTACTTTTTTTTTTCCGGATTTTTTTCAAAAAATCAGAAAAAATATTTTTAGCCAAAATACAGCCTTCTCCTTTTCACAGGTGGTTTAAAACGACTTTATTTAACCGTTTTTGACCCTAACTGAAAAGTTTCAAAAGTGACCAAAATCGGTCAAAAAGTAAAGGCTAACCCCTTTACTTTTTTTTTCCGGATTTTTTTCAAAAAATCAGAAAAAATATTTTTAGCCAAAATACAGCCTTCTCCTTTTCACAGGTGGTTTAAAACGACTTTATTTAACCGTTTTTGACCCTAACTCAAAAGTTTCAAAAGTGACCAAAATCGGTCAAAAAGTCAACGCTAACCCCTTTACTTTTTTTTTTCCGGATTTTTTTCAACAAATCAGAAAAAATATTTTTAGCCAAAATACAGCCTTCTCCTTTTCACAGGTGGTTTAAAACGACTTTATTTAACCGTTTTTGTCCCTAACTGAAAAGTTTCAAAAGTGACCAAAATCGGTCAAAAAGTAAAGGCTAACCCCTTTACTTTTTTTTCCCCGATTTTTTTCAAAAAATCAGAAAAAATATTTTTAGCCAAAATACAGCCTTCTCCTTTTCACAGGTGGTTTAAAACGACTTTATTTAACCGTTTTTGACCCCAACTCAAAAGTTTCAAAAGTGACCAAAATCGGTCAAAAAGTAAAGGCTAACCCCTTTACTTTTTTTTTTCCGGATTTTTTTCAAAAAATCAGAAAAAATATTTTTAGCCAAAATACAGCCTTCTCCTTTTCACAGGTGGTTTAAAACGACTTTATTTAACCGTTTTTGACCCCAACTCAAAAGTTTCAAAAGTGACCAAAATCGGTCAAAAAGTAAAGGCTAACCCCTTTACTTTTTTTTTTTCCGGATTTTTTTCAAAAAATCAGAAAAAATATTTTTAGCCAAAATACAGCCTTCTCCTTTTCACAGGTGGTTTAAAACGACTTTATTTAACCGTTTTTGACCCTAACTGAAAAGTTTCAAAAGTGACCAAAATCGGTCAAAAAGTAAAGGCTAACCCCTTTACTTTTTTTTTTCCGGATTTTTTTCAAAAAATCAGAAAAAATATTTTTAGCCAAAATACAGCCTTCTCCTTTTCACAGGTGGTTTAAAACGACTTTATTTAACCGTTTTTGACCCCAACTCAAAAGTTTCAAAAGTGACCAAAATCGGTCAAAAAGTAAAGGCTAACCCCTTTACTTTTTTTTTCCGGATTTTTTTCAAAAAATCAGAAAAAATATTTTTAGCCAAAATACAGCCTTCTCCTTTTCACAGGTGGTTTAAAACGACTTTATTTAACCGTTTTTGACCCCAACTCAAAAGTTTCAAAAGTGACCAAAATCGGTCAAAAAGTAAAGGCTAACCCCTTTACTTTTTTTTTTTCCGGATTTTTTTCAAAAAATCAGAAAAAATATTTTTAGCCAAAATACAGCCTTCTCCTTTTCACAGGTGGTTTAAAACGACTTTATTTAACCGTTTTTGACCCCAACTCAAAAGTTTCAAAAGTGACCAAAATCGGTCAAAAAGTAAAGGCTAACTCCTTTACTTTTTTTTTTCCGGATTTTTTTCAAAAAATCAGAAAAAATATTTTTAGCCAAAATACAGCCTTCTCCTTTTCACAGGTGGTTTAAAACGACTTTATTTAACCGTTTTTGACCCTAACTCAAAAGTTTCAAAAGTGACCAAAATCGGTCAAAAAGTAAAAGCTAACTCCTTTACTTTTTTTTTTCCGGATTTTTTTCAAAAAATCAGAAAAAATATTTTTAGCCAAAATACAGCCTTCTCCTTTTCACAGGTGGTTTAAAACGACTTTATTTAACCGTTTTTGACCCTAACTGAAAAGTTTCAAAAGTGACCAAAATCGGTCAAAAAGTAAAGGCTAACCCCTTTACTTTTTTTTTCCCGATTTTTTCAAAAAATCAGAAAAAATATTTTTAGCCAAAATACAGCCTTCTCCTTTTCACAGGTGGTTTAAAACGACTTTATTTAACCGTTTTTGACCCCAACTCAAAAGTTTCAAAAGTGACCAAAATCGGTCAAAAAGTAAAGGCTAACCCCTTTACTTTTTTTTTCCGGATTTTTTTCAAAAAATCAGAAAAAATATTTTTAGCCAAAATACAGCCTTCTCCTTTTCACAGGTGGTTTAAAACGACTTTATTTAACCGTTTTTGACCCTAACTGAAAAGTTTCAAAAGTGACCAACATCGGTCAAAAAGTAAAGGCTAACCCCTTTACTTTTTTTCCGATTTTTTTCAAAAAATCAGAAAAAATATTTTTAGCCAAAATACAGCCTTCTCCTTTTCACAGGTGGTTTAAAACGACTTTATTTAACCGTTTTTGACCCCAACTGAAAATTTTAAAAGTGACCAAAATCGGTCAAAAAGTAAAGGCTAACCCCTTTACTTTTTTTTTCCGATTTTTTTCAAAAAATCAGAAAAAATATTTTTAGCCAAAATACAGCCTTCTCCTTTTTACAGGTGGTTTAAAACGACTTTATTTAACCGTTTTTGACCCTAACTGAAAAGTTTCAAAAGTGACCAAAATCGGTCAAAAAGTAAAGGCTAACCCCTTTACTTTTTTTTTCCGATTTTTTTCAAAAAATCAGAAAAAATATTTTTAGCCAAAATACAGCCTTCTCCTTTTCACAGGTGGTTTAAAACGACTTTATTTAACCGTTTTTGACCCCAACTCAAAAGTTTCAAAAGTGACCAAAATCGGTCAAAAAGTAAAGGCTAACCCCTTTACTTTTTTTTCCGATTTTTTTCAAAAAATCAGAAAAAATATTTTTAGCCAAAATACAGCCTTCTCCTTTTCACAGGTGGTTTAAAACGACTTTTTTTAACCGTTTTTGACCCTAACTGAAAAGTTTCAAAAGTGACCAAAATCGGTCAAAAAGTAAAGGCTAACCCCTTTACTTTTTTTTTCCGATTTTTTTCAAAAAATCAGAAAAAATATTTTTAGCCAAAATACAGCCTTCTCCTTTTTACAGGTGGTTTAAAACGACTTTATTTAACCGTTTTTGACCCTAACTGAAAAGTTTCAAAAGTGACCAAAATCGGTCAAAAAGTAAAGGCTAACCCCTTTACCTTTTTTTTCCCGGATTTTTTTCAAAAAATCAGAAAAAATATTTTTAGCCAAAATACAGCCTTCTCCTTTTCACAGGTGGTTTAAAACGACTTTATTTAACCGTTTTTGACCCCAACTCAAAAGTTTCAAAAGTGACCAAAACTTTACTTTTTTTTCCCGGATTTTTTTCAAAAAATCAGAAAAAATATTTTTAGCCAAAATACAGCCTTCTCCTTTTCACAGGTGGTTTAAAACGACTTTTTTTAACCGTTTTTGACCCTAACTGAAAAGTTTCAAAAGTGACCAACATCGGTCAAAAAGTAAAGGCTAACCCCTTTACTTTTTTTCCCCGATTTTTTTCAAAAAATCAGAAAAAATATTTTTAGCCAAAATACAGCCTTCTCCTTTTTACAGGTGGTTTAAAACGACTTTATTTAACCGTTTTTGACCCTAACTGAAAAGTTTCAAAAGTGACCAAAATCGGTCAAAAAGTAAAGGCTAACCCCTTTACTTTTTTTTTCCGATTTTTTTCAAAAAATCAGAAAAAATATTTTTAGCCAAAATACAGCCTTCTCCTTTTCACAGGTGGTGTAAAACGACTTTATTTAACCGTTTTTGACCCCAACTCAAAAGTTTCAAAAGTGACCAAAATCGGTCAAAAAGTAAAGGCTAACCCCTTTACTTTTTTTTTCCGATTTCTTTCAAAAAATCAGAAAAAATATTTTTAGCCAAAATACAGCCTTCTCCTTTTCACAGGTGGTTTAAAACGACTTTTTTTAACCGTTTTTGACCCTAACTGAAAAGTTTCAAAAGTGACCAAAATACTTTTTTTTTCCGATTTTTTTCAAAAAATCAGAAAAAATATTTTTAGCCAAAATACAGCCTTCTCCTTTTCACAGGTGGTTTAAAACGACTTTTTTTAACCGTTTTTGACCCTAACTGAAAAGTTTCAAAAGTGACCAAAATCGGTCAAAAAGTAAAGGCTAACCCCTTTACTTTTTTTTTCCGATTTTTTTCAAAAAATCAGAAAAAATATTTTTAGCCAAAATACAGCCTTCTCCTTTTCACAGGTGGTTTAAAACGACTTTTTTTAACCGTTTTTGACCCTAACTGAAAAGTTTCAAAAGTGACCAAAATCTGTCAAAAAGTAAAGGCTAACCCCTTTACTTCTTTTTCCCCGATTTTTTCAAAAAATCAGAAAAAATATTTTTAGCCAAAATACAGCCTTCTCCTTTTTACAGGTGGTTTAAAACGACTTTATTTAACCGTTTTTGACCCTAACTGAAAAGTTTCAAAAGTGACCAAAATCGGTCAAAAAGTAAAGGCTAACCCCTTTACTTTTTTTTTCCGGATTTTTTTCAAAAAATCAGAAAAAATATTTTTAGCCAAAATACAGCTTTCTCCTTTTCACAGGTGGTTTAAAACGACTTTTTTTAACCGTTTTTGACCCTAACTGAAAAGTTTCAAAAGTGACCAAAATCGGTCAAAAAGTAAAGGCTAACCCCTTTACTTTTTTTTTCCGATTTTTTTCAAAAAATCAGAAAAAATATTTTTAGCCAAAATACAGCCTTCTCCTTTTCACAGGTGGTTTAAAACGACTTTTTTTAACCGTTTTTGACCCTAACTGAAAAGTTTCAAAAGTGACCAACATCGGTCAAAAAGTAAAGGCTAACCCCTTTAGCTTTTTTTTTCCGGATTTTTTTCAAAAAATCAGAAAAAATATTTTTAGCCAAAAATACAGCCTTCTCCTTTTCACAGGTGGTTTAAACCGACTTTTTTTAACCGTTTTTGACCCTAACTGAAAAGTTTCAAAAGTGACCAAAACGGTACAAAAAGTAAAGGCTAACCCCTTTACTTTTTTTTTCCGGATTTTTTTCAAAAAATCAGAAAAAATATTTTTAGCCAAAATACAGCCTTCTCCTTTTCACAGGTGGTTTAAAACGACTTTTTTTTAACCGTTTTTGACCCTAACTGAAAAAGTTTCAAAAGTGACCAAAATCGGTCAAAAAGTAAAGGCTAACCCCTTTACTTTTTTTTCCGGATTTTTTTCAAAAAATCAGAAAAAAATATTTTTAGCCAAAATACAGCCTTCTCCTTTTTACAGGTGGTTTAAAACGACTTTATTTAACCGTTTTTGACCCTAACTGAAAAGTTTCAAAAGTGACCAAAATCGGTCAAAAAGTAAAGGCTAACCCCTTTACTTTTTTTTTCCCGATTTTTTTCAAAAAATCAGAAAAAATATTTTTTAGCCAAAATACAGCCTTCTCCTTTTCACAGGAGGTTTAAAACGACTTTATTTAACCGTTTTTGACCCTAACTCAAAAGTTTCAAAAGTGACCAAAATCGGTCAAAAAGTAAAGGCTAACCCCTTTACTTTTTTTTTTCCGGATTTTTTTCAAAAAATCAGAAAAAATATTTTTAGCCAAATTACAGCCTTCTCCTTTTCACAGGAGGTTTAAAAATACTTTATTTAACCGTTTTTGACCCTAACTCAAAAGTTTCAAAAGTGACCAAAATCGGTCAAAAAGTAAAGGCTAACCCCTTTACTTTTTTTTTCCGGATTTTTTTCAAAAAATCAGAAAAAAATATTTTTAGCCAAATTACAGCCTTCTCCTTTTCACAGGAGGTTTAAAAATACTTTATTTAACCGTTTTTGACCCTAACTCAAAAGTTTCAAAAGTGACCAAAATCGGTCAAAAAGTAAAGGCTAACCCCTTTAATTTTTTTTTTCCGGATTTTTTTCAAAAAATCAGAAAAAATATTTTTAGCCAAATTACAGCCTTCTCCTTTTCACAGGAGGTTTAAAAATACTTTATTTAACCGTTTTTGACCCTAACTCAAAAGTTTCAAAAGTGACCAAAATCGGTCAAAAAGTAAAGGCTAACCCCTTTACTTTTTTTTTTCCGATTTTTTTCAAAAAATCAGAAAAAATATTTTTAGCCAAAATACAGCCTTCTCCTTTTCACAGGTGGTTTAAAACGACTTTATTTAACCGTTTTTGACCCTAACTGAAAAGTTTCAAAAGTGACCAAAATCGGTCAAAAAGTAAAGGCTAACCCCTTTACTTTTTTTTTTCCGGATTTTTTTCAAAAAATCAGAAAAAATATTTTTAGCCAAAATACAGCCTTCTCCTTTTTTACAGGTGGTTTAAAACGACTTTATTTAACCGTTTTTGACCCTAACTGAAAAGTTTCAAAAGTGACCAAAATCGGTCAAAAAGTAAAGGCTAACCCCTTTACTTTTTTTTTCCGATTTTTTTCAAAAAATCAGAAAAAATATTTTTAGCCAAAATACAGCCTTCTCCTTTTCACAGGTGGTTTAAAACGACTTTATTTAACCGTTTTTGACCCCAACTCAAAAGTTTCAAAAGTGACCAAAATCGGTCAAAAAGTAAAGGCTAACCCCTTTACTTTTTTTTTCCGATTTTTTTCAAAAAATCAGAAAAAATATTTTTAGCCAAAATACAGCCTTCTCCTTTTCACAGGTGGTTTAAAACGACTTTTTTTAACCGTTTTTGACCCTAACTGAAAAGTTTCAAAAGTGACCAACATCGGTCAAAAAGTAAAGGCTAACCCCTTTACTTTTTTTTTCCCGATTTTTTCAAAAAATCAGAAAAAATATTTTTAGCCAAAATACAGCCTTCTCCTTTTCACAGGTGGTTTAAAACGACTTTTTTTAACCGTTTTTGACCCTAACTGAAAAGTTTCAAAAGTGACCAAAATCGGTCAAAAAGTAAAGGCTAACCCCTTTACTTTTTTTTTTCCGGATTTTTTTTCCAAAAATCAGAAAAAATATTTTTAGCCAAATTACAGCCTTCTGCTTTTCACAGGAGGTTTAAAACGACTTTTTTAACCGTTTTTGACCCTAACTGAAAAGTTTCAAAAGTGACCAAAATCGGTCAAAAAGTAAAGGCTAACCCCTTTACTTCTTTTTTCCCCGATTTTTTTCAAAAAATCAGAAAAAAAATATTTTTAGCCAAAATACAGCCTTCTCCTTTTTACAGGTGGTTTAAAACGACTTTATTTAACCGTTTTTGACCCTAACTCAAAAGTTTCAAAAGTGACCAAAATCGGTCAAAAAGTAAAGGCTAACCCCTTTACTTTTTTTTTTCCGGATTTTTTTCAAAAAATCAGAAAAAATATTTTTAGCCAAAATACAGCTTTCTCCTTTTCACAGGTGGTTTAAAACGACTTTTTTTAACCGTTTTTGACCCTAACTGAAAAGTTTCAAAAGTGACCAAAATCGGTCAAAAAGTAAAGGCTAACCCCTTTACTTTTTTTTTCCGATTTTTTTCAAAAAATCAGAAAAAATATTTTTAGCCAAAATACAGCCTTCTCCTTTTCACAGGTGGTTTAAAACGACTTTTTTTAACCGTTTTTGACCCTAACTGAAAAGTTTCAAAAGTGACCAACATCGGTCAAAAAGTAAAGGCTAACCCCTTTAGCTTTTTTTTTCCGGATTTTTTTCAAAAAATCAGAAAAAATATTTTTAGCCAAAATACAGCCTTCTCCTTTTTACAGGTGGTTTAAAACGACTTTATTTAACCGTTTTTGACCCTAACTGAAAAGTTTCAAAAGTGACCAAAATCGGTCAAAAAGTAAAGGCTAACCCCTTTAATTTTTTTTTCCGATTTTTTTCAAAAAATCAGAAAAAATATTTTTAGCCAAAATACAGCCTTCTCCTTTTCACAGGTGGTTTAAAACGACTTTTTTTTAACCGTTTTTGACCCTAACTGAAAAGTTTCAAAAGTGACCAAAATCGGTCAAAAAGTAAAGGCTAACCCCTTTACTTTTTTTTCCCGATTTTTTTCAAAAAATCAGAAAAAATATTTTTAGCCAAAATACAGCCTTCTCCTTTTTACAGGTGGTTTAAAACGACTTTATTTAACCGTTTTTGACCCTAACTGAAAAGTTTCAAAAGTGACCAAAATCGGTCAAAAAGTAAAGGCTAACCCCTTTACTTTTTTTTTTCCGATTTTTTTCAAAAAATCAGAAAAAATATTTTTAGCCAAAATACAGCCTTCTCCTTTTCACAGGTGGTTTAAAACGACTTTATTTAACCGTTTTTGACCCTAACTGAAAAGTTTCAAAAGTGACCAAAATCGGTCAAAAAGTAAAGGCTAACCCCTTTACTTTTTTTTTCCGGATTTTTTTCAAAAAATCAGAAAAAATATTTTTAGCCAAAATACAGCCTTCTCCTTTTCACAGGTGGTTTAAAACGACTTTATTTAACCGTTTTTGACCCCAACTCAAAAGTTTCAAAAGTGACCAAAATCGGTCAAAAAGTAAAGGCTAACCCCTTTACTTTTTTTTTTCCGGATTTTTTTCAAAAAATCAGAAAAAAATATTTTTAGCCAAAATACAGCCTTCTCCTTTTCACAGGTGGTTTAAAACGACTTTATTTAACCGTTTTTGACCCCAACTCAAAAGTTTCAAAAGTGACCAAAATCGGTCAAAAAGTAAAGGCTAACCCCTTTAATTTTTTTTTCCGATTTTTTTCAAAAAATCAGAAAAAATATTTTTAGCCAAAATACAGCCTTCTCCTTTTCACAGGTGGTTTAAAACGACTTTATTTAACCGTTTTTGACCCCAACTCAAAAGTTTCAAAAGTGACCAAAATCGGTCAAAAAGTAAAGGCTAACCCCTTTACTTTTTTTTTCCGATTTTTTTCAAAAAATCAGAAAAAATATTTTTAGCCAAAATACAGCCTTCTCCTTTTCACAGGTGGTTTAAAAACGACTTTATTTAACCGTTTTTGACCCTAACTGAAAAGTTTAAAAAGTGACCAAAATCGGTCAAAAAGTAAAGGCTAACCCCTTTACTTTTTTTTTCCGATTTTTTTCAAAAAATCAGAAAAAATATTTTTAGCCAAAATACAGCCTTCTCCTTTTCACAGGTGGTTTAAAACGACTTTATTTAACCGTTTTTGACCCCAACTCAAAAGTTTCAAAAGTGACCAAAATCGGTCAAAAAGTAAAGGCTAACCCCTTTACTTTTTTTTTCCGATTTTTTCAAAAAATCAGAAAAAATATTTTTAGCCAAAATACAGCCTTCTCCTTTTTACAGGTGGTTTAAAACGACTTTATTTAACCGTTTTTGACCCCAACACAAAAGTTTCAAAAGTGACCAAAATCGGTCAAAAAGTAAAGGCTAACCCCTTTACTTTTTTTTTCCCGATTTTTTCAAAAAATCAGAAAAAATATTTTTAGCCAAAATACAGCCTTCTCCTTTTTACAGGTGGTTTAAAACGACTTTATTTAACCGTTTTTGACCCCAACTCAAAAGTTTCAAAAGTGACCAAAATCGGTCAAAAAGTAAAGGCTAACCCCTTTACTTTTTTTTTCCGATTTTTTTCAAAAAATCAGAAAAAATATTTTTAGCCAAAATACAGCCTTCTCCTTTTCACAGGAGGTTTAAAAATACTTTATTTAACCGTTTTTGACCCTAACTCAAAAGTTTCAAAAGTGACCAAAATCGGTCAAAAAGTAAAGGCTAACCCCTTTACTTTTTTTTTCCGGATTTTTTTCAAAAAATCAGAAAAAATATTTTTAGCCAAATTACAGCCTTCTCCTTTTCACAGGAGGTTTAAAACGACTTTATTTAACCGTTTTTGACCCTAACTGAAAAGTTTCAAAAGTGACCAAAATCGGTCAAAAAGTAAAGGCTAACCCCTTTACTTTTTTTTTTCCGGATTTTTTTCAAAAAATCAGAAAAAATATTTTTAGCCAAATTACAGCCTTCTCCTTTTCACAGGAGGTTTAAAAATACTTTATTTAACCGTTTTTGACCCTAACTCAAAAGTTTCAAAAGTGACCAAAATCGGTCAAAAAGTAAAGGCTAACCCCTTTACTTTTTTTTCCGATTTTTTTCAAAAAATCAGAAAAAATATTTTTAGCCAAAATACAGCCTTCTCCTTTTCACAGGTGGTTTAAAACGACTTTATTTAACCGTTTTTGACCCCAACTCAAAAGTTTCAAAAGTGACCAAAATCGGTCAAAAGTAAAGGCTAACCCCTTTACTTTTTTTTTCCGGATTTTTTTCAAAAAATCAGAAAAAATATTTTTAGCCAAAATACAGCCTTCTCCTTTTCACAGGTGGTTTAAAACGACTTTATTTAACCGTTTTTGACCCCAACTCAAAAGTTTCAAAAGTGACCAAAATCGGTCAAAAAGTAAAGGCTAACCCCTTTACTTTTTTTTTCCGATTTTTTTCAAAAAATCAGAAAAAATATTTTTAGCCAAAATACAGCCTTCTCCTTTTCACAGGTGGTTTAAAACGACTTTTTTTAACCGTTTTTGACCCTAACTGAAAAGTTTCAAAAGTGACCAAAATCGGTCAAAAAGTAAAGGCTAACCCCTTTACTTTTTTTTTTCCGATTTTTTTCAAAAAATCAGAAAAAATATTTTTAGCCAAAATACAGCCTTCTCCTTTTCACAGGTGGTTTAAAACGACTTTATTTAACCGTTTTTGACCCCAACTCAAAAGTTTCAAAAGTGACCAAAATCGGTCAAAAAGTAAAGGCTAACCCCTTTAATTTTTTTTTCCGATTTTTTTCAAAAAATCAGAAAAAATATTTTTAGCCAAAATACAGCCTTCTCCTTTTCACAGGTGGTTTAAAACGACTTTTTTTAACCGTTTTTGACCCTAACTGAAAAGTTTCAAAAGTGACCAAAATCGGTCAAAAAGTAAAGGCTAACCCCTTTACTTTTTTTTTCCGGATTTTTTTTCAAAAAATCAGAAAAAAATATTTTTAGCCAAAATACAGCCTTCTCCTTTTCACAGGAGGTTTAAAAATACTTTATTTAACCGTTTTTGACCCTAACTCAAAAGTTTCAAAAGTGACCAAAATCGGTCAAAAAGTAAAGGCTAACCCCTGTACTTTTTTTTTTCCGGATTTTTTTTCAAAAAATCAGAAAAAATATTTTTAGCCAAATTACAGCCTTCTCCTTTTCACAGGAGGTTTAAAAATACTTTATTTAACCGTTTTTGACCCTAACTCAAAAGTTTCAAAAGTGACCAAAATCGGTCAAAAAGTAAAGGCTAACCCCTTTACTTTTTTTTTCCGATTTTTTTCAAAAAATCAGAAAAAATATTTTTAGCCAAATTACAGCCTTCTCCTTTTCACAGGTGGTTTAAAACGACTTTATTTAACCGTTTTTGACCCCAACTCAAAAGTTTCAAAAGTGACCAAAATCGGTCAAAAAGTAAAGGCTAACCCCTTTACTTTTTTTTTCCGGATTTTTTTAAAAAAATCAGAAAAAAATATTTTTAGCCAAAATACAGCCTTCTCCTTTTCACAGGTGGTTTAAAACGACTTTATTTAACCGTTTTTGACCCCAACTCAAAAGTTTCAAAAGTGACCAAAATCGGTCAAAAAGTAAAGGCTAACCCCTTTAATTTTTTTTTCCGATTTTTTTCAAAAAATCAGAAAAAATATTTTTAGCCAAAATACAGCCTTCTCCTTTTCACAGGTGGTTTAAAACGACTTTATTTAACCGTTTTTGACCCCAACTCAAAAGTTTCAAAAGTGACCAAAATCGGTCAAAAAGTAAAGGCTAACCCCTTTACTTTTTTTTTCCGATTTTTTTCAAAAAATCAGAAAAAATATTTTTAGCCAAAATACAGCCTTCTCCTTTTCACAGGTGGTTTAAAACGACTTTATTTAACCGTTTTTGACCCTAACTGAAAAGTTTCAAAAGTGACCAAAATCGGTCAAAAAGTAAAGGCTAACCCCTTTACTTTTTTTTTCCGATTTTTTTCAAAAAATCAGAAAAAATATTTTTAGCCAAAATACAGCCTTCTCCTTTTCACAGGTGGTTTTAAAACGACTTTATTTAACCGTTTTTGACCCCAACTCAAAAGTTTCAAAAGTGACCAAAATCGGTCAAAAAGTAAAGGCTAACCCCTTTACTTTTTTTTCCGATTTTTTCAAAAAATCAGAAAAAATATTTTTAGCCAAAATACAGCCTTCTCCTTTTTACAGGTGGTTTAAAACGACTTTATTTAACCGTTTTTGACCCCAAACAAAAGTTTCAAAAGTGACCAAAATCGGTCAAAAAGTAAAGGCTAACCCCTTTACTTTTTTTTTTCCGATTTTTTTCAAAAAATCAGAAAAAATATTTTTAGCCAAAATACAGCCTTCTCCTTTTTACAGGTGGTTTAAAACGACTTTATTTAACCGTTTTTGACCCCAACTCAAAAGTTTCAAAAGTGACCAAAATCGGTCAAAAAGTAAAGGCTAACCCCTTTACTTTTTTTTTCCGATTTTTTTCAAAAAATCAGAAAAAATATTTTTAGCCAAAATACAGCCTTCTCCTTTTTACAGGTGGTTTAAAACGACTTTATTTAACCGTTTTTGACCCCAACACAAAAGTTTCAAAAGTGACCAAAATCGGTCAAAAAGTAAAGGCTAACCCCTTTACTTTTTTTTCCCCGATTTTTTCAAAAAATCAGAAAAAATATTTTTAGCCAAAATACAGCCTTCTCCTTTTCACAGGTGGTTTAAAACCACTTTTTTTAACCGTTTTTGACCCTAACTGAAAAGTTTCAAAAGTGACCAAAATCGGTCAAAAAGTAAAGGCTAACCCCTTTACCTTTTTTTTTCCGGATTTTTTTCAAAAAATCAGAAAAAATATTTTTAGCCAAAATACAGCCTTCTCCTTTTCACAGGTGGTTTAAAACGACTTTTTTTAACCGTTTTTGACCCTAACTGAAAAGTTTCAAAAGTGACCAAAATCGGTCAAAAAGTAAAGGCTAACCCTTTACCTTTTTTTTTTTCCGGATTTTTTTCAAAAAAATCAGAAAAAATATTTTTAGCCAAAATACAGCCTTCTCCTTTTCACAGGTGGTTTAAAACGACTTTATTTAACCGTTTTTGACCCCAACTCAAAAGTTTCAAAAGTGACCAAAATCGGTCAAAAAGTAAAGGCTAACCCCTTTACTTTTTTTTTCCGGATTTTTTTCAAAAAATCAGAAAAAAATATTTTTAGCCAAAATACAGCCTTCTCCTTTTCACAGGTGGTTTAAAACGACTTTATTTAACCGTTTTTGACCCCAACATCAAAAGTTTCAAAAGTGACCAAAATCGGTCAAAAAGTAAAGGCTAACCCCTATTATTTTTTTTTCCGGATTTTTTTCAAAAAATCAGAAAAATAATTTTTAGCCAAAATACAGCCTTCTCCTTTTCACAGGTGGTTTAAAACTGACTTTTTTTAACCGTTTTTTGACCCCAACTCAAAAGTTTCAAAAGTGACCAAAATCGGTCAAAAAGTAAAGGCTAACCCCTTTACTTTTTTTTTCCGATTTTTTTCAAAAAATCAGAAAAAATATTTTTAGCCAAAATACAGCCTTCTCCTTTTCACAGGTGGTTTAAAACGACTTTATTTAACCGTTTTTGACCCCAACTCAAAAGTTTCAAAAGTGACCAAAATCGGTCAAAAAGTAAAGGCTAACCCCTTTACCTTTTTTTTTTCCGGATTTTTTTCAAAAAATCAGAAAAAATATTTTTAGCCAAAATACAGCCTTCTCCTTTTTACAGGTGGTTTAAAACGACTTTATTTAACCGTTTTTGACCCCAACACAAAAGTTTCAAAAGTGACCAAAATCGGTCAAAAAGTAAAGGCTAACCCCTTTACTTTTTTTTTCCGGATTTTTTTCAAAAAATCAGAAAAAATATTTTTAGCCAAAATACAGCCTTCTCCTTTTTACAAGGTGGTTTAAAACGACTTTATTTAACCGTTTTTGACCCCAACACAAAATTTTCAAAAGTGACCAAAATCGGTCAAAAAGTAAAGGCTAACCCCTTTACTTTTTTTTTCCGATTTTTTCAAAAAATCAGAAAAAATATTTTTAGCCAAAATACAGCCTTCTCCTTTTTACAGGTGGTTTAAAACGACTTTATTTAACCGTTTTTGACCCCAACACAAAAAGTTTCAAAAGTGACCAAAATCGGTCAAAAAGTAAAGGCTAACCCCTTTACTTTTTTTTTCCGATTTTTTTCAAAAAATCAGAAAAAATATTTTTAGCCAAAATACAGCCTTCTCCTTTTCACAGGTGGTTTAAAACGACTTTATTTAACCGTTTTTGACCCCAACAAAAGTTTCAAAAGTGACCAAAATCGGTCAAAAAGTAAAGGCTAACCCCTTTACCTTTTTTTTTCCGGATTTTTTTCAAAAAATCAGAAAAAATATTTTTAGCCAAAATACAGCCTTCTCCTTTTCACAGGTGGTTTAAAACGACTTTATTTAACCGTTTTTGACCCCAACTCAAAAGTTTCAAAAGTGACCAAAATCGGTCAAAAAGTAAAGGCTAACCCCTTTACTTTTTTTTTCCGATTTTTTTCAAAAAATCAGAAAAAATATTTTTAGCCAAAATACAGCCTTCTCCTTTTTACAGGTGGTTTAAAACGACTTTATTTAACCGTTTTTGACCCCAACACAAAAGTTTCAAAAGTGACCAAAATCGGTCAAAAAGTAAAGGCTAACCCCTTTACTTTTTTTTTCCGATTTTTTTCAAAAAATCAGAAAAAATATTTTTAGCCAAAATACAGCCTTCTCCTTTTCACAGGTGGTTTAAAACGACTTTATTTAACCGTTTTTGACCCTAACTGAAAAGTTTCAAAAGTGACCAAAATCGGTCAAAAAGTAAAGGCTAACCCCTTTACTTTTTTTTTCCGATTTTTTTCAAAAAATCAGAAAAAATATTTTTAGCCAAAATACAGCCTTCTCCTTTTTACAGGTGGTTTAAAACGACTTTATTTAACCGTTTTTGACCCCAACACAAAAGTTTCAAAAGTGACCAAAATCGGTCAAAAAGTAAAGGCTAACCCCTTTACTTTTTTTTCCCCGATTTTTTCAAAAAATCAGAAAAAATATTTTTAGCCAAAATACAGCCTTCTCCTTTTTACAGGTGGTTTAAAACGACTTTATTTAACCGTTTTTGACCCCAACTCAAAAGTTTCAAAAGTGACCAAAATCGGTCAAAAAGTAAAGGCTAACCCCTTTACCTTTTTTTTTCCGGATTTTTTTCAAAAAATCAGAAAAAATATTTTTAGCCAAAATACAGCCTTCTCCTTTTCACAGGTGGTTTAAAACGACTTTTTTTAACCGTTTTTGACCCTAACTGAAAAGTTTCAAAAGTGACCAAAATCGGTCAAAAAGTAAAGGCTAACCCCTTTACCTTTTTTTTTCCGGATTTTTTTCAAAAAATCAGAAAAAATATTTTTAGCCAAAATACAGCCTTCTCCTTTTCACAGGTGGTTTAAAACGACTTTATTTAACCGTTTTTGACCCCAACTCAAAAGTTTCAAAAGTGACCAAAATCGGTCAAAAAGTAAAGGCTAACCCCTTTACTTTTTTTTTCCGGATTTTTTTCAAAAAATCAGAAAAAAATATTTTTAGCCAAAATACAGCCTTCTCCTTTTCACAGGTGGTTTAAAACGACTTTATTTAACCGTTTTTGACCCCAACTCAAAAGTTTCAAAAGTGACCAAAATCGGTCAAAAAGTAAAGGCTAACCCCTTTAATTTTTTTTTCCGATTTTTTTCAAAAAATCAGAAAAAATATTTTTAGCCAAAATACAGCCTTCTCCTTTTCACAGGTGGTTTAAAACGACTTTTTTTAACCGTTTTTGACCCTAACTGAAAAGTTTCAAAAGTGACCAAAATCGGTCAAAAAGTAAAGGCTAACCCCTTTACCTTTTTTTTTCCGGATTTTTTTCAAAAAATCAGAAAAAATATTTTTAGCCAAAATACAGCCTTCTCCTTTTCACAGGTGGTTTAAAACGACTTTATTTAACCGTTTTTGACCCCAACTCAAAAGTTTCAAAATTGACCAAAATCGGTCAAAAAGTAAAGGCTAACCCCTTTACTTTTTTTTTCCCGATTTTTTCAAAAAATCAGAAAAAATATTTTTAGCCAAAATACAGCCTTCTCCTTTTTACAGGTGGTTTAAAACGACTTTATTTAACCGTTTTTGACCCCAACTCAAAAGTTTCAAAAGTGACCAAAATCGGTCAAAAAGTAAAGGCTAACCCCTTTACTTTTTTTTTCCGATTTTTTTCAAAAAATCAGAAAAAATATTTTTAGCCAAAATACAGCCTTCTCCTTTTTACAGGTGGTTTAAAACGACTTTATTTAACCGTTTTTGACCCCAACACAAAAGTTTCAAAAGTGACCAAAATCGGTCAAAAAGTAAAGGCTAACCCCTTTACCTTTTTTTTTCCGGATTTTTTTCAAAAAATCAGAAAAAATATTTTTAGCCAAAATACAGCCTTCTCCTTTTCACAGGTGGTTTAAAACGACTTTATTTAACCGTTTTTGACCCCAACTGAAAATTTTAAAAGTGACCAAAATCGGTCAAAAAGTAAAGGCTAACCCCTTTACTTTTTTTTTCCGATTTTTTTCAAAAAATCAGAAAAAATATTTTTAGCCAAAATACAGCCTTCTCCTTTTTACAGGTGGTTTAAAACGACTTTATTTAACCGTTTTTGACCGCAACACAAAAGTTTCAAAAGTGACCAAAATCGGTCAAAAAGTAAAGGCTAACCCCTTTACTTTTTTTTTCCGATTTTTTCAAAAAATCAGAAAAAATATTTTTAGCCAAAATACAGCCTTCTCCTTTTTACAGGTGGTTTAAAACGACTTTATTTAACCGTTTTTGACCCTAACTGAAAAGTTTCAAAAGTGACCAAAATCGGTCAAAAAGTAAAGGCTAACCCCTTTACTTTTTTTTTCCGGTTTTTTTAAAAAAATCAGAAAAAATATTTTTAGCCAAAATACAGCCTTCTCCTTTTCACAGGTGGTTTAAAACGACTTTTTTTAACCGTTTTTGACCCTAACTGAAAAGTTTCAAAAGTGACCAAAATCGGTCAAAAAGTAAAGGCTAACCCCTTTACCTTTTTTCCCCCGGATTTTTTTCAAAAAATCAGAAAAAATATTTTTAGCCAAAATACAGCCTTCTCCTTTTCACAGGTGGTTTAAAACGACTTTTTTTAACCGTTTTTGACCCTAACTGAAAAGTTTCAAAAGTGACCAAAATCGGTCAAAAAGTAAAGGCTAACCCCTTTACCTTTTTTTTCCCGGATTTTTTTCAAAAAATCAGAAAAAATATTTTTAGCCAAAATACAGCCTTCTCCTTTTTACAGGTGGTTTAAAACGACTTTATTTAACCGTTTTTGACCGCAACACAAAAGTTTCAAAAGTGACCAAAATCGGTCAAAAAGTAAAGGCTAACCCCTTTACTTTTTTTTTCCGATTTTTTCAAAAAATCAGAAAAAATATTTTTAGCCAAAATACAGCCTTCTCCTTTTCACAGGTGGTTTAAAACGACTTTATTTAACCGTTTTTGACCCCAACTCAAAAGTTTCAAAAGTGACCAAAACTTTACTTTTTTTTTCCGATTTTTTTCAAAAAATCAGAAAAAATATTTTTAGCCAAAATACAGCCTTCTCCTTTTTACAGGTGGTTTAAAACGACTTTATTTAACCGTTTTTGACCCTAACTGAAAAGTTTCAAAAGTGACCAAAATCGGTCAAAAAGTAAAGGCTAACCCCTTTACTTTTTTTTCCCGGATTTTTTTCAAAAAATCAGAAAAAATATTTTTAGCCAAAATACAGCCTTCTCCTTTTTACAGGTGGTTTAAAACGACTTTATTTAACCGTTTTTGACCCTAACTGAAAAGTTTCAAAAGTGACCAAAATCGGTCAAAAAGTAAAGGCTAACCCCTTTACTTTTTTTTTTCCGGATTTTTTTCAAAAAATCAGAAAAAATATTTTTAGCCAAAATACAGCCTTCTCCTTTTCACAGGTGGTTTAAAACGACTTTTTTTAACCGTTTTTGACCCTAACTGAAAAGTTTCAAAAGTGACCAACATCGGTCAAAAAGTAAAGGCTAACCCCTTTACTTTTTTTTTCCGGATTTTTTTCAAAAAATCAGAAAAAAATATTTTTAGCCAAAATACAGCCTTCTCCTTTTCACAGGTGGTTTAAAACGACTTTTTTTAACCGTTTTTGACACTAACTGAAAAGTTTCAAAAGTGACCAAAATCGGTCAAAAAGTAAAGGCTAACCCCTTTACTTTTTTTTTCCGATTTTTTTCAAAAAATCAGAAAAAATATTTTTAGCCAAAATACAGCCTTCTCCTTTTCACAGGTGGTTTAAAACGACTTTTTTTAACCGTTTTTGACCCTAACTGAAAAGTTTCAAAAGTGACCAAAATCGGTCAAAAAGTAAAGGCTAACCCCTTTACTTTTTTTTTTCCGATTTTTTCAAAAAATCAGAAAAAATATTTTTAGCCAAAATACAGCCTTCTCCTTTTTACAGGTGGTTTAAAACGACTTTATTTAACCGTTTTTGACCCTAACTGAAAAGTTTCAAAAGTGACCAAAATCGGTCAAAAAGTAAAGGCTAACCCCTTTACTTTTTTTTTCCGATTTTTTTCAAAAAATCAGAAAAAATATTTTTAGCCAAAATACAGCCTTCTCCTTTTCACAGGTGGTTTAAAACGACTTTTTTTAACCGTTTTTGACCCTAACTGAAAAGTTTCAAAAGTGACCAAAATCGGTCAAAAAGTAAAGGCTAACCCCTTTACGGGTTTTTTTCCGGATTTTTTTCCAAAAATCAGAAAAAATATTTTTAGCCAAAATACAGCCTTCTCCTTTTCACAGGTGGTTTAAAACGACTTTTTTTAACCGTTTTTGACCCTAACTGAAAAGTTTCAAAAGTGACCAAAATCTGTCAAAAAGTAAAGGCTAACCCCTTTACTTTTTTTTTCCGGATTTTTTTCAAAAAATCAGAAAAAATATTTTTAGCCAAAATACAGCTTTCTCCTTTTCACAGGTGGTTTAAAACGACTTTTTTTAACCGTTTTTGACCCTAACTGAAAAGTTTCAAAAGTGACCAAAATCGGTCAAAAAGTAAAGGCTAACCCCTTTAATTTTTTTTTCCCGATTTTTTCAAAAAATCAGAAAAAATATTTTTAGCCAAAATACAGCCTTCTCCTTTTCACAGGTGGTTTAAAACGACTTTATTTAACCGTTTTTGACCCCAACTCAAAAGTTTCAAAAGTGACCAAAATCGGTGAAAAAGTAAAGGCTAACCCCTTTACTTTTTTTTTCCGGATTTTTTTCAAAAAATCAGAAAAAATATTTTTAGCCAAAATACAGCCTTCTCTCCTTTTCACAGGTGGTTTAAAACGACTTTTTTTAACCGTTTTTGACCCTAACTGAAAAGTTTCAAAAGTGACCAAAATCGGTCAAAAAGTTAAGGCTAACCCCTTTACTTTTTTTTTCCGGATTTTTTTCAAAAAATCAGAAAAAATATTTTTAGCCAAAATACAGCCTTCTCCTTTTCACAGGTGGTTTAAAACGACTTTTTTTAACCGTTTTTGACCCTAACTGAAAAGTTTCAAAAGTGACCAAAATCGGTCAAAAAGTAAAGGCTAACCCCTTTACTTTTTTTTTCCGATTTTTTCAAAAAATCAGAAAAAATATTTTTAGCCAAAATACAGCCTTCTCCTTTTTACCGGTGGTTTAAAACGACTTTATTTAACCGTTTTTGACCCCAACACAAAAGTTTCAAAAGTGACCAAAATCGGTCAAAAAGTAAAGGCTAACCCCTTTACTTTTTTTTTTCCGATTTTTTTCAAAAATTCAGAAAAAATATTTTTAGCCAAAATACAGCCTTCTCCTTTTCACAGGTGGTTTAAAACGACTTTATTTAACCGTTTTTGACCCCAACTCAAAAGTTTCAAAAGTGACCAAAATCGGTCAAAAAGTAAAGGCTAACACCGCTTTACTTTTTTTTTCCGATTTTTTTCAAAAAATCAGAAAAAATATTTTTAGCCAAAATACAGCCTTCTCCTTTTCACAGGTGGTTTAAAACGACTTTTTTTAACCGTTTTTGACCCTAACTGAAAAGTTTCAAAAGTGACCAAAATCGGTCAAAAAGTAAAGGCTAACCCCTTTACTTTTTTTTTTCCGATTTTTTCAAAAAATCAGAAAAAATATTTTTAGCCAAAATACAGCCTTCTCCTTTTTACAGGTGGTTTAAAACGACTTTATTTAACCGTTTTTGACCCTAACTGAAAAGTTTCAAAAGTGACCAAAATCGGTCAAAAAGTAAAGGCTAACCCCTTTACTTTTTTTTTCCGATTTTTTTCAAAAAATCAGAAAAAATATTTTTAGCCAAAATACAGCCTTCTCCTTTTCACAGGTGGTTTAAAACGACTTTTTTTAACCGTTTTTGACCCTAACTGAAAAGTTTCAAAAGTGACCAAAATCGGTCAAAAAGTAAAGGCTAACCCCTTTACGGGTTTTTTTCCGGATTTTTTTCCAAAAATCAGAAAAAATATTTTTAGCCAAAATACAGCCTTCTCCTTTTCACAGGTGGTTTAAAACGACTTTTTTTAACCGTTTTTGACCCTAACTGAAAAGTTTCAAAAGTGACCAAAATCGGTCAAAAAGTAAAGGCTAACCCCTTTAATTTTTTTTTCCCGATTTTTTCAAAAAATCAGAAAAAATATTTTTAGCCAAAATACAGCCTTCTCCTTTTCACAGGTGGTTTAAAACGACTTTATTTAACCGTTTTTGACCCCAACTCAAAAGTTTCAAAAGTGACCAAAATCGGTGAAAAAGTAAAGGCTAACCCCTTTACTTTTTTTTTCCGGATTTTTTTCAAAAAATCAGAAAAAATATTTTTAGCCAAAATACAGCCTTCTCTCCTTTTCACAGGTGGTTTAAAACGACTTTTTTTAACCGTTTTTGACCCTAACTGAAAAGTTTCAAAAGTGACCAAAATCGGTCAAAAAGTTAAGGCTAACCCCTTTACTTTTTTTTTCCGGATTTTTTTCAAAAAATCAGAAAAAATATTTTTAGCCAAAATACAGCCTTCTCCTTTTCACAGGTGGTTTAAAACGACTTTTTTTAACCGTTTTTGACCCTAACTGAAAAGTTTCAAAAGTGACCAAAATCGGTCAAAAAGTAAAGGCTAACCCCTTTACTTTTTTTTTCCGATTTTTTCAAAAAATCAGAAAAAATATTTTTAGCCAAAATACAGCCTTCTCCTTTTTACCGGTGGTTTAAAACGACTTTATTTAACCGTTTTTGACCCCAACACAAAAGTTTCAAAAGTGACCAAAATCGGTCAAAAAGTAAAGGCTAACCCCTTTACTTTTTTTTTTCCGATTTTTTTCAAAAATTCAGAAAAAATATTTTTAGCCAAAATACAGCCTTCTCCTTTTCACAGGTGGTTTAAAACGACTTTATTTAACCGTTTTTGACCCCAACTCAAAAGTTTCAAAAGTGACCAAAATCGGTCAAAAAGTAAAGGCTAACACCGCTTTACTTTTTTTTTCCGATTTTTTTCAAAAAATCAGAAAAAATATTTTTAGCCAAAATACAGCCTTCTCCTTTTCACATGTGGTTTAAAACGACTTTATTTAACCGTTTTTGACCCTAACTGAAAAGTTTCAAAAGGTCAAAAAGTAAAGGCTAACCCCTTTACTTTTTTTTTCCGATTTTTTTCAAAAAATCAGAAAAAATATTTTTAGCCAAAATACAGCCTTCTCCTTTTCACAGGTGGTTTAAAACGACTTTATTTAACCGTTTTTGACCCCAACTCAAAAGTTTCAAAATTGACCAAAATCGGTCAAAAAGTAAAGGCTAACCCCTTTACTTTTTTTTTCCGGATTTTTTTCAAAAAATCAGAAAAAATATTTTTAGCTAAAATACAGCCTTCTCCTTTTCACAGGAGGTTTAAAACGACTTTATTTAACCGTTTTTGACCGTAACTCAAAAGTGACCAAAATCGGTTAAAAAGTAAAGGCCAACCCTTTACGTTTTTCGCCACTTTTTAAAAAAGGCTCAAATTTGATTATCTAGCCCAAATACAGCCTTCTCGTTGCTACAAAAGCTCTAAAAAGACTTTATTTGACATTTTAAACCTTATTTTAAAAGTTCAAAAAATGGCCAAAATCGGTCAAAAAGTAATGGCCGACGGCTTAAAATTTTTTAATATTTTTAAAATAGGTAGTATCGAACTGTCTGAGCCTCATTATGGTAATATTACAACTAAAATATTAACGTGCGCAGTGAAGATACTAATAGAGTAACTAAAGAATCCTGAAACGTCGTTTAAAAATAAAGTTTAACTTTTAAACATACAAAGCCTTTTGTCGTTAATATTTTAGTTGAAATATTCTAATTTTTTTACATTCCTGACATTTTTTAAATTCCTTACCTTTGACATTGTGTAATATCTTTACATTGCTGACATTCTTTACATTCCTGGAAGAAAACAAAGGTGTTTTTATGATTGAGAAGACTTTAGTTATACTACATATTCATATATTAAGTTTATTTTAAAAGTTGAAAAAATGGTAAAAAAGAAAAGGCTTTTTTCGACTTTTGAGATTATGCTCCAATATACGAATATTTAGCTCAAATTCAGCCTTCTTGTTGCTATAGAGGCTTTAGAAACGGTTTATTTCACATTTGGACCTTATTTTAAAAATTCGAAAAATGGCCACGGTCGGTTACCGGTTTTACAAGCCATTTTGTTTACACAAGAACGACAAAATAAAAACCGCTAAAAATTGGTGAATTCAATAACCTGAGGACTAAATCATGTACGAGTCGGACGATGAGCAATCTGGAAGCGAGTTTTAGAATTCCGAAAGGGATAACACCAAGAGAGCAACAACATTGAAAACGATGAATTTATGCTCGAGGTCACACTATAGGTTGTATCATGTAAGGTAATGTAAGGTATGTTGTTTCAAAAGAAACTCGTCCGCTTGGTTATTACGGAAAAAATATCTGGTCAGCTTGGTCATTTATGTATAGACCTCGCCCTAACGACCTCGGTCTGATATTTCTCCGTAATGATCGCGCTCTCAGTTAATAAGAAGGTATTATTATATGGCTGGGCTTGTTTTTCGGGTCATTACGCCAAACGGCGCACGCTGATTGGTTTGCTGAGAGGTCCGGAAAAAGCCGTAATGCCCTATCGGCACTGTGAGAGGGCATTACGTCCTTTTTAATGACCTGCAAGTTTTGGCGGGAAAATTACTGAGTTGATTTGAATGAAAATAAAAGCGAATTAGATATATTCGTTGGAAAATGTTGAACAATAATACGTCCTGAAACATCAGTATTTCTTTTTATAAAAACTTCTTATTTAAAAGCACGAAAAATAAAAGCCTAAAGCCCCAATCAAACGAGAACGCAAGTCATTGCAAGTTGGCAGTCACGCTATCTCAGCCAGCCGCTATGAATAATTTCCCGAAAATATCATGTACCGTGACAAAGTTAAAACTTGTTTAAAACACTCATGAAACCTTTATTTTGTTAATTTGGGTGTTCGAACGACCGCCACAGAAATTCTGACTGCCAACTTGCGATGACTTGCGTTCTCGTTTGATCAGGGCTTAACAGGTGTATACATGATCAAGGTGAACAACGACACCTGATCAAGACAAACGTAAAACTAAAAACAGATAAGAAAACAAACCAAAAGCCATATAATAAAAGGCTTATCAACCTCGTTTTCTCGGTCTGTACGGGAAAGTATTTGGCCTCGGTTTCTCTCGCACAAACCTTGCTCCTTCGTCGCTCGGTCTGTACGAAAACCTCAGGCAAATACTTTCCCGTACAGACCTAAACTCGGTTAATAAGCCTTTAATAATATATACATACTCCACTGAACTTACGTAAATTTGGTCGTTTGAAAACCTTTTCCCCCTTCTGCAGCCGCTACTTGAGAAAATTAGGCTTCTTTCAGGTAGTTTACTTGATGGTATTAAAGATAATATTAGCTTCAAATTTGAACGATCTGTCCTCCACTATTCCAAATCCTGGCTGTCATCTTTGTTTATTTGGTGCAGGAAGAGCCTGGGTACGAGGTTGGAGAATACGGCCAGACAACGGAGCACAGCTGAGATCTAAGTATGAACTTTACAAAAAGAGGCACCGCTGCCAAATGTTTGCGCATGCGTGAATTTGCTAGAGTAAACATTGCAAGAGAAGTGGGAACTAGCCGTGGCAACAACCGAACAGTGAAGACTAAGTAAGACTCGATAATTACGAAGCGGGCATTTCAGAATATGTTACAATATTGACAAAGAAGCATGCACAAATTACCTACCTACCTTATCTTTTTCGTAGTATGCTTATAATTTTAACTTTTGTGTGGACTCTCGGACCAGTCCAAATATTTCAGTGTTTTCCCGCTCTTTTTTGAGGTACGAGCTCGGATGTCGCGCAGGCGCAAATCGTTTGACAGCGGTGTTCACGAGAGAGCAACTCCAACTCAAGAATGACGTCATTCCCAGTAAAAGGATGCTACTTGAGATAGCCTAGCCTGCTTGCGGGCTTTCAAAGGAGAAAATGAATGCCTGCAGGGACTGCATTCAGTTTTGATTTTCCCCAGTTTTTTATGATTGCATTTGAAAGAACTCTTAAAATGACAAAGTAACATATTTCGTAGATTTTCGTTTTCTTGCTTCATTCTTGAGATATTCAGGTTTGTTTGATATACAAATGTCATATTTATGACATCACACTGTATAATGACTTTTTAGAAAAGTATGATTTTCTATGAGAGTACTTATCGAAAGTACTTGCAAAAAATTTGTACTTGCATGTATGTAGCCATGACTGGTCACTAAACGTGTGTAGCTGGGTGTAAAATATTTGGACCATCCTAAAATTGATGCTCTTTCAAAGTCATTATGCAGTGTGATGTCACAAGTATGACATTTGCATATCATACAAACCTGAATATCTTAAGAATGAAGCAAGGAAACGAAATTCTATGAAAGATGTTACGTTGTCATTTTAAGTGTTCTTTCAATTATAAATTATAAAAAACATGGGGTGAAATTCCATTGCATGGGCATTTTAACTAAGCGAAAATTGAGAACTGAAAAACTGATCTAAACAAAATCGACTATATAATGACGAAACGTTAGTAAATTAAATTATGTTTTTCCAAACATTATCGTTATTATGGCTTCTTTGAAAATTATTCGCTGGGCAAATATTTTTTTGACAAAACTTTCCGCTTGGTATACTGTCGTTTGCACCGCCCATCAAAACATGTTCAAAAGTTAATCGTTTTGAAATTGACACCGTGGGATTGGCAAGACGTGACTGAGATTTTGATTGGCGGATTCAATCAGCAACCTGCAAATGCTTTATCACGATTCCTCGACGGGTTTCCCTAAAAAATCGTTTTAAATGCCAAACTTTGGATAATGCGAAATTCTACATAAAGTTAGAGCCATTTACCTTCAAGTATAACATCACATTTATGTGTTGTTCGATGTTTAAAACCAATATTTTAAGCAACCCGTCGAGGAATCGTGATAAAGCGTTTGCAAGTTGCTCATTGAATCCGCCAATCAAAATTGCAACGTTGCGTATCAATATTACAAAGTCGTATGCAAGAGAACATCCAGTTTGACTATAATTTGATTGCCAAAACTCATTCACCAATCACGTTAAACCCGTCCGTGGCCGGCCGGGGAAGGCAAAACTGAATGCAGTCCAACAGGCTCTCATTCTCGGCCCAAATCAAGTACCCGAATCCTTTGTTTCACAAGAGGGGGAGTTGCCTTAAAAAACAATTTTATAATGCTTTACCATCTTTCGGTCAAGCCAACGAGCCTACACGTAGAGTAAACTCCTCCGAAAATTTTGATAAAATATATTGTTTTTCTATACGAGTTTGTAGTAGGATAGGAATCACATTGAAACAATCTAGTATAAATACGAATTGAAAGCGAATGAGAAAAAAATTATCAAGTGATGACTTTTCATTGTCATGAATGGGGGGGCAATCCACACATTTCACAATTACTGTTGGCCGATTGATTGATAAATGTACAATGCGCACAAGTCCAAAGAGAGTCTTGGGCTCCTCCAGAAACTGGCTTTGCGGGCGACGACATGGACATGGCTTGTGTGCCCTCGCCTGAAGCAAAGAAAAAATAGAAATCCGATAGTGCCTGTGACCGACTGCATGTCTGTCTGTCTGTCTGTCTGTCTGTCTGTCTGTCTGTCTGTCTGTCTGTCAGCCTGTCTGTCAGTCAGTCGGTCTGTCAGCCTGTCTGTCTATCAGTCAGTCGGTCTGTCAGCCTATCTGTCTGTCTGCCCGTCTGTCTGTCTGTCTGTCTGTCTGTCTGTCTGTCTGTCTGTCTGTCTGTCTGTCTGTCTGTCTGTCTGTCTGTCTGTCTGTCTGTCTGTCTGTCTGCCCGTCTGTCCGTGTTTGTCATTTCGCTGTTAATTTTATAATAGGTTAAAATCTCGGCTCTAGTCATGTAAACCAATTGTAATTTTGATGAAATTCCGAGTATAAATAAAGTCTCTTTCACTGCCTGTTCGTCTGTCTTTCTGTCTCTTCGTCTGTCTGTCTATCTGTCTGTCTGTCTCTTCGTCCGTCCGTCCGTCCGTCTGTCTGTCTGTCTGTCTGTCTGTCTGTCTGTCTGTCTGTCTGTCTGTCTGTCTGTCTGTCTGTCTGTCTGTCTGTCTGTCTGTCTGTCTGTCTGTCTGTCTGTCTGTGTCTGTCTCTTCGTCCGTCTCTTCGTCCGTCTGTCTGTCTGTCTGTCTGTCTGTCTGTCTGTCTGTCTGTCTGTGTCTGTCTGTCTGTCTCTTCGTCCGTCTCTTCGTCTGTCTGTCTGTCTCTTCGTCTGTCTGTCTGTCTGTCTGTCTGTCTGTCTGTCTGTCTGTCTGTCTGTCTGTCTGTCTGTCTGTCTGTCTGTCTGTCTGTCTGTCTGTCTGTCTCTTCGTCTGTCTCTTCGTCTGTCTCTTCGTCTGTCTCTTCGTCTGTCTCTTCGTCTGTCTCTTCGTCTTTCTTTCTGTCTGTCTGTCTGTCTGTCTGTCTGTCTGTCTGTCTGTCTGTCTGTCTGTCTGTCTGTCTGTCTGTCTGTCTGTCTGTCTGTCTGTCTGTCTGTCTGTCTCTTCGTCTGTCTGTAAAAGAAAACGTAAACACTGAAAGCATTGGGGGTAACTCTTCCACGAGTGGAGAGAGGGAGGCTGAATCAGCGATGGTTCAGCGGTTTTACACAAAGGTCTTTCCCACAACACCAAACATATTGATTTTCAAGTGACTAATACGTTTGACATATCACAAGGAATATCTTGCATTCACACTCGCTTTTTTAAAAAAATAAACACGGTGTACCTTGTGACTTCATCATTTCTTCTACCGTGGCCCACTCTTCACCTTTGCTCCAGTCAATTGCCTTTCCCTCGTCCGTGGTTTTAACAGCTTCTAAGAGATTTTCAATGCAATGCTGCAACACAAGTTACATAAGGAAATAAGTAGTCTTATTATATGGCACAAGTTACTTCCGTTGAAATCGTGTGTTCTCATTGGCCGAGACGCGTCACGTGCCGGTCGATTATTTTCCGTAATGACCGCGGTCATTACGGATTTTGCCAGCCATGTTGTTTGCAACTAAACAACGAAGAAAACCCCCAAAATTTTGTGAATTCAACAACCTGTGGACTAAATTATGTATGAGTGGGACGATGAGCAATCTGGAAGTGAGTTTTAGGATTCCGAAAGCGATGACAACAAGAGCAACAACATTGAAAAATGAAAACGATGAGTTTATGTCACACGCTCGAGGTCACACTAAACTGACTGAAGTACGTATCATGACAAGGTATAAATGTAAGGTATGTTGTTTCAAAATGCCATATAATAAACTTCTTATTAACCTCGTCCGCTAGATGTAACTCCGATTGCCATTGGCTCGTTTGGGGTCACGTGGCGTGAGTCAAATAACTTGTTGCCCGAGCGGGCTTTTAACCAATGGTGCACCGCTTGCGTTTTCAAAATGTTATTTTATAATATTTAATATAAAAACAGCAAATTACCTTTAAAGGCAACATGTCAGTCGTTGCCAAGAACAACAGTAGATGGAAGTCAGACATTGCTCCGAGGAAATTAGAACGAGGTTGTTTGCTCATATATTGAGCAAGTGAATGGAAATCCTAAAAGAAAAACAAAATTAAAGTTTTGTTAGTTCTCGCTGTTCAAGCTGTCGTTATAAATGTTAATACTCAAGAAAATACATTGTACATTGAGCTCAACAGGACACCCCCACCAGCGAGAATGCTAGCAGGTAGGGGTGGAGGCGGGAGTGGGGTTAGGAGTGGGAGTAGAAGTATGGGCAATGGTAGGAGTGGGGGTAGGGGGTGGGGTAGGGGTGCTGGTAGGAATGAGGGGAAGCTTAGGGGTAGGTAGGAGTGGGGTGAGGGTAGAGGTGGGAGTGGGGGTAGAGGTGGGGATAGGAGTGGGGTAATGGTGGAGGTGGGGGTAGAGGTGGGGGTAGGAGTGGGGGTAGAGGTGGGGATAGGAGAGGAGATAGGAGTGGGGGTAGGGGAGGGGGTAGGAGTGGGGTTAAGGGTAGGGGTGTGGGTAGGAGTGGGGGGTAGAGGTGGGGGTAGGAGAGGAGATAGGAGTGGGGGTAAGGGCAGAGGTGGGGGTAGGAGTAGGGATAGGAGTGGGGGTAAGGGTAGAGGTGGGGGTGGGGGTAGAGGTGGGCATGGCGTATAGGTGAGAGTCCGTTACATGAAACACGAGGCTGGCAGAAATCGGGATCACAGTTATTGATATAAACGGTTTAAAACATTTAGTTTTAACAAAGTTTTTACCTGAATCTCGCCTAGTTCTTCACGATTTGCGATGGGGAAAGGGTCGCCGTTTCCACCAGGAAAGGTAAACTGATTTTCTTTGGGAAATGCAGCTGGTACCTGGGTTGGAATAATTTAGTAATTAACAGTTTTTGTGGGCAACCAGGTCAAGGATAAGACATGCTTCCTTCGAATCAATTTAGTTTGAGAATAGCAACGATATATAACCTTTTCCGATAACTCATTATGCGCATGTGACGTCAAGATGTTTAATTTGTATATCAAACAATCTGAAATATGTCAACAAAGAAAGAAACCAAAAACTGCAAAAGATATTACTTTGGTCCCAGAACTTCTACGCCGCCCGTTTCCCCCGAAAAAAAGATCATAAACACTTTAAAATAAGGCAAAAAGAAGAACTGTCAAAGGTCACCACACAAAGAGGGTATCTCCCCGAAATTAGAATTATAGAAAAATGGGGTCACCCCGATCTCCCCGAGGTTAAATAAGTGTAAATATAAAACAAATGGGGAGAGACCCACATTAAGTGGTGACCCATTATTTTTTTTATCAGCGGACGCACTAAAAATGGTCAAAAATATAAGTAATAGATAAATCCCGAGAACGAGGGATGTACGCTATATAAAGACCCGAGAACGCGCAGCGTCCGAGGGCTTTATATCGCATACATCCCGACGTTCGAGGGATTTACCTGACTTAATTTATTATTGAGGAGGTTTTCCAACAAAGTTTTGCCTTTTTTCCACCTTGGACAAAGATTTTCCTTGTTTTTTTCCTCATTTCGTTTCTAATTATTATTCAAGGGCTTTATGCGATATAAAGCCCTCGAAAGAACAAAGAAAACCGACTCAATAATAAATTAAGTGAATATAAAACACAGTGAAGTAGATTAACTGTTAGTTTACCTCAGTAAGTACATATTCTATAGGCATAGGACGAGCCAACATAGTAATTTCGTTACCATAGGAATCTTTATCCTAGAAAATAAGAAGATGGGATAAGGATAACACACGTAGCAAAGACGACATACCAATCCTTTTCTATCGGTTGTATTATACACTTATTGCCACTTATTGCCTATCTTATTGAGGGAAGCAGTATGTTTTGTGGACCCGAGACCGGCGAAAAACATTACTGTTTGCCGAAGTGTCAAAGAAAGACGTCAAATCACTGAGGTAAATATAATGAAACTTTTTAATTTTATCTTTATTTAACACTTTGAGGTCTGGACCTCTTCCTGTGCTGAATAAAATCGTCTGGCGTTAGCCAGAATAAAGCCTGAAGACTCGTCGTCAGGCTTCAAAGTGTTAAAGAGATAGGTTTGAACACTTTGAGGACTGGACCTCTCTCTGTGCTGCATAAAATCGTCTGGCGTTAGCCAGAATAAAGACTAAAGACTCGTCGTCAGGCTTCAAAGTGTTAAAGGGCATATGACTCGAAAATTAAGTTTCTCTTATTAAAAAGAACATTTAAAATGATAAAATAACATCTTTTGCAGTTTTTGGTTTCCTTGCTTCGTTTTTGAGATATTCCAGTTTGTTTGATATGCAAATGACACAACTTTTTACGTCACACGTGCATAATGAGTATTATGAGTTACCGAGAGAAGGTTACATATCTTTGCTATTGTGAAACGAAATCACTTGGAATTCTACATGTTTGGTGTTGTGTATAGAAACACGCACATGCTTCCTTTGAGTTAAGCCCATGTTTTCATAGTAGCAAAGATATGTAACCTTTTCTGATAACTCATTACGCACATGTGACGTAAAAAGTTGTGTCATTTGCATATCAAACACGCTGGAATATCTCAAAAACGAAGCAAGGAAACCAAAAACTGCAAAAGATGTTAATTATTTATCAATTTAAATGTTCATTTCAATAAGACAAACTTAATTTTCGAGTCATATGCCCTTTAACTGACATATACAAAAACAACCTTTGAACGATCTGTTTTAGTCTCGGTCTGAACGATTTTATTATTCACCAGTCCATAACATATTATTCACCGCCCAGAGCTGTTGCCGGGAGACAGTCGAATTTCATGACTTTCACGTGATACCCTCTCGCCCAATGAGACGCAAGAAAACATGAACTTTGACACATGGTATGAATGAGTTTCAAAAATTAATAATTCATTAGGAAAACACAAAGGAAATCAGTACCATGTCCGTGGTTTTATACCTGATAAAACTTCTTGACGTCAGAAAGAATACTAATGAACATACAATTTTATATAAAGAATACTAATGAACATAACATGCAATAACGAATCGTTTTTGAAGCCATTCAAAACACTCGCATCACGTGTTTTATCAAATCTAAAATACTCCAATCTCGAGCCCATAGTCACCCCCTTTTTGGTCAGCGGGAGAGCGCGGGGGAGACTCTGGGGAAATTGGATTTAATTACCCTTGAAATGAGGGGTTCCGGTTGTTAAGCGCATGATCATAGCCTCAGCTGCTGTGCAAAATGTGCGTTGTGTCCATGAGTTTGTTTTTCATATATTTGTTTGAAATCGCAAATACTATATTTGTGAGAACCCTGCATAAAATGCAGATCAAATACACGTTAAAATTGTCGGAGAAAGACTGACACTGCTGGTGGTGGCACTTGACATAAACGTTCTTGAAATCCAAGGTGAACTTACTAAACTATCAATTCACGATGCCAATATCGTCCTTGATCAGACGATCACAAGCCTTTTAATACGAGTGCGAAGGCTGATTCCTTCTTTAATTGTCTTAAATATGCTTTTTCGTTGTTTAAATTGTTTTACATTTATACATCAAATATAACGACAAATCCCACCAGGGTTTGTTTTGTTCATTGCGACTATTTGTTATTCGAAATTCGTCTTAAGTCTTTTAAACTTTGCTATGAAGTTTGTTTGTGTGACTGAAACCCAGATATATTAAACAAAGAGAAGAGATGTAAATGAGGCGTCTAAATTTGAAGATATATATGTTTATTGAATTAAGCAATATATTTGACTTTCATTATTTTACAATCTGTATGTTTTGAATCGATGAATTCAATAAATTTAAATGAACCAATCATAACAGAGAATCAATCCAGTTTCCCCAGAGTCTCCCCCGCGCTCTCCCGCTGACCAAAAAGGGGGTGACTATGGGCTCGAGATTGAAAACACTCGGGCTCCGCCCTCGTGGTTTTAAATCTGATAAAACACTCCTGCTCGTGTTTTAAATATTACTCAATCATTTGATAATCTACATGTTTGGTGTTGTGGGAGAAACTCATCCACACGCTCCTTTCAATTAATTTGGTTTGACAATAGCAAATATGTGTAATCTTCTCCGATAACTCATTGTACATGTGACATCAGGATGTTTAACTTGCATATGAAACAAACAAACAATCTCGTACCCAGAGCCTACGATCCTTTTGGTCAGTACCAAGGAACGGAGGGAGGCTCTGGGAAACTCCGATGAAAAAAAACAACGAAATTGGGGTTTTGTTCCCAGTCCTCTGGTTCCCAGTTCCCTATGTCATCGACGATCTTTAGCCTGTTCGAAGCCCAGGGAAAATATTTGTTTACCGATAAAGAATGGCCCAGTACGTTTTACAGAGCTCTTGACAAAGCGTTGCGATACAAATGGTCTTTCTTCGCTTTTCTCTAAATCGTCAACTGGGCGATTTGACGAGAGTGTTTTATATGTCCGCGTCGCCATCGGCACTCAGCAGTGATCGACTTAGCCGCTCAGGTAAGGAATTGTACTTTCTGTCAGGGATTTTGGCTAAACTACATCGACTTTGTATTCTCTAATATAATTTTAAAGTTCTGAGAAGAAACTGCGAAGAATTATGAGACGAGTCAGACGATGGATGTTTGTTTGGCGACGAAGCAAGAATAATAAAGTTTTAATTTGTAAATTGTTGGGATTTTTACTGTTTTGAATTATTTCATGTGTTCAATTGTATTTTGGGTCTGTCGTGTATAATTATGTGTTACAGAACGTCGAGAAATCGATTAAACAAGTTAGCAACGTGCACATTATTTGAAATTTTACTGTTTTTAAACTAACCAATCAGATGACAAGTTTCATCGGAGTTTCCCAGAGCCTCCGCATTGAACTATAAGAAGACTGGAACGACAACTTAGGGGGGGGGGGGGGATTTTGAAGCCAGTGCCAGTCCCTTTGCAGGTAGCTCCCGTGCTTCATGTTACTTAATTTCCATCCTGCCATATATTTTGTTTGGGACGATAACAAATTACTCCAAAACAACGGATTGAAATACATTGTTTTATACGTATGTTTTTAGAAATAGCATTGGCTTCAATTTGATGTATAGTATAAGTTTCCTCGTTATTTTAAACTTTTTAAAATGTAGTAAATGTTCGACAATATTTCGCTGGGAAATAACACTAAGAAACTTGTTGTAGTTTTTCTGAGATTTGAGCTGAAATACTTAACGCTGAACGTTGGGCTATATATGAAACTGAAGCTATTGAAAAATGTTATTTGGTATAGAAACTTCAAGACTTTAGCTAAAAGGGAAATATTTAAAAAATAGAAAAACAACTGCCATTTTGTAACCTACGGCAAACAAAATGGCAGTTGTTTTTATATTTTTTAATTATTTCCCTTTTAGCTAAAGTCTTGAAGTTTCTATACCAAATAGCATTTTTCAATAGCTTCAGTTTCATATACATCCCGACGTTCAGCGTTAAGTAGTTCAGCTCAAAACTCAGAAAAACTAACATTTAAAGTGCCTATCTCATGGTTGGGGATTTTACATATTTAGGATATTTGGAACATTTTAAGACGATTTGTAATATATCTTCTTTTCCTAAAATTTCATCTTCATGGACTTTTTTGCTGTTAAAGTTGGCGATTTTGACGATGGCCGTGAAAAAATTTTACTGGGTTCTAGTCGCCGGAAGTGACGTAGAAGCAGGGAGACCTTCTCAGACAGCAACAGTGTTTACATCGGGAGTTTACGGTTCATCTTGGATTTTCTTGGCTTTATTCAGGTTATTTTGTCGGAAATTCTTTTAAAAACTATGCCAAACAGGTGCGTAGTGTTTTTACTCTCGAAGGAACCCAATTGATATGCTAGAATAGCGCTGTATGCCATTCATTTTTTTTGGACAATAACGATGTACAATCCCGACTCACGGAAGGCGAATAAAAGAAGGATAGCTTCGGGTGAAAGGAACGCCGAATTGTCAAGGATAAAGGTGTGAAATGAACGCCGACATCTACTTCTGTGATCTGTTCGTCGTTCGAAGTAGTTTCAACGGGAATATTTAGTACTAAGACGATTCACAGCAGTTTATCACGAGGAAAACCCGTCGGTGTGGCGATTACAAAACGACAACAATAGAGCGTGGGGAAGTGACAAGAACTTGTGCATATCATCAGTCTCATATTTCTTTTTATCGAAGTATTGTTTGCGTTCGATCTTTGATCAAGAATATATCGAAATATACTTGACTTGGTAATGTCGTCTACCTCTGGTTCTAACACTGATAGCTAAAATGACTAGACTAGGATGTAAACATTCCGGGATACGTAATCGAGATCGAAGACGAAGTAAAACTGTCTTCCAGTGCAGTGCGGCCATACCTGAAGACGAATCATCTGAATGCATTGTCAAGCCGTATGAAGACGAGTCGGTTGCCGATGAAATTTGGATCGTAAATCATAATGAGCAAATGCGACCTGAAAAAGGTCTTTAGTACGACGGCTACAAATTCGCTTTTGAGGGGCACGATAAGATAAATGATTGGTAAGTGATCAGTGAATTTATGTTTACGTTTTATCTGCAATGTTGTTTTCACGCATTTGCTAAAACAAAATTGTATGCTGTCAAAGCCATATGCATGATTCGCATGTTTAATTCTATTGATATTACTCTGACACTGAACTGCTTAATGGGAATGCGAAGGAATGTCAGTAAATCAAAGCTTGCATTGAAATGGTTTATAATAACAGTGATCAAGTTCTTTACACTTGTTTGCCTGGAAATGTGGTCACTGCGTCTAGCGGGACACTTACATCGAAAAATTGACAAGATAAAGTATCAAATAAAAGATCAGTACAGAAAACAGGTAGGAACTAAGGAACTGTCTGTTGATTATAGAATAATGGAATACTTGCATCCACTTTTGAAATTTGAACTTGCAGGCGACAGTAACATACAGAGTCAATTTCTTCAAGTTTGAAGATGAAATCGCACAATTGTTGTTGTTTATCGAATTGGACGAGCACTGAATTGTGGCAATTTTGAAGAACGAAGCAATTCTATTAGCCTAGGTGAATTGTGCGCAGCTGGCTTATTCGCAAGTGGAAATCGGAAAGCGAACGGGTATTCTATTAATCAATACTGACAGTATCTACCTGCTTTCTACATCTTCTATTTTATACTTTGCCTCGTCAATTCTTCGATATTTGCAGCCCGCTAGACGCAGTGACCAGATATATAACAAATATAAACATGCGAATCATTTGGCTTTGACATACAATTTTGTTTTAGCAAATATGGCCAATTGCAAATATGGCATGCCAGTATATACAACATTCGACAAAACGTAAACATAAATTCACTGATAAAGCAAACTTTCATAACTTACAAATCGTTCACCTTATTGTGCCCCGCAAAGCGAATTTATAGCCATCGTAGAATATATTTTTCAAGTCGCATTTCATCCTAAGCTCGTCTTCATACGGCTTGACAATGCATTCTGATGATTCGTCTTCAGGTATAAATGGCCTAGACAGTTTTACTTCGTCTTCGATCTCGATTACGTATCCCGGAATGTTTACCTCCTAGTCTAGTCATTTTGGCTATCAGCATTAGAACCAGAGGTAGACGACATTACCAAGTCAAGTATATTTCGATATATTCTTGATCGAAGATCAAATTCGATAAAAAGAAATATGAGACTGATGACATGCACAAGTTCTTGTCACTTTCCGGAAAAACACGCTCTATTGTTGTCGTTTTGTAATCGCCACACCGACGGGTTTTCCTCGTGATAAACTGCTGTGAATCGTCTTAGTACCAAACTACTTCGAACAACGAACAGGTCATGGAAGTAGATGTCGGCGTTCATTTCGCATCTTTATCCTTGACAAATTGGCGTTTCCCGAAGCTATCCTTTTATTCGCCTCCAGTGAGTCGGGAATCGGGATTGTACATCGTTATTGTCGCAAAAAAAGAAATGGCATACAGCGCTATTCTAGCATATCAATTGGGTTCATTCGAGAGTAAAAACACTACGCACCTGTTTGGCATAATTTTTAAAAGAATTTCCGACAAAATAACCTGAATAAAGCCAAGAAAATCCAAGGTGAACCGTAAACTCCCGATGTAAACACTGTTACTGTCTGAGAAGGTCTCCCTGCTTCTACGTCACTTCCGGCGACTAGAACCCAGTAAAAAATTTTCACGGCCATCGTCAAAATCGCCAACTTTAACAGCAAAAAAGTCCATGAAGATGAAATTTTAGGAAAAGAAGATATATTACAAATCTTCTTAAAATGTTCCAAATATCCTAAATATGTAAAATCCTCAACCATGAGATAGGCACTTTAAAGATTTTTGGCTTCATCCATTCATAGGGCCTGACTTATGGAGTTAGCGTTCCAGTTTACTTAGAGTTCAATGAGCCTCCGTTCCTTGGTAATGACCAAAAGGATCGCAGGCTCTGGGTACGAGATTGATCAAACAAACTGAAATATCTCAACAACAGAGCAAGGAAACGAAAAACTGCAAAAGATGTTACTCTGTCATTTTAAGTGTTCTTTCAAATGTTTCGTTTCATAGGCACTTTAACAGCTGAACTCGTTTACCTTATAGAAAACATCAGGAACATATTGTTGAGTTGAAGATTCTCTGATATAACCTAAACCAGGCTCGTCTTTAGTTGGCACTAGTATATCGTCTTGCACTAAAGCCATACACTGGTTAGAAACCTAAGGAATGTCAAAATATTAGGTTAGAAATTAGTACGAGAGGTTTTCTTAATCAAGTTCAAGAATTCCATAAATCTCACATACTCAAAAAAGATTTCTGAGCCTCAGATTAAGGTCAAACCGATATTATTTGTATGTTTTGAAGTGGTTCTCTGGTGAAAATATGGGTGGCAATGTCTTTAAATTCGAATACATCAAACGTGTATCTTTACATTCAAATTACTCCTAAGGATTCTTGAATGTGGCCGTGTCGAGGCATATCAAAGGCGCTTTAAGCAGCCGCCATACGACACAGTTCAGACCATCGATCCCAGCTAAGCCCTAGGTGTTGATTTTACGGAGGGAGGAAAACTGGAGAACCCGGCGAAAAACCCTCGGAGCACAGGAGAGATCAACTAAACTCTACTCACATGAGTCCCAAGCTCGAGAACGGGGTTGTTCCCAGACGGTCACCCATCCAAGTACTAACCCCGTCTAACCGGGCTTAACTATTGGTGAGAGGCAGCGCCCTAACAGCACACGCCATCCGTGCTCCCCTTTTGCATAATCTTAATGAAGATATGGTGTTAGTAATCGTGCAAAGTTTCATTTAAAAATTCGTTGAAGTAAAGGTGATATTCTACGCGCGAAGTTTGTATTTTGGAGCGCCTCCATTAAAGTGGCCGAGCTTGAGAAGAATGAGTCGAGGAAGCTTATGACGTCATAGACTCAATAACAACAATGACCCTTTCGTTGACAACAATGATCTTTTGTTTTTGTTGAGTCTATGACGTCATAAGCTTCCTCGACTCACTCTTGTCAAGCTCGGCCACTTTAATAGTGGCGTTCCCAAATACAAACTTCGCACGTAAAATACAACTTTGTTTTGGAGAATTTCGAAATAAAACTTTGCACAATTACCAACTACCATAATATCTTTAAGATTATGCAGCAACATTACCGACAATATTTTCATAAGAGAACAACTTTAAATTTTTTATGTGCATACCTGCCAACCGTCGAATGAAATTTGCTTTTCGCTATGTCCTGATAGAAAATACAAAATTACATTTAGAAACTAATAACAACCAACTGATATTGTTTATTTATCTTGGTGAAGACTCAAAAACTAACTTATTCGTTCATTTAGACTGCGTTCACACGAGTCCGGTATAGAAAATGAACAGTAAAATGTGGTTGCGTTCCCACGAATCCATCATAATTTAACGACACTTTGAATGTAATAT